>JAOCPU010000003.1:600000-1078008 GCA_035772785.1 Phlebiopsis flavidoalba
GAACGGTCCGCATTAGCGGCGCCCATGTGCTTCTCCGACATTTACGAGCACTACCGCCACTCGCTCAACTCGCTCAACGATATTCTCGATCGGGTGCGTTATGCATTGTTTCATTCCCTGTTTCATTGACCTGACAGATGGGATGGCGGCAGGACGACAAAGAGAGCCTCCAACGCCTACACGGCATCATCCACGGGGGACGCCGACGCGGCTTTGCAGCCCTTTGCACGGGACGACGCCGACGCCTCGCCCTCGCCGCCGCCGACGCCCAAGGCCGAACGGCGCCGCTCGCTGCCGACGCGCGCGTCGATCACATCGCTCGCGTCCGAGTACAGCGTCGCCGCGCCGCCCGAGGAGCAGGCGTTCCAGACGCGCCGCCGGCGCGCGGCGAAGCTCACGCAGTTCTTTGGCGTCGACTACCGTGAGCTCGTGAACGAGGTGTTTGAGAGCCTCGAGTCTGGACTTGAGGAGGAGTCGGGGCGCGGCACACCCTGAAGCCTGATGAAGTCCAGGTGCGTGCACGTGCTTTGCATTCAGGTGCTGGCGGAGCTGACGGCCGCTGCAGGAGCTGTTGCATAAACTGCGCAAACTCAAGTCGAAGCGCAATAGTCTTTTCGACTGAGTGCGACGACGACGGACAGACTACGCTTGGATTGGTTGCATCCACGGACCCTTACAGATATATACCATTCGTTAATTCTCCATCTCGGCGCCTCCGCAGGCCTGTGTATGCTGGCTGTTTTATTTTCTCTCATCTCTCCTTTCCCATCTGTATCCCTCTCACATGTACATCACCATCTGCCAAAACGAAATCCAAATGCATTGGAGAGCAAACAAGAACCCCGTGTACATTCCCGACCGGACGAAGAGTATAAGCCCAAAAACAGACACGACTGACTACAGGATCACGAGATCGCCACGACACACGAGTGACACCAGAATATGTGCGAGTCGTCCAGGAACGTGCGTCTTGCGCTGCTGCTGCTGCTGCGGCGAGCCCCGCGCGGGGCGTGCCGGGCGCCGACGGCGGCTCGACGACCGTCGGGAGCGGCGCCGCGCGGGGTGCAGGCGACTGCCTTGACGCGGCGGCCTCGCTGTCGATGCGCGCCTTGAGCATGCCGAGGCTGACGCGGCGGCGGTGGCGCGTCTCGACGGAGAGGCCCTCGAAGGACGAGGGCGGGAGAGCGGGCGCGCGCGGAGCCGAACGACGCGCGGCGGAGCTCGTCGCTCGCGTCGACGCGGCGCGGGGACGCGCGGTGGGCGCGGTGGTGCGCGAGCTGGTCCTCGAGCGCGGCGACCTGCCGCTGGAGGTGCAGGCGCGCGGGCCCCTCGGCGTCGTACACGGATGACTCGAGCGCGGCGGATCTCGGACTGCGCGGGGAGAGCGCGAGCGCGTGCTGCTGCTCGTACGAGCTCAGCATCTCGTCGTCCAGCGAGCCCGGCGTGCCGGGGGTGCGCGGCGCGGCGGCCTGCGTTGCAGGCGATCGATCGCGCTGTCTTTTGGCTGCGAGCTCTGCGCGCAGGCCTCCCATTTCGGCTTGTGTCCGTTCGAGGACCTCGGACGCGTTGGCCTCGGCTTGTCGGCGCTCCTCGAGCTCTTCCTTCAGCTCGGCAAGCTGCTCTGTGTAGGCTTGCAGCGACGCCCGAAAGCCGATCGACTTCTTGAACCCCGCTGAGCGGCCAGCCCGCGATTACTCGGCACAGGTCCGTCTCGAGAGTGCCCAAGCTCGCGCGGACATCTTCGAGCTCCTTCTGAACTTCCGAGTATGCTTGCTGCAGCTCAGAAGCGTTCTCGTCGATGATGACCGCTCCTTCGTGAGAACATTCGTGAGCTCGCCGACGCGACTTTCCGCCTGTGTGTGCTTCTCCCGCAGCTCGTCGACCGCACCCTCCAGTTGTGCAATGGTTTCATCTCGGGCTCTAATAGTCTTCGACAAGGCCTCGATCTTCTCGCTTAAATCCAGTTTAGTGTCTGTCAGCTCGACGATCTTGGGCCGCATCTCTTCAAGGGAGCGCATGAGTCCAATGCCCTCCGTCTGCAGGTCCGCCTGGGCCTTCTGCCGCTTCTTCAGCCCGGCGAGCTGCGGCCTTAAACTCTGCTTGTGTCTGCTGGACCGCGCGGACGCTTGTGGACAGCTCCGAAACGGTCTGGGCCAGTTTGTGCTTCAGTTCGTCGACGGAAGTTTGTCGTTCTTGAAGCTGTGATTGAAGCTTTGCCTTCGCCTGAGAAAGATCGTCCCGTTCGGCTGAGACGGTTGACAGCTGCTGCTCGAGGGCATTGTGGAGCTTTTCGACCTCGGCATGGCGGCCTTGCCAATCGGCCTCAGTCTGTTTCCCCTGATGCAATTGGCTCTCCAGCTCGTCACGTTCGCTTCTCAGGGTGTCCTGGGTCTACGAAACCATCAATTCTACGTGTATCTCAAACGATTATAGTATGCCATACCTGCTTCAGCTTCGAGACCTGGAACTCGAGTTCAGCAGCACGATCCTGGGTATGTTGAAGCTCGACCTCAAGACGTTCGGCGCGGTCGTCGCTCTCGATCTGTTCTTCCAGCTCACGAGCGCGTCGCTGATACTGTTCGCATTGGCCACGAAGGTGGGTTGCGGTGGAATTTAGCTCGTGTAAATCGCGTTCCTATCAATGGAGCCGGTGAATATGAGCAAAAAACAACGACCAACTAAATTTGAGTATATACCAAGTCGCGAGTTTTGTCCGTCAAGGATTTTTCCGTATTGGCATATTGCGTCAGCCGTTCTGTAGCATCATGATTCTGCTGCGTAAGGTCATGAACAGTGCTCTGCAATTTCGTAGCACGATCTCGTTCCGTCTCAAACAAGGTCGTCATCTCCTGCAGGCCTATGGAACCAGCATTGAGCGGCGTAGACCAATGACAAGGTCGTCGATTCAGTGCTTACCGTTCTCAGCATCCTGCAAGCGTTCGACCGAAGCGGTGAGCTCAGCCTTCTCCGAAACCAACAACGATATCGTTTGTTGCTGCTGATCCGCCCGTGCAGAAAAGTTCCTGGACCTCGGTTTCGAGCTCTTGTATGCGCTCGTCCTTTGCTGCTGCGCTGCTCAATTGCTCTCGAAGACCCGCCTGGGCTTCTTGAAGCTCTACACGCGCCGTTAGACACCCACTACTGCAAACCGTTGTTAGGGACTCACTGGATTCCGAACGTTTTGAGTCTCTCGAGATTGGCGGACAAAGCTGCCTTCTCGAATTGGAGAGATGAGATGGACTTGTCTCGTTGCTGCAAAGTTTCTTCGAGACGAGTCATATCTTTCTCAAGCCGTTGTATTATCTCCTCAAGACCTTGGGACTTGGTACGCTCATCTTGTAATAAGGTATTGATCTTCTGAGCCTCTATGCGACATGAGCCAAGGAAATCTTGTATGTGACATAAATCTGACCTGTCTTCGCAGCTTGGAGCTGGCGCGAAGTAGAATTCTTGTCAGATTCGAGTGTAGATATACGGGTCTTCTGCTCATCGAGCTCCTTCGTCAGCTGGTCAACGTCCGACTCGGCGTGTTCCAGAAAACCTTGCAGTTTCTCGGTCTTGCTCGTCTCTGACTTGAGAAGTTCTGTCGTTTGCTGCAACTCTACGGTAGCATAGTAGGAATGTATGAGTAAATCGACTCCTCCCATGAATCGCATATAGTCATTGCAACGCACCGAGCTTCCATCTGTTGTAACCGCTCCGCCGCCTCTGACAGAGACTTCCGTTCCTGCTCCAGCTGGGATATGATTCCGACCCTGCTCCTTCACCCTATTTCGAAGGTCATCAACCTCTTGGTTACCTATGGCGGACAAAGCGAGCGGCGAAGTGGGACCAGCGGCCACTGGTCGAGGCGATGCGATGGGACCGGAACCGGCACTCGACGGGGGGCGTACGGGGATAGCAGCGGACACTGGGGGAGAAGACAGGGAAGGGGTTACAGGGCTAGTAGCAGAGGGCGGTAGCTGAGGCGAATCAACACGTTCCAGGGAGGACAGCCAGTGGTCGGCTTGTCCATTGCTATGTCCGTTCGAGAAACTATTTCGTATGCGTTAGACCTAGTAGCATGCAGAAAGTATCATGAGCACGCACAGATCTCCCGTATCCCTACCATTAGTTGGCAAAACGTTGGGCGTAGGTGTATTGGCGTTGGCATTCGCAGGGGTGTATGGCCGAGACGGCGGCGGGCTGGGCGACGCAATACGCGAATCCGTCGCCACGGAGGAGCCAGCCGTCTTCTGCTGCTGTCTCTTCTTCAGCTGTGGGGCGGCGGCGAAGGCTTTAGAGAATGTGCGATATTTCGGTTGCTGCAAGGCCTACCATCGTCCCCGTGCCCGCGCGGCCTTCGCAGCTCTATCGTCTTCTGACATTATGCCTTGACGGCTAAGCGAGCTCGAAGTGCCAACGGTCGTGTCGTTAGAGTCTCGTAGAGAAGAGAGAGCCCGTTCCAGCGAGCCCGCCAGAGGATGGTGGGTGGGCAAGGTGAAGCTGAGCCTGAGCAAGTGTGCCAGCGCGATCACATACCCACTGCGCGTTGAGATGCATATATTGGTCCATCTCTAAAGTTCGTCATCAATTCCTTTTTGTGACCGAATATTCAACAGACTCGACAACTACATGAAAGTAGACATATGGGCTTTCCTAAAGTATGATGCATTGGGAATTATAGAAAATAAGAGACAAGAGCAACGAAACCAGAGAAGACATGTACTAGCACGGAGAAGGGTTAGCTATGCCACAAGAATAAAGAAAACCACTCCAAGGTTACAACGGCACTGCGAAAAAGGCGCGTAATGACAGACTCAAAGGCGGCCAGAGTATATTGGAAAACGCAGGTGAGGTGTATGGCAGGCCAATAACTTGATAGAAAAGAGTCGATGGGAAGCGAGACCATGCGTAGCCGCGAGAATGAGAAGAAAAAAGCAGTGGTATAGTAGCATGGGGATCCGAAGCAAGTGATTTATGCCCAGACCTAAGAATTACTTGCATCAGCAGCGAGCCAAGAAGTCAATAAGACAAAACTGCTTACCCTAAGTGTGCTGTCCCAGCTACCAGTGCAGAGCGCCATACCGTCGGCGCTAACTCCCAGGCAACTGACGCGATTCTCATGACCTGTCAGCACACCCACCCGCTCACCCTTCAACGTTATCCCAAACGTTGCAGGTCCAGTCGTCATATCCGCCGAAGAGTACGCGGCCCGAAATCGAGAATGCGACGGAGGTGATACCGCACAAAATGTTATCGTGAGTGAAGGAGTTGAGCTCACGGTCTGCTCGAATGTCGAACAGTCGGCAAGAAGCGTCGTCCGAGCCGGTAGCGAAAGCGTCGCCATTCGGAAGAACCTTGCGAGGGAAAGGTCAATGTCACCACGCCATAAAATAGGCTGTTAACCACTCACGAGACGGCCGTTGATGTCTGATTCGTGGCCTGTGAATGTCTGGACAGCCTTGCCGCTACGGATGTCCCACAGCTTCGCCGAGGCATCACAAGCGCCAGAAACGAAGACATTTTGATTTGGTCCCAGTGACAGACTACAAGAGACACCAGACATCAGCACATTTTTTGATGTGGGAGATATGCTGACAAACCTCATAACATCGCCAGTGTGGTCGCTGAACTCGACGACGACACGCACAGCCTGCCTCGATATCCCAGAGCATGCAGGTCATGTCACCCGAGCTGGTCACTATTTGACGGTCGTTGATGAAGCGGCAGCAACTGAGGTAGCCGGAGTGAGCACTCAATTCGCGAGCACCCTTGTTACCCGTGCCCTCCTTCGCGTTCAGGTTGTATATTGAGCAAATGTTGTCGAGACCACCACAGGCAACGAAGTTCCCGGATGGTGAGTAGGCGCAAGTCATGACCCAACTTGACCGCAATGGGATGGCATGAACCTTGTTGGTAGTGTAGGCATCCCAGACGATGAGCTTGCGTCGTCTTGCGAAGCGGAGACCAAATGCCGACGGTCAGTAGCCCAGTGCATGGCATAAATCTTCGCCAAATGACCCCGTAATGCTCTACGGGGTCGCATGACAATACATACGAGGGAGCGAGTCCACTTCTGCTGCCATTGCGCGTACTGCGTGGAAGAGTCCATCAGTAAGACCAGACTACCCGCGCACGCTCAGGCAGGGGCGGGAACCTACAGCTCGTGTCCGCAGAGGACTCCCGTTTTTCGCGCGAATCTTCTCCTTCAAGCTTTCCGCCTCGCGTCTAGCAGCAGCAATCCTCTCCTGAATGTCTCCCTGGCCTTGCGACATCGTGAAGAATTCGAATTGAGGTGAGTCAGAAGGAAAGTGTTATGACTGCTGCGTAGTTTCAAATGGTCTCTGGTATTAGCTGCTACAAGCCCAGCAAATGTAGTGAGCGTCGTTTGCTCACGGGCGTCGGGGGGTGAAGGAATGAAGGTCACGTCAATACCAGTCGAGGGTGAGACTAAACCTTCGAGTAGTGTCCTCTCGTAACTCTCAGGTCGGCGAATCTCGAATGCCTGTACGTCAATCTAATCCTTGTGAGGATAGACCGAGTGTGGAGGAGAAAATGGAGAATAATATGAAGAATGAGAGGATAGGCAGGGCAAGGAGAGGAAGAGAGCGACGAGTCTGTTCATCAGACGGAGGCAATACGACGACGCCAACCGGCGAGTGCCGGATTCGCCGGCCGGAATTCAAGCTCCGCCTAAGGCACAACAATCTTCTGCCAAATTAGAAGATTTGTGTGTTCGTTCCTTGTTCTCTGCTCAGAATATTGCCCTGCGGTGAAGTACTTAACTAGCAGGTACGATATTTTGTCAGTATTGAGCTGCATTTCTTAGCCCGCTCAAAGGCCTATTGAACACCCTATCATCACATTTCAACTGCAGAATCCAGATATCACCACATCGGACACTATTCCGAGCTGCGATGCTGTAATGCATCCACAAGTCCAAAGGTGTTTAGCTCAGCCTTCTTCGGGGTCTAGATCAGGACAAGGGGACCTGAGGCGCAGGCAAGCCCGCGTACAGAACATTCCGCCAACCTTATAAAACCTACACCCATTCGGCAGGACTTGGTACAACACCGAGGTGCTGGACCGCAGTGCCGCGAAGCCCGTGCGGTCCTTCGCGGCACATTCCGCGGCACATATGCGTTTTTTGCGAAAGTACGGATAGACTGATGTCCTCGGTTTTAGGCCTCCCCGTGCTATACGGACGCTATGCGAAGGCGGAGTATGGATAGACCCCATGACGCGCAACAATTCAGCATCGTGCGTATTGCGCTCGAGTCATCAAACTAACACGCCGGTTCAATTGCTATAGGTGGCGACGGGAGCATCGTAGCTGCATTGTAGCTACATCGGTTGTCAACTCCGTTCGCGTTCTGTGCGGCGCTGAGTTGGGAGAGTAGGGCGTTCATCACAACGTGTATGCTCACTGGTGCGTATAGTCACCTGAATTCCCGGAAAAATATACACAGGCTGTCTGTATCTTGACCTTCGCTCTTGTTTGGATAGGTAATGCCAAGTCATTGTTATCCGCAGACAAAGTACTACGCAGACCTCTTCGCTTGTGGACTCTCGCGAGTCGTCTTGTCGTCGTCGTGCCATCATCTTGTGGTCGCAGCACGGAAGCTTCGCTCTAAGCTTCCGATGATAAGTTTTCCATATCGCCGCCGACATCATAGTTTCTGACTGTTGCGCCCGCATATGTGGGCTGCCTGCTAGCCATCGGCTCTAGGACAGCCCCTCGTGTCGCCGTCACCGTCGGAACGCTACGTGAAGCAAGAAATCTGAGGAGGCGGACGGCTATGTGGTGCCACATGTCGGATTGCATTGCTTCCAGAAACAAAGCTCACTCATAGTAACAACTCTTCTACACTATATGTGCGTGAAGGGTTAGCTACCTTGCCAAACCACCGAGATACATCGCAGCCGAGCTACCGTCTGCGCAGACGATGAATCACTGATTTCTACTTGTGGCGAGTACTGACACATAGTCGAACAGTAGACGCATAGCGGAGCGCCTGGTGTCCTTTACGGGTGCGCAGAAGTACTACCTCCACCTGAAATCCTTTTATGCTCCTGGATCCAAATCAGACTGTTGGCTCGGACTGACGAGGCAATCGATTCGAAGATGGAGCCACAATCAGTAACTCGCGGGATTCCTTTGCGATCGCAGACACAAAATAACGCAGGCGGCGGACCTCTGGCGGTGCCGACTCTACAATCCTATTCGCCTGGCTTACCTATGCTACTAAGGAGCTTTGACTTCGACGTCCTAGGGACGGAACCGCACTGCGCTTCTCCCATGGCCGCAAAAAGAGTAACACTGACGAGTAGAGTCCAGTGGACAGTCTGTGGTCTCCATTCTTCCGCTCCCAGAGGATGACTCGCCAGAGGTGGCTATTTTTTTCGAGCATCTGTCGGCTTTCCTAGGATTGTACATGCTGCGCTGGCTATGGTCTTAAGGTCTTATAAAGATCCTGCGCGAAACAATATTCTCCAGACTCAGTCACTCCATCCTCATGCCTCCCCCTTCAATTCACATCTATCGCCTGTATAACACGATGGCCAACAACGGTGGACCGTGAGTACCGTAGCTTGTGCTAGCATACGATGATCAACTGACTCTTAAGATTCGATAGACTGGAGACTCAGATTGAACAACCTCATGCAGGCGACCTATGGCGTTCAGCACCTCCGTTGGGAACAGTATCAGGCTGGTCCACAACACTTAGCACCCTGGACCGCCATCGTGTATAGTGAGTGATACTATTCGCGTGCATTCATGTGGATTCACCGTGTTATCAGTCCATAATGTCGAATGGGGCCGCTACTCTCACCACAATCTTGCTGATAGCTAAGGAAGGTGCCGCAAGCATTGCCTACCGCGCTCTACACAAAGAAGTATACGGTTCCTACCCCTCAATAGTGCTTCACCGTGCGTCAAACATGAATTCGGCAGCGTCGCATTCTTTTGATTAATTTTGATTCCTTCCCCTCTGCGTAGAACTCACAATAACCATTCATAGATGACCAAGTCGACTTCTGTGTAATACTTAATGCAAGACCCCCCGCTCCGTTATTGTACCGCGACTAGTTCTCCTACTCTCTACACGCTAGATAATTCGCAGGAGGATTCGTTGATCGTAATTACCACGTTATAACTGGTTGGCATGTGATCGTTCTTTAGTAGCAATGCAAGGCGTTCCCGCTACCACGCGAACTTAAGGACTGAAGGTGCCTGAGACCTAAACGCCACAAAGTCGTGGTGGCTGTGCCCGGGCCTTTCCGGGATTCGCTTATTTCGACTAAGAAACGCTGGTTTGCCCCTCATTCCCACTTGAAGAGGACAATCTGAGCTTCGACGCAGCATAATCCCGTCCTCACTTCCGAGGACCTGCTCTTCTCGAAATTGATCATCGGCTGAGCGTGCGGACCTTTTACAGCAAGATGTTTACGTCGTGTGGCGTGGCAAGCCATGCAGGGTGTCGTGAGGTCGCTGCGCGGCACTGGGGGCGAGGCATTATCCCGGCTCGCCGGAGAGACGGGCACTTGTACAGAGTCTCGAGCCAACGCATCATACTGATCAGTCTATGTCCAGCCGCTCGCCCGACCAACATGCCTGCCGTCGACCCCCCTCTCAAACATTGCAGAGCGCCTTGCTCGAGGCGTCCGTGCTGCCCAGGTTAGTCAGTATGTTCCACACGATCTGTCGGAACGCTGATTTTGGTGTGATGCGACACCTGCATGTCCCTTGCAGAACGTTGAACAGTTTAAGGCGGAGCTTGGCTAATGAATGCCTTCGTGTGTCGTGGTGAGTGCTCGAGGCTCACCGCATCCCAGTCGACGCCCGAGGACGAAAGTCGTGAAACGGTGAACCTCGCAGGAGTCATTGAACCTCTCTTCCCATGTCATATAGCGGTATACGGTGTCCCCGACTCTCTCGTTCGGGGTAACCCACTTCCGCCTGAAGACAATCCCCCTGGTACCGCCTTGTCTTCCTTGATCTACCCTCTCTTCCTTAACTTCGACACAGCAAGCTGCATACGATCTGAAATAATCTACACGGGATGTCTAGCCGTCTTGACAATGAGATGGGGCTCTTCACCAGCATGCAGAGCTGCATACTCTTCAAGTCCTCCTAAGAGCTTTTCTAGGGTACAGACGACACGACTCAACCAGTATAAATGTCTAAGATCCCGCCCTTGGCCTACAGCAAACCGAATTCGCAACAATGAGTGCCAACACGAACCATACCGGTAGGGCAGAAGTTGCTCGCAGTCACCTGAAAGCGACATTGACAACTCTTTGCAGACGGCGTTCCGGCTCTCAACCAATGTTTGTCACGGATCGGCCTATCGTCTTCAAAACTACTCAACAGTTTCCTCCTAGATCTTCAGTCGATTGGAAAAAGCCGAGTCTTTGAGCTGGCTCGACATCAAAACCGGCCCCGCCCACTCTCCTGAGTGGAAATCTACGTGCAAGAGTGAGTGACAAAGACTTTGCTTTCTGCTTTGTCTAGACTTTCAGCCATAGTCGATAACGAGCCGAAAGGGCGAAGGGCACGGCCCTCAGAAGCATATTGCCCGAGATGCCGGGCGGCGAAGGAAGCTCTGAAAGGTTTCGGAGTGACCCGTGTAGGATGCCCTCACACGATCATAACGTACGTCAGTGGTCGCTGGCGTTTTCTTGACGTGTGCTCTCCGGGCTTCCTGGTGATCCCCGTGTACCGTTGATACGAGCTCTGCGTCGATTATCTATTTATCTTTTTCATTTCACCGACGTATTACCCCAGTCTTTGATCTTCTTTCTCATTTGCGAGCCCCAACTCCCTGCCTCGGTGGAGAGTTTCTCTTGGCCCGCCACCACCTTCATTGGTAAATACGCGGCCATTGTACCTCTTCGCGCTCAAAAATGGGGTGTCCCACGCATCTGGCTCTGAGTCTGCTTCTCAACCGACTCTACTGCTTGTGAACCTACTACTCGCCCTTTCATTTATCATTGGATGTCGACTTTTAGAGGGCAACCCTTCGATGCCGCTCATCTTTCTGACTCTTGACATATCATCAACGGTACTTGGACTGTGGTCAGAATCATGATCCTCTGTTCCGGGATTACTAATATACGTCTGCTACAGGTTTGCAGGCTTTGAGCACCTACGCAGCTTGCGCACGCACGCAGCCCTCCAGAGCATTTTGGGCCTCATAACCCCAATACTTCCAACGCTCTGTGCCGCCGTCTTATCAGATGCCATCCTCTACGAAATAGCGCCGCCTAAACCGAGCGCAAGGCGTGATAAGGGAGGACTTTCGCCTCGTAGAGCCCGTATTGAACACACGAGACCAAGGTCCTGGCATCCGGCAACTCATAGGCACTCCCCTCTATGCTGGTCTGTCAAATCTTAACACTACTTCTCAGGAAACCTCGTTTGCGGGCCATTCACGGACGTTTGTGCATGCGGCCTCCGCGCCAGAGCGGAGACATGAAGGCCTGAAGAGTGAAGCCCGTACCGCTGGGCGTCCCGTCTATCTTGGTCGTCGGTATGCTCTCTCCGTTAAATCAAAATCGTAGTATATCTCTCCTGGGCGTTGTAGTGGTCGGAGGTTTTCGATGGAGCTGCCGCTCATCGTGGAGTGTCTCAATTATCGCGCTCGCGCAAATTATGATAAGTGAGTGCGTCCGGTGTTCATTGTTGACCGGGTTTCTACATGCGAATCGGTCACACAGATGAAGGCCAGCTCTTTTCATTTTCCGCCAGTAGGAGGACGTACCTCCTGGAGCGCTGTGCTCGCTGGCCCGCCTTGCTAGGCCGGCCATTTTGGTGCAGTTAAAACTTTGGATAATGCGTTCCGATTGCACGGTGGACGGCGCCAGTATGTCGCCATGTCCCATGACTATGGCTCGGTGTCGATGAGACTGAGAGCGGCGCTAACGCCGTCTTCGGTACGATACCGCTTCAAACGTGCTGGGTACGTAGCAACCTTGGGAGAAGTAAAACCTCTGGCATGACTGTCCAGTGACGAATTATGAGTGCCCGCGGGGGGCGTATTGCTGGCCCTGTCGTTGAGCAGCTGCTTCGGGGATCAACAGGTAGGATCAACCAGCGCACTCCTTGTCAAGGCGGCGATTTGAACGTAGCGTTCATGCACGGCTCAAGAGAGAGGCTCCGAACAGTTTCGGGCACTCGGTAACCTGCCCTTGATGATTGTACAATACCACTGATTTGGTTGCAGACAAATGTGGTAGTCGCAAGGTATGAAGTTCATCCACCTTGCCAAATCGTCAATATCTCTGACATGTATGGAATAGATTCAGCGCAATATTCGGCAGTGCCGTCGCTCACTTGCTCCGTGCGGATGCGAAATTATGGAAACAGGCGCAGGCTGGGAGGTTGGACATGCCCTTCGAAGGTCAGAGTTATTTGGCGGCAGCATGGCAGTCATAGATGTTGCCGGTGCTCAGCTTCAAATAAATACCTCTCATTCTCGACGAGATATGACAGCCTCCTCACCTACACTCAACGAAAAACAACCAGCCTTCTTCTGAGCTTAGGACACACTCGCTACTATGTCATGTAAGCTGGCCAAATTGGCTTCACCACGCTTATACTAATATATCTTAGTGTCACCCGTAACGCGGCTTAACAACTGTAAGGAGATACTTCTGGTCACTTTTCGTCCTATGCATACCATACTTTTCGCTCTAGACATGCAAGGCCAAGGTCGACAGCATCTCATCAGCTGGATGGAGACATACGATAATGGCTCCCAGACATGGACGGTGAAGGTCAAAGGTATAATAAACTTTCACATCCAGGATTGAGCTCCCGCTTATACGCACCTCACATTTGAGAACCAAGCGTTGGGTGAAGGATTGGCAGCAAACAAGACCACAGCGTGCAAAGAAGCGGGGCCGCTAGGGCAGCCCTCCAAGCGCTGGGGATTCTCTGAACGTATGATTGCTGTTGGAGATGCACCGTTAGATGATTAACAGTAACAGTTAATTGTAGTAATTTTCGAGATCGTCCGTGACTTGTACCAATGCTGCCCCGCGTGAAATTGATCATCTACAACGACTGCCCTTTTAGGACATCGAACGCCGCTACGGGCGTTACGGCCGAACCGCGCGCGACTTGTTTGCGTTGGTTGTTTCTCGCTCCCATGTCTCGTCGACAGCTCACCCCGTTCATCATTGCACGGGCCTCTGACCGGTCAGAGTTTACATCAAGCTGACTTCGAAAAGCATGGATGAGTGGTTCGTTTTCGCTCATGCTGCGAATGATAGGCATCCTGTCGGGTGTTTACATCTTCAAGCCGTTAATTGACGACAATAAGTGTTGCAAAGGTCTGCGCTTTGTGTGCAATGTGTAGATGTCGCAGACCGACCTGAACCCCAACCTGACAGCGGTGATCGCGTAACGACCGAGACTGCGATCGCAGCACCCACGTCTCCGGACCTCTTCTGATGGTCAAGGGCCCACAGAGCACCCCTCAAACAGCAATACAGGGTCAAGCTAACACACACTGACTCCAACACGAAATACACTATTCCATAGCGGGCAATAGAGTACTATGTGCGTAGAATCCCTACGAATCCCAAATTCGCAATCATGCAGCACCATCTAACGTCGGACTAGGCCGTGGTGACCACGGGCTTGCTTGAAACGTTAGGTGCCGGGCTGGGCAGCATCCCCGACGCTCCCAAATCTATCGGAAGCTTAACAAGTGCCCTGTGAAAGGAGTGGGCTGTGACATACTTGTATGACGGTTTCGCCCAGGAAAATCATTCTTTTCCGTATCTCTTCAACGATGAGATCTTGGATTTGGAACCACTTTTCATTCTCACCCCCTCCGCTGCCCGCGCGAAGGTGAGCCTTCCAGACAGTGCTTTCTTTATTCCCGCGTGGTTCCAGCCGCGGATTCATGCGTTACGTTTCGCGACTAGGTCATACACGGATCGATAGATGCGAATCAGCAACATCAAGATCTGGTACGAGAAGCAATTAGCGAGCGCTCCTTCAAGATAATTGGTACAGGTACAATCTTTAAAGTCGAGTCCTCGTAGAGGAAAATTGACAATGGTTGGGTTTTTCTCTTCCACAAATACATTTTTGGTGAATCGTTTGAAGTGAAGGATGAATGTAGGGGGGCAGCCGCTGTAGTTTGAAGCGTCGTAGATGTCGGCCCGCCGATTCCTGGAATGCTTTGATCAAAATCGAGCCCGAGTCATCTCATTCTACGAATACCTGTGTTGTTCGCCCGTCATACTTAGGCGGAACCGACTGTATGCTAACTTGTGGGATAATGTTTTTTTCCACAGCGTCTTGGAATAGAGGCGGCGGGGAAGATCAATGGCTAAGAACAAAAACGGGGATGTTGTTGTTTTAATCTCTGTGAAGAGTTTTCAGCGTGACAGTACCAAGCAAACATCGAGGTACCTACCTCGATCAATGTCAAACCTGGGCTTCTCGTTCTCCTGAAGGTTAGACCGCATGACGACTTGCTGGTTCTCCATACGTAGCTCTCAACCTGGAAGCTTTGAGAATATGACACCTGCATATCGTATATTAGTGGTTCGCATATCGACAATGTCACATTACACGTACTAGAGTTACGCTTCTTCGTGCCCCCAAAATCTTTGTGAAGATGATTGAGAAGCCACCCGAGAAAGTCCGCAGGATCTCCTTGTTTCTCTAAGCTAAACTTTCCTGCACTCGCCCGTCCAACCTCTTGCAGAAATTCGTGCGGACTAACTTGGCTCTTAAATAGGCGTGGATTCCAAACTTTCTTGGTGAGCGCAGCAAATCGTTTCCACATCTCAGTCTCTTTCCCGCGGAAGTTTGACAATAGTAGGAAATCCCGGAGCGGACGAACGTGCAGAAGGGAGTGTAATTATAACGTTCATGTAGTCATTTCTCTTGATGTTGTTGAGGCACGACATAGCCAGGGACGTACGATTTCCCGGACAAGGTCGTAGGACGGTTTGGAAAGATGGGACGGTGCGGATAGACTGGCCACGAAGGTCTTGCTGAACACAGGGGAAAGTACGAATGATATATCCTCCAATGAAGGATCTGACACAAGGTATCCATCCGGAAGCACATATACCTAACAATGATCATCAACAAGAAAGTCCCCACATATAGTGTTACGAACCTTTGTGGTTTCAAGGTTGATGAAGACATGGTGGTCGTCGTGAATTGCATGGGCATAGGCATAAGAACTTCGCCCTCTACCTTGGAAGTATTTCCCACAAACAAGGCAGCCATATATGTTAATATGTAGAGAGGGGATACCGAACAGACCTTCTCGAAGTCGAAATCGAGCACTGCTCGGTTGATCTGTCCAGGTCTGGGTCGTTCAGTATTCTTTGCGTGGTAGGCGGAATGGATGTCGCACAGTATCAAGGTATAGGTCAGAAGCACGCGTCGGATCCTGTTGCCCATATGCGCTGTACTCGTCCTCCTCCTCTTCACCCCCAATGCTTTCAGGTCTGTCAACCTGCAGTAAGTTTGCGATGTCATTAGAGGTTTCATCGGGGTTGGACTCCCACCTAAATCACGCGCGGCATCATCTTCCATGCGCGGTCGCTTCGAAGGCTTTCCTCTTCGGTATCGTTCGGACGGTCGTTGGAGGACATTGCTTAAAGCCCGCGTGAGACGTTCAAGTCGCGGTCAGAGGTGGTCATTGCCGGGTCTGCCGCTGGTCGAATAGGCGTTTACGCCGATCAATCATCAATTTGAGACGCGTTTATTCGTGCGGGCAGCAAGACTCATCCTCGCCGACCTTTCATCAGTACCTCCACGCACTCAGTATTCATTCCCGACAACCAGCTATCTAAGACACAAAAGTCACCCATTCGTCTAGCCGCAGGAGCAGATGCTACGTCCTCTTCCCTCCAGAGCTCTTGTCCATGTTCTACGGCGGCGTGACGTTAGAGGCCTGTCTTCGACAGTGCCCTCGTCGTCAACACTCGCACCGAATGCTCCTCTCGACCTGGACTCTTCAATGCAGACTCTTCTCAGGGATGCAGACATGTCCCTTCTCCGGCATAAAACACGACGGCATTCCGAACATAAGCCCTCGCCACGCGAGCTAGAGGTCTACCCTAATGACCCGTTTGCGGAAAGACGATTATATGACCGCCGTTGAGCTAGACTCCCAGGAGCCCGACTTAGAAGACAGGTCAATACGAAAAAATCACCTGCGGCACTCTTTGGTAGCCACCGAATAGGCTCAGTGGTGCTTCCACTTGAGTTGCAGAACGCCATCACTAGACTCATAGCGGGTCTGTCATACTAGTTCCCACTCTGGTCCTCCACTTACTGACTTCTGGATAGAATCTGACAAGCCTTTGCTGCACGAAGATGCGAAGCGGCTGTTTTTGAATGACACAGGCGACAGCGCAAAGTGGGACACTGCCTATGAGACTAATTATAAGTCAAGACAGCAGAACATTCGTCATGCGGAACGAGATGGTACTGCGTTCGCTTCTGTAGCCTTGCCAGCCCACTACTCGGCCATTTTTTCGGTGCTTGATAATCTCAAGCAGCGCCTCGGTCCCGACTGGTCAGTTGAGCGGGTCATCGACTGGGAGCGGGCACGGGTAGCGGTCTGTGGTTCGTTTCTCTTATAATCATGTTATGGCCTAGACTGAGCTTTTTCAGGGCTGCTACCCACTCATTCCAGAAGCCGCCGACAACCGACGCAGACGGTACTGACTTGCAACTATCCAACTCGTCTCTAGGGTCCTACATAGGCATCGAAAGGCGAGTAGGTCTGACCACTATAGGAAAACGCTTGGTAGAAGGTATTGGATCTATCCGCTGCTTTGGCGTCCTTTCTGACTTGGGGATAAGGTATAGATGTGGGCGGCGTCAACGTGAAATGGCAGAAGGCCTTTCATGAAGACGACAAAACGCTCTCCTAATAATGAAGGCAGTAATGCTCTCGCGTTATCTGCTTTCGTGCTCTCCTCTCTATCCACTCCTGCAGCTCGGAAACTAATGGTCAAACAAATGTGGGAAAGTGGCGCTGACATGATGGTCGGTTTGCAATGCACATACGTCGAAACTTGAGACTGACCATTTTCGGTGATCACAGGTTCTCATTGATCACAGTTCAACCGCCGGATTTGATTGATTGTGCATAGCTGAAGCCAGGGATTGGCTTCTTCGATGGAGCCGGGCGTGAACTAGAAGATGCAGAGAACGAGGATTCTGTTGCTCTCGTGGGTGCGCATGTAGTAGCCCCAGTAAATATCATTCTCGAGTACCATCGTTATTCTTGCTCATGCCTTCTTACACAGTGTCCCCACGACCAAGCATGCCCACTGTTTCGGCCAGGGTCCAGCCGGGTAGTATGCGGGTTCTCACAGAGACTTCAGCGCGCAGAATTCGTGCGCAGAACAAAGCACGCGAAAGCCGGTCATGAAGATGTTGGCTACTCATACGTCGTCATACGCAGAGGATCACGCGCCCCAGCATCCCGGAACCAAAGTTGGCGCGCATCGGGGACGTTGCAAGAAGGGAGCAACAGAAAGTCACGGAAGCGCTGCAGCCGTTGGCAGAATGGACCATCCACCATGACGGCAACTCGACTGAACCCCAGGTCCTCGACAATTTTCTCGCAGATCCAGACGAATCATCATCCGATTGTGACCGCAGACGAGCCATCACCGGAAGATATAGAGTTGTCTCTCCGGTCTGAAGCCTACTACTGGCCTCGATTGGTGTTCCCACCACTTGAAGGCGTAGCGGTCATATCATTCTTGATGGCTGTACTTCAGAAGTGGTGCGTGGACGCCTCAGTGGAATACCTTAGCGGATCGAGTAACCGGAATCCAGGTAAAATCATGCGTATGACAGTCCCAAGATCTCAGGGCAAACAGTACTACTACGACGCACGGAAGTCCCCTTGGGGCGACATCTTTCCACATGACCCGAAGAACGCGCCACAGGAGCGCTATCTTTCAGCCGGTTAATTTGAAGAAACCCACAAAGAATCAGCACATTGGTAAACGATCGAAAACACCTCAGAAAGTCAGCGAACACAGCTATTCCAAGCTTTCAGAGACCCTCAACGAGAAAAGACGGCTGCCCCATGAAGAAAGAGCATAAGCTCTCACGGGAGTACCAGTACCATGAGCACTATGGGCAGTGATAGGTCTGCTTCAAGTTTCAAATCTAGCCTCTGCTTTCACACCACTCAGTTTATTCTAACATGTACCGTATTCTTAGACCTCCACACGCTGCATTATAATCCTATGTGTTCTACTGAGGCACGGGACTTAATGCATTACTGGATGAGCGAGAACCGGTTGTCTAATTAGAATCCCAATCATGAATGACTTGACGTGCGATTACCAGGTGAACGTAAGCTAGTAGTCCGCTATGCGAATACCGGGGCCATGCCTCGAGCTCAGCATCACTCGAACAATTTGATAATCTGCATGCAAGTGGAAATTGAGCTGTGAGTTTGCCAGAGACAAAAAGATTGACCTACGTACGTGGCTTGTTGATCGACTCCTCGGCCGCGGAGCTCTTCTCGTTTCCGGTCGCTCGCTTCACCACACTAAGGAAGTAACGGACATTTTTTACGACGGTCTTCTTCCGGCCATTTCATCTAAATTTCCAAAGCTAAGTCACGAAACAAAGAGCTCAATGTCCGCACATACCTTCGCGATTGCCGTGCGAATGGCGCCCACTTGGTCTCCCTTCCACTCACTGGTACCCTGCAGTTCAGTCGCTTCATGTACCCTGCGATGTCGTCTGTGACCGTACCGCGACGTTCTGATGGCATTAATCCCAAGGGACCAAGTACACGACCCAACCGCGGAGTGATAGCTCGGATAAGGTCGGGTGTACAGAGATACAATGTGGCCACTATGACGGCCTTGGATGATCTAATGGGTGTCAACGCAGGTATGCGTATAACAATGATGCACTTACGCCTTCAACGAGCTCCGGGCCACCGACTATTGCCGCTCCGGCCTGCCTCGCTTCATCCGCTGCCTTGCCTTCGTTTTTTTTTTTTTTTTTTTTTTTTCCTACTGCGAACACGAGAATACGGTCTGCTGTCTTAGACTTCGGCTCCCGAGGCAGGCTGTAACGTCCTTTCGGAACAGTGGCGCCACGTTCTGGACTCTGTGTGTTTTGATTACAAGCTCATAAGTGGAGTCCGGCGACGCGACTTCGACCGCCTGAGTATTGTCAGATTACTTAGTTTACTTCATAACACAGGTCAGCTTACTCGTAGCACCGAAATAGCGTCATTGAGAGGCATCTTCTCCGCGTCATATATGTTCTTTTTTGCTTTCAAACGCCTTCTTGCGAGCCTTAGCAGCGAGTTGTTGTTTTGTAAGAACCGGCCTCTCCTTGACTTTGCGGGCCAGGACCACCGGAGCGGCATGGAATTCACGGTGGGCATTCTGGTAGATACTGTTAGTGCCACCGATATTGAGCAGAGCCAGTCCACATACTAGAAGCCCTAAGGTACCTGCCCATGCTCGACGCTGTAAAGCGAGGGTGGCGAGTGACATGGTCGGTGTCGGCGAGGAACTATTTGGCGCCTTAGTTGATCTCCCTCGCACTTGCCTTTCATCCATAATTGGAAGGTTAGTATATTCACTTTTCTGGACGCCGGCAATCAATTTCTAGGAGGAGACTTTATGAGCGTGCTTTGGACCTGTGAGGGTTAAATGATAAGCTATACTAGGCAACAAATATTCGTTCATCAACAGTTTCAGTCTAAAATGGGGACGCACACCCTGAACTGGCATGGGATTCATCTCAAAGGGAAATTGTGAGAGAAGTACTGTACTACTTCAGTGCGCTATGTCAATTGACACAGTAGTGAGGTGTCATCATCTCTGATAATTTTGAGGATAAGCTCCCAGAAAAGCTGCATTTGTCTGATACAATCAGTGCCGCGGATACTCGATGTTTGCCCGACGACGACAGGTGCCAGTGGTGTAATTAACTTGAGCCGACACTGGTAAGTTGATCGCTGTTGGAAAGAAGAATAGGATATCAGAACACGATACCATGTCAAGTGTATAGTTGCTTCACTGTGTCCAAGAGCTCAGTAGTGTGGCGCGTTCCTCGCCAGTGCTCTTGCCCCCAGAGCTCTGCCGACTTGAAGTCGGCTTAGGTACCCCCGGCGTAACTTGAGAGAGCACCGGGTGTGACATGAGGCGCGAACTTCGCCATAGGTAACATCGGTCGTCGTATTCACAACTTTTTTCGACTGCTCTCTGATCATGTAAGTGACAACGCCTATGAAGCTTAAGGATAACGTCTATGCTGAGCCCCAGCCGTGTTCTGCTATGCGGCAACAATACTGTCGATTTGGGCAGGAGGTAGACTTATGAGGACCGCCCCGGGGGTACGGGGCAATACACCACCTGATAAATCTTAACACATCAGAAACGGCAAGTGCTTTCGGGAATACATTCTTCTGGCCTCCATCCTCATACCAAACTGTTCGGTGAGCGCGGCAGAAGTAGTTGCGTTTGATATCTTCTCAGGAGACATATATGTGGGCGGTAGCAGTAACTAAGTCCTGAGATAGACGAGAGCTAAAAATCTGCTCCGCCGACCTTCCAGATACACATGCGTCTGACAGCCTGTCCGTGGTACCTATAATTACCATGGGGGTACAGTGAATGGACATGCGAGCGCGGGGTGTTATGTCATCGGCGTTGGGGACTTCATCGATAGTTAGATTCTTGAGACGCAGGAATGATGCACCCCAGCTGAGCAATGTGAAAAGTGCCCAATACCGTTTGATAGATTGAAAATCGCACCTGGGGATGTCGGGTCGGCAATATAGAGAGAAATTTGCCGATTGAACTCTTGAATGGGGGATGCGGTCTCGTGTCTCCAGAAAACCTTGATTGGAGGCAGATAGATCCTAACAGACGGAGAACTACGCCCTCTGAGGGCGAGTCGTTTGCGCGATGCTCATCGAGTGATAGCAAATTACCGCTGCAAGCCCTGCACGCTCTGAAAAGGGCTCGATGGCCGTCCATCCCACTCCACCTGCGACGGCGGAGTTCATAATATGTAGCAGACGGCTCTATGAAGCAAAAAACCACTTGGAGAGGTATCAAGTCGACATACACGAGTCCTGGGGGTGACAGTATAGGACAGAGTGGTGGCGGTGGTATCGAAGGCGTCATGTTGACAGAGCGCCGACAAAGGATAGTTGCGGCTTCCACATAAAGGTGACGTCCAGGTAAATAGCGCCGCTATCATCTCCGCCATCCAGGGAGAACGTATGCTCTCGGAGCCAAGAAAGGAACCGTGGGATGTAGTCGGGAACGCACCTCGAGCCCCACTTGGACGGGCGCCGGGCCATTTGCCTCGTGCCCTGCAAAAGGCCACGATGAATATGGAAACCTAAGAGATGCGCCGCTGACGAAGGGTCATGAGATGCTACCCTCCCTGCCTTGTGCTACGTGCCCGGCCATCCGATTCGTAGTAGTTACTCGGGTTGAGGAGTCAGGAACCGGATGTGCCACGGGCAGCTATCCGGAGGATTGGCCCGCGATCCACCAGCTGTACGTCGAGTCTTTGGCTTTGAGAGCTATGACGCTGACGAGAGCACATGTTGTCCAGACCAATTATTCGGAGGGCCACATATCTGAGAAATAATTGGTGGCAAAAATGGTCCATTTCTGTCGCGGTTCCGTTACAGACGCCATGAGCGTTCTCATTTGCGGCGATTCAATGGTTCCGGAGCGCCGTTATCGGGCATAGGCCTTCTTTATCAATTTATTTTACCTCCGACGCGTCTCCGCCTCACATTCTTCCCAGCCCATCTCACGGACGTCGCACCTAGTCTCGTCCCCAGCCATTAGAGGCCCGAAGGCCTCTCCCCCCTATCCCGGACATAGCCGGGCTGGACCGAATCGGACATCGAAAAACTGATGTCCTGGTCCTGGGGGGAATGTCTGGTAAATTTGGATCATGACCGGCTACATCGAGTGACGTGACGTGTGACAGGACCCCCTTGCGCCCCTCCTCTCCTCTGCGAGTGCACAACTTGGTGCATCTGTTCAGTACTCGCGGACCCGTCCACCCTCTCGTATACGCGTGTGGCTCACTTTCATGATATGCAAGAGTGTGTGTAGGCACTAGGAAGCCCAGTACTCGGCTCTGTGCCGGATATATGCGGCCATGGCGCTTCAAAGTAAGGCTGGGCTGAGAACTCCAGTAGTCCTGACATTATAGGGTAATTTTCCGGCGACATTCAGCATTGCTAGGATATTAGCACCTCAGTTGAGCTAGAGGGGGTGCTGAGTGGAGCGGCGCCATCGCTCATACCGCCGTGGGGTAGCGGGTGGGATAACGAAGTGGCCAAATCTCCAAAGAGACTGGTCAGAAAATCGAATAAAATACACATAAATAATCTTTTATTTCAATTTATGTTACGCTATATCCAATTTAAAGAGCCAGGAGGGAAGGACCCCCGCGGAAGGGATGTATAGGACGGTGAGGGCGGGCTCAAGGCGCGTGCGTGACGATCACTGTGCGCGCGATGTAGCCGGTCATGATCCAAATGCACCAGACACCCTTAGGACGACCGGACGAACATCCGTTTTTTTTCAGGATGTCCGATTCGCCGGCCGAAAGCCTTGCGCTTTCGGAGTCCGGTGCGGGATGGGAACGAGACTAGTCGCACCCCCACTGGAAGTCCGTCATTCTAGCTCAGGTATGGCCATATATGGTGGCATTTGTCAGTCGCCAGAGCGAATCTATCCCCCAAGGTCAAACTCGGGTGTAGCAATCGGTGTCAGGGTTTTTGCAGGGGGAAAGGTTTGGGAAAGGTAGCATTACTAATGACATACAAGCTATGAATACAAATCCAGTGGGTAGAGTGAGAGGGTGTGTTAACCCCAGCGATAATCTCCACCCTCGCGAGAAAACATTTCCGGAGGACCAGCGGAAGATTCGGGTGCAGGTCTACTCGTAGTGCCTGGAGCTTTGTTGACAACAGCGGCGTGTACAGACTCAAGAGCTCCGTCCAGCTCTCTAGAGCTGAGTACCGCCTCTTTTCCAGCGCTTCGCCGCTGAGATAATCGAACGTCAATGAGCCAAGCAAATTGGTGAAGATGTGAGCGCTGACTTTCTATCGAGCTCGAGTCGCATGGCCACCTGATCAATCCGCCCCTCTACCTTTCCCTCAAGAATAAGGGAAATGAGAAGCTCTTCGACCTCTTCAAGCTCGACGTTCAATTGCTGCTCGACGATGTTAGGTTTGTCGGACAATAGTAGATGTATCTCGCTTACCTTGGCGAGGAAAGACAGCTCAAGAGCGCGTGTAGGGCTTAATCAGATCAATAAGGTATTGCGTCCTCAAGCTTCGCAGAAGTTCTCCAATGTAATTGTTGATGAAAGGATCGTCCATGATTGTCGAGCGATTATCTGGTCGGAATGACATGAGATAATCTTCGTTATCCTCAGGCTTGTACTCACCACGTAGAATCTTCTCTGCGATCATGGACTTCGCGCCGCTGATATGCATCCACAAGATCAGTCATAGCCTTGATTTGTGAGTCTTTTTTGTATCTGTGCATGGATTACGTGCGGCTGAGCATCTACGACGCGGGGAGCGCTACTTACGGGCTTCGTTTCTTGGCTTCGGAGTGTCAAACGGATTCACCTCACTGCCTGTGAGCATATTTGCAAGGACCCAAGGTACTTCAAGACTTGGATTCTTTGCGGTGATCCGGCCTCGTCATAGTTCTTGAACGAGTCGAAGAAATCCTCCGTAGCACGCGTCCAGTTGCGTGCCTACGGAATGCAATTAAGCGGAATGTCTGCAAAATGCCCCTTGACCTAGCGCTCGCCCATCCACATCTTACCGTGTACCGCATTCCTTGATGACACCGAGGATGGCGGGATGCGGTATCGCTGATCGGACGGCATTTGCGGCATTGTAAATTTCCTTGTGTGCTTCAGCATTGATAGTGAGGGCGGCTATGCACAGACTTACCTTTAGTTTCTTGAGATTCTTTGTCTCGTTGTACATCTGAATTTCAAGAGCGTATATCTCAAGAAGCTGCGTGCCTTTCTGTGCCTGGTCCTCGCCATCGGCAGCTGTCGCCTGATGCAGATCACGAATGAGCTACATAGAGTGTGAGTAGTGTACATCCGTGAAACATCTATGATGGCTTACACGTCCTTAAACGTATGTACTCTTTGCGGTCCAACAGAGTTTTGCGAGCTTCAAATTGGTTTTTGGCCGACAGGTCGCTATATAGGCAATGGTGAGTTTTGCAAGTTAGGAGATGAGAATGTAAAGTTTTACGTCGTTCTTTGCTTCTTGTAAAGCCTTCTTCGTCACGCTTCGTAGAATTTTTCTAGCGTCTCGACGTCGACTGGGCCCCCCTTACCACCACCTACATAATCCAAGATTCCGTTGATAGTCTTCTCCGAATAATTTCGCGTGACAGCTGACTTTGTGTAGGTCAATAGCTCAACGTATGTGTTCACGCTTGTTGGGGGAGGCCTTCTTAGTTGTAGGAATAGCAGTTTTGTGGACTGCTTCAGAGCCTTGAATCCCCTGCGCATTGAACCACCGATTTGTGAGCAAGTGACCACACATAGATCCTTGCGGACATACCAGTCTCCTTTTCTTCTTCCTTATCAACAATCTCACGGAACTCCTTGAGTGCTTGTTCGGGGTTGTCTTCCTTCTTCGCTACGGGAGCAGTCAGCTTCCAGGCGGCGCAGGCAGTTGTCAGACACTGTACACTTAGCGGTATAATACATGTTCTCGATGTCAACGTTCCCACTTCGTCGTCGCCGTTCACAATCTGAGGGGGAGGGGGCCGGAGCCAGTACTCCTATCTGAGTGTAATCCGACAGTACTTCGGGAGGGCGCTAGGGGAGGGCACCTTCTTAGTCCTATGCAATTATGATGAGTAAGTGAGCAGAAACCATTGCCTTGCACGACTCACATCGTCGCTACCGGGCTTGCTGCCTTGCATGTAATCGGCATCATCGTCATCCATAGTGAGGGATGTTAGAGGATCCTATACAGACATTAGCAGAAACCTTTACACATATGAGTCAGCCTACGTTGAGCTAGGAGAGGTTCGAGATTTATATAATCAGGTTGGTGCCGACTCACACCGACCTCGCTGAAGTCAAGGAACCATGAGTTCGCACTGCATTGTGGTATCTATACGCGTTCACATAGGCGTCTCATTCACGTGGTTAGATGGACGCGTCTTGATCGTGATTTACCGAGCGCCCACATTTAGTCAACAGTATTAATTTAGTTTGTTGGGCACTACTCTCAGCAAGAGAAAATTTGAGTGTATCTTGCGAATTTCCTCAGCACCAACTCATCAACTTTAGCAAGTGTAATGGGGACAAAGCCGAATCCCCAGGAATTGAGCCACGGATTAAGATTAGCGCCTTATGATTCGTCCATGCGGGCCACTTCGGGCCGCTGGCTCGTAAGGAGTTCTCGCTTATCCCCAAACTTGTCCAACTCTCCACCTCAGTTATGCCCCTCAGTGCTCTAAACGGATTGTACCAAATACAACAAACGCACATTCTTGTCATGGACTCGCCGTCGTATGCCCCCCAAACCCATTAATTGGGTAGTACAGCTTCCACCAGATCCAAGCAGCAGCTCGAAACTGGACGATGTCACCAGCTTGACGTCCACCAATCCTTTCAGCGGAGGAGGACGAGAATGACCAGTCTTCAATACGCCATTGTATCTTCCGCTTTTTTTTCTAAAGTTAAGAACCTCTGGCTGCACCTTTGGCTTCCGCCACTACCTGCCGTGATCGCGCGCCGTCTTCAACCACCGTGAACGGTACCCCAACATAACTCAGGGCAAGCTAGCTACGACGGCCCTCTATACCAGCGTCCAGCTCAAATGTCTCGAGCAAATCAGACACGACACAGAAGCTGAAACCCTACAGTGTGGACTGTCACTAGTCAAGCCAATCTCGCCCCTCCTCTTGTGTCATTGACTCCAGTTCACTTCGGAACCCCTGGCCTCCTTCGTCGATTTGAGGAGGACTCCATCTCAAGGAGCTTCCGTATTCTCGCCGGAGGGTCAAGATAACACAGGATCTTGGAACATACATACACCGGATTTCCCATGCAAGACAGCGATGCGAGAAGCTATCAGGACACTGCTAGTGTCGGCCACGTTAAGAGTCTGTCGTCAGTCTCGAAGTAATTCGCCGATACGCGGAGAGGCATGTCCCTCGCCGGAAATTCCTGTTGATGACATGACGTCTCAGACACTTCAAGGTCTGTCCCGCGACCTACTGGATGGACGAACGATGTATGCAAGAGTGTTACGATTGCAAAAAGCGCTGTTCACCCACTTGGAGACGGAAGCACACCATTGCCGGATATGTTGGTGCGTCGCATGTGTATATTTTATGGCCAGGCTCTATACTGAAATGCCTCCAGGTCGATATATTGCTCTCGTTGCGCGTCGAATATCATTAAAGCGAGTGCGCTCCGATTTGGGCATATGTTACGGGATATGGTCATAGTCTGGTAACTCTCTGCCTTGAAAAAGCTGCGCCAAAGTATGGGCCGACGATGAAGACGATTCACGCTCGTGTTGTTCTCCTCGACCCTTGCCGCTCACCGAGCTTGGCTCTGACATCCAGAGCGTTTTAATTTATCGCATCTGCCGACAGTTCACCTATGCCGCCTCCCCAACTTTTCACGGTCGAAACCGACTCGTTCTTCAGCTTGTTTTTATTGCCGAAAACCCAAGGGCCCCACGCCGGATCGGAAGAAAAGTGAATGGCTCAAGGTTACTGCCACCACCTGATTTGTGGAGCATCTCGGGCATCTACTTTTTTTCTTCTTTTTTTCTTTTTTTTTTTTTACCATTCCGTCGGCGCACTGACGGAAGAAGAGAAGGGAATCTGAGTATCTGACAGTTGACCGTTGACCATACGCCACTCAATCACAGGGCAAAGGACTCCGATTAGACGGCCGCTGGTAGTCACGTTCCGAGCGCTGTTCCCGACGGGTCTTTCCGAGCAAGATTCGCTTTTCCCGCCTGAGCTAACACCCTACCAGACCCAATCTAGCAGTCTCGAGAATCCATAGTGTCGTACGTCTTCCGCTAAGCTACAACTCTTTTGCAGAGTATTCACGGCGGCCCGCTTCGTTCATTAGGAGCAGAGTACAGTAAGCAGGCCGGTGAGATTGAAGTGGTGCGAGCCCAGGTGGAGAACACGGACGAGAGAGTACTGCGATAAATATACATATTAGTTGTGTGGTATTTAGCTGTGGGCACTGGTCGAATGTCTTTCAGGTACAATTCACACAAGATGCTGACACCATATCCATGTTCCATCTACGAATCATGCATAAGAGCCAGCTAGTGTGGAACGCCGACGAAACATCCCGAACAATTCGGGAGTGGGGAACAGGAGAGACACTCCTTTTGAAATTGCTTGCACCTTCGTATCTTGCCTGAAAGAGATTGGACATTCCACGGCTCATACTCTCATCGTCCAGGGCGGCGGCATATGGAGCGTTGCCTATTTCGGTTAACAGCTCATAATCCAAATTAGGAGAGAAAAAGAATTCCGTGGTGTAGTGACTCCCTCGCAATGTAACCAGCTCTGAAATTGTATTGGTAGACGGTTATGCAGTTCAATATCACTCAGGAACCGTTGTACTTCACCTCGCGTTGGACAATGGTTTCAAATACCAGTAATTTGTCAGTAAACACCACACATAGTCATGCTTAGTGCTAGGCCTTCGCCTCAAATCGGAATTCCAATGACGGATTCTGAGTAAGTCGCCAGTTCTGAATATCACAATGTTTGTTTCAAAAATCCATCCTGGCAACGGGAAAAGGTATCGATCTTTGGACAATCCCTAGCTTCAGCTGCGCATTGCGTGCTCTAAAATGACGTTGGCGAACCGTCAACTGTCGGTGCCATGCTTGTAGAGGAAATCGAGTCTAGTTTCGAGACTTTGATCTTGGTCTTTTTGGATTGACCGTCTGCAGTAAAGTCAAGGATTCAGCGTGTACACGGTTAGCCGTTGCAAGAGCCAGTGAGTCAGACTGCCCAGTGCGGCGTCCGGTTTGTGTTCGAGGTGATGACGTCATCGTGCCTAAGCTCGTTTTATTCTCTCGATCGACAACTGTCGATCCTCTTGTGACAAAACGGTCGACTCTGTGCGGTGACAGTTCGCACAGTAATCACACGGCATTCGACCACTACCCTTAATGATCACCCAATGAGCGGCTGGAGTGGGACAGACCATTACATGCGAAATTAGCAGTAAGTAGGGCATTGGTGTATACATTGCTCGCTGAGTGCGTGTCGGTGGGACTAGTGCATCGATCCCTTTTTTCGTAAGGTCGGGCTGGGGGGGGGGAGATGTATTGACGTAACTCAAGTCGAGTTCAAAACAGGTTACGTCGCACGCATTCATTGCGTTCTAGTGGTTATCGAGAGACCTGTAGAACTATGCAAAAGCGGCAGCGTAGGTTCATGGGGCAAGGAGCTCTGGTTATCGAGCGAGCATGGCCATAGCGCTGTTCAAAAGTAAGTCAAAGGCCGACCTGCGAATACTGACTCCCTTCCGTCCACAAAGGCCCTCCGACGAAACTGCAGGTATCCGCATTGGAAGTCCGTTCAAGACGATAAAGGGGCTACAAAACACGCTCTGCTCTCCGTGTCCTCCTAGGTTTCCGAACATCTAGCAGAGGCATACCATGGGGAGGAGGCGGGAAAAACAGAGACGTTTTGTCCCGCGCCGTTCATTACAGGAGTCCCATTTAAGGAGCGCGTTATGTGACAGCGACGTTCATCTCTGTTTCGGCCACTCCTTGCCGTTTTTCCTGCGCCCCTTTATCCCATGCCTTTCGCATTGGTGTAGATGGTTGGACGTAAGAAGGCTCCGTACGTCGTAAAACCAAGGAGTTGGATATAGATTGACATATTCAGTTCTTCGCCGACGAAGACGGCTCCTCGTCTGTTTTTTCGGCACACACATGCCAGCCGAATGCACGACACTAGGCGTGTGACCGGGAGGTGTCGAACCCACTTGCACGTCTGTGGTCTTTGTTTCTCGACACTCGTGATAGACCATTGTCTGGAGGGGCCAAAACACGACAGTGGTCTTCTGATCCTATGCCAACACCACCCTCTCGCCCCCTTTCCCACTAGGGATGACCACTCTAGGGTCTCCTGCCATCCAGTTACCCGATCTTCCTCATCGTACTCCGCACAATCCGTGAGTCACATCATAGCCCTCAGTTACGAAACCGCCGCTAAGTACCTGATGTATTACGATCGCCGGAAGCGTACACTAGTGCGTCCCCAGCGCCCTCATTTTGCGAATTGTCCTGTCGTGTAGGCCCTCTATCCTGCTACCCAATCGCATAGGCGATATAGAGAGAAACAGGCCTATACACAGAACCTGGTAAGTTTGTGGACTGGAACATGAGCTTTAGGAACGCCGTCCTCAGATTACGTCACAAGTTGCAAGCAATGAAGAGGCAGCGCAACGATTTGGTGTGAATATGGTATCCTCCGGGGGGGAAAACCAAAGCACGAGATTGTGCACGGTGGTGGAGCAAATCCAGTGCGATAGACGTCTGTAATTGTCGAATTTCACACTTCTTTCACATCTTCTTGCCCTTTAAAATGCGAGATAAACGGCGCGTTCACACCCGAGCATGTTTTCCTACACCCAACCTTCGCGTATATCACTATTTACGGCAGAAAAACACTACGGTACTCCTTGGCCAGTTTATCGACGAAATCCGTGCGGCGACATGCTGGTCAACTCCGTGGACTCCAGAGCTACATGTGGGAATAACGGAGCTTGTGGACAAGCCGTCGCGCGACATTGCAGGGTCTACGTTCACAACGAAACAAGACTATTTGTTGCAGTTGAGCAGTGGGACGGCCAGATTACCGACCCCCATGGGTTCCATGCGCACGCTTTTTCCGAGGCGATAATTACCTGGAGCGCATGCCGTCTTTGCGGCTCCGCCACGCCCTTTATCCCAGTTTCTGAGGAGATGCAGCTGGTACTCCTTCGCAAAATTTCTGGAGCTTCATTTTTATCCTGCAGACGTCCAGCTAGTACAAGGAGCGGGTTGCCAGCACAACATCTACGTCATCATGTTCGTTATTTCGCCAATCAAGGTCATGACTGTACGCTTTCAGGCGGATCCGATCACACTCCATTTTGAAATCGTCTACCCTCCTATGCGCATTCGGCTGTCCGCCCCGAAGCTCAGCTCGAAAAAAAAATCGAGATTTCCAACGTCTGCATCATAGGAACAACTTGTGGTATTCTGCTCTCATCGACGATCTCAAGCTCATCAACATCGATGCAGCTACTGGAGATGATGGAAGCAGACGCCTTGTTAACCACCCAGATCAATGGGCTCATTCTGCGAGCTGAAGGACGAGAAAAATGAGTGTGCGGGTGGCGCGCGTTCAATCAAACAGTGTCTACAGGGATTCCGCGCCCACTGATACGCTGGTACTGAACCAAGTTCGCGCAAAGCGGCAGGACTTCATCGTCGCCTGGCAGCAGGATTTCGGAAGCTTCCTAAAACCTCGGCTTACGCAATTTGCGGACAAGCATCAAGGCCACCGCAGACTCTCCGCTTTTGGGTCTGTCCGAGCTATGTGGCCTCGAAAGACTTCGAATTTTACCAAGGTGCTTCTGCCAATGTTTCCGAGGCCGAGGACTACTCCATGCCTACTACGCGACAGGGTCACTGGAGAGTCGTTCGCATCTTCAGCCTCCGAGGTGTCTGAGACGGAATCTGTCGCAGAAGAACTACCTGACGGCAGGCAAAGGCACGGGTCCAGCCCCACCCAGTGTTTAGCTGGCTCTAACCGTAGGAGGACCAAGATACCGGAAGCTTACACCCAGGTCAGATCCTGACAGTGATTCGACGATTGGTGCCCCCCCGCCGGTCAAACAGTGGTTTGGAGTTGGACAAAAAAAAACGGAAGGTTAATTATGTATCATTGATCCTGACGGTATCAAGCTAACAGTAATCTCAGTTCCGAGGAGCTACAACAGGATACTATCAACGCAGCCGACAATCGACGGATCCACATCATCGCGCCTTATTTCTAAGCTGCCAAGGAGAGCCGCTCAACATCAAGTGTTGCTGAATTAGTTAAGCGATACCAGGAAGTATCTGCCACCGTCAAGGTGTGGAAGAGCTTGCTGTAAAAAGACAGCGTTATCGCCCGCGACAGTCCGTTTCGGAGAGCGAACAGGAGGGATACCCGAGAGGAGCTCCGTGCGAACGCGGGTAAGGACAAAAGTCTTAGACAAGTCCATTCATCGTCCGAAAGTCCTCTATGTCCGACATTTGAGCACAGGCTACGCCCGCAATATATTGCCCCGAAGTTATTTGACGCACGCGCGAAAGCCCCTTCGCCCAAGGAGTCATCGGATGAGCCGGATACCAGGTTTCCGATGGTTTCCTCTTTCGATTCCGAGTTGCATATCGTCGGTCTTCCCCAGACAAACGCGTCGCTCAGTCCCGTGTATCCGCCGAAGCGACAGGCCGAGGTCGGTACCAACCTCTCCCCCACCCAATAAGCAGGATTCCACTCAGGACCCTTCGTATCCGAGAAATAACCGGGCAAGTCGACGATCACCGTTATGCTAAAACGAAAGAGAAAAATGTCAAAACTAACAGCGAAAGAAACAAACATCATTCTCCCACTCCGCATAACCACAAGCTCCCTAGTGGTCCTAAAAATACTGTGAAGCGATCCAATGTTACTGGTAGCAAGGTTTCAAACATTACCAAACATTTCGAAGTCATGCACACCATTAAACACAACTAGACATCATCTGATCTCTGCGCGCGCGAGTGTCGATACGCTGTCATATCGATGGCCGACAAAGCTTAGTAAGGTGTCCGTTACCACTGCATCGCTGCGAAAATGCTGAGATCCTGGATAGTATCAAAGACGTCTGAGTCTGTATAGTACACTACGAAGATCTTGATTGAATCGAGTCCTCGATGGCACTAACTGTCGTCCCACGACCCGAGTGCGGAGGAGAGGGCTCCACATCGCACCCTCTCTGTCATAAGGATGGTAAAGACACTCCCTGTATAGACCAACGTTCGAGCGGACGAGAAATTTCCGCCCAGCAGACTCTCAGATAAACTGCTACACTACCCCCTACCCTACCTGCTCATTCCATTAATATGATCCGTATGTAAATAGCCGACAAGACTCCTGCGAGTACAACGATGTTTTACTTACACTAGACCATAAATAACGTACCCCCCGCAGGCTTGGTCGGCCATTTGACGAGCCCCCGACCCCCTTTGTTAGAACACAGTGTACAACCAGGACAATCAACCCTGCAAATTTCATCGCACGATACGTCAATCTGATTGCTCCGGCTATTCTCCGATCTTGAGATCATAAAACTCAAGCTTCACCCCGCCTACGCCAGGACGATACATGCGTTTCTCAATCTCACTTTCCGCCGTTATCCAACCGTCACCTTTAACCACAGCCTACTGTTCCCGCCCTACACCAGCAATTTCCAACGCCCCCGAGTTTGGAGTCTTAGCCGGCTCCTAGGTCCCCAGTTGGGAGCGCACATCTATCCTCAGACCTTGCTGGCTCTCGTGGCCCCACACAGACCCCAAAACAATCGGCAGCAACGCAGTGAGAATGACGACCCGACATTGGGCACCCCAGGCCCCGAACACATCTTCCGCGACTCCTGCATGGTAGTTACGAATAGGACATGAACCTACGTCTATCATTGCTCTAGATCTTTGAAGTGAGCGTTGACCTTATGGTAGCAACCACCACGTGATGGCTCATAGTTTTCTAGCTCTCCTCAATATCGGGACTTGCTGACGAAGTCCCGCGCAGAGAAGCGACAAGCACGGGAGGCTAGGCTAACCGATGGTGGGGAAGCATTTATGCCCGACGATCAGTCAGTCGCCGAGTCTTCATCTACCTGGGGTGTCGTGAACGTAGATTCTACGGATGGAGCTGATCCCACAGAAGAGCTCCGCGCGTTTCCCTCCTCTAGGCTGCCATGGGCCATCTGTGAGTGTTACGTGCAGGAATATGAATCGTACTCATATCAGTACCTAGCATTTGAGAGCGGTGGTCCTAACAATCAGTTGCACCGTCCTGTTCCGGAACAGTTTGATGCGCTTCGGCGGACGTACGACTGCGAGAAGAGCCTCATCGAGTCACTTGCTAGATGTGTCAAGTGGGATGCGAGCGGCGGGAAATCTGGCTCTGCTTTCCTGAAAACACTCGGTGCGTAAATTTCATAAACCTCGCCCACTCACGCGAAACTGACGTGGTTGTAAGATGATCGTTTCATCGCAAAAGAACTCTCGAGAGCAGAACTCCAGGCGATGGAAACGTTTTTTGCAACCGGCCTACTTCGATTATATGTCATCTGCGGTAGTTGCTCACGTGAGTCTTCGTCCAGTTTTGTTTGCGTTGCCCTCATCTCTCCCCAGCGCCCCACTCTGCTCGCGAAAATCTTTGGATGTTTCAAAATCAGCTTCCCGAAAGACTCAAAAAGATCGGAGTAGCAGATCGAAGCCTACTCAGATGAATTTGCTAGTCATGGAGAACCTATTCTACGACCGACGCTTTTCTAAGGTCTGTTGAGTTCAAAAATCTCACCGTGACCCGTATGATATATCCCCTTTCAGATCTACGACTTGAAAGGTTCCACTCGCAACCGTCATGTTCAATCAAACCGGGCGAGAAAACGAGGTGTTGTTGGACGAGAACCTGGTAGAAAGCGAGTGGCGGTCATGTCAGTGTCGTGTAAACCATTGCTCACAATACCCCAGCTGCCCATCTGGCTCCGTTTTTTTACCTCCGGGAGCATTCGAAGCGTATCTTGCGCGGTGCATTATTCAAACGACAGCAAGTTTTCTGGCAGACATAAACGTTATGGACTATTCATTAGTCGTTGGGGTGGACAGCACACAGAATGAGCTAGTTGTCGGCATTGTTGGTGCGTTGTACTACACAGACCTTGTGATGGAAATTTTTCTGATCGATTGTACAGATTATATTCGCACATACACTTGGGACAAAAACTTGAAAGCTGGGTCAAAGATTCAACATTCCTTGGGGGCGCGAAAAACAAGGGCGAACCCACTATCATCGGCCCCAAAACAATATCGACAGCGTTTCTTAAGCGCGATGGAAAGATATTTCCCCTTGGTGAGTTACGGCCTGTCTACCGTTCTACGCGGCCTAACGTTCGGGCAGGTTCCTGACCGTTGGATGAAGCAGCATGATGCTCCCGAAGAAGAGGGCAATAATCTCCTGGATCTTTGGCCGGATTGGTGATCATACTTCAGATACCCGTTCTCATCTCACTCTCACACTTGCACGATTATGGATGTTGCCGCATTTACCTGGACTTATCGAGCATTGGACGCATGGAACACGTATAATCATGTACTATACATAATCGCGCATAGAGCATTCGCTATTTTTTGCAAAACACACACTGGTATACAAAGCATCAGACGGACTTGGAGCGCACTACAATTTACGTAGTTTTGATTTGTCCTTTTCGGATAATCTCTTCGTCTGTTGCTTCATCTCGGAGGCGAAGCGCTGCCTTGTTCGGCCTTCTTGTCCACTCTGCGTAGTTGTTTCTCTGCCTTGACAACTTGTTTGCGCATTTTCTTGTCTTCTTTGGATCATCATTTTTGTCGCGAGTGACAGTGATGTCGTGCGGCTACGAGAACTGAGTAGACTCGGTGAGGTTGATCATTGGAAACTTACGTCTTATCCTCCTCCTCCTCTTCGTCTTCTTCGATGGTAGCGATTTGTTTTGCCCTTCGTAGAATACTTTTCCCGTCGACGATTGGTAGGCCAGTCTTGGGGTCTAGCTCTATTTTCGGTACTGAATTTGCTCTACGAGCGCGAATGAGTCTCGGATGATTTTCGAGGTTACTGTAGGTTGCTAGATATGATGATACGTGAGATATGATGTGTTGAGTAAAAAGACCTAAAGCATACTGAGTATGGTTTCGCAATCCCATGTATCCTTCCTTTTACTTCATCGACGTCGAGCCGGCTATCAATATGTCGTCTCTTGGCCCACACTATCCTCTCCATCGCATGAATCTTTTTGCTTGTCCCAGAGCCTTTTCGAATGGTGTCCAGCGGTTTTCCACGGCTGTACCCCCCATGCGAGAACAGGACGCATTTTCCCTCCGATAATCTCGTAATTGTCGAGGAACTCGTTCATCATGTCGTTAAAGTCTTCTTCGCGAAGTGATGAGTTCCTGGTGCTTCGTCCGAATCAGAGCCGTCGTCCTCGAGCCTCTTCGTCGGAATCATATTCCACTCTGGATCTGTTTCAACAAGCATCAATATTAGACGAGAAGGCGATGCCTAATTAACCAAACCTGGTCGAAGCGTTCGTCCAACGTAGTCAAAGCCTCGTTCCGAAAACATCGAGGATCTACTCATGCTATACCCAGAAGCATCCGAGGCACCCTTGCGTCGCTTCTTACCGCCAATGACAGAGAATTGCGGAAGTGTGCCAACAGTGTCGCCGCCGTCAGAATATTCATCGAGGTCGGAATAGTGGTCGTCAGCCCCTGAAACCTTTTGCTCACGCTTGAAAAGCGTGCAAAACGCGTGCCTCCCATCCACTCTTCCTCGTCAACGCCTTCCGTTTGATATGTTATCCCCATCGAATGCTCTTCTTCTATACCCTCCTCTCTAAATTCATACTCATATTCTTCGTCGTCCCCTCTCTCGCCTTCTTTCCACCAAATCCGCGAAGAAGTCCTCCTCTAACCCATCGTCCACGAAAGCGTCATCCTCCAGAGCCTCAAGAACTTGTCGGAGGTGAGGATCCATGTCCGGCTGAAAACCAGATAATGAGGTAGGGATGGCTTGCTGTGATTCATAATTTCTTGGGACCTCAAGAAGTGGTAACGGTAGTGCTTCTGGCGGAAAGATCGACCAAAAGTAATGGGCTCTTTCGCTTTCCCCTTTCCCTTTGGTTTTGCCGAGGGAGCTTCAATCAAGACGCTCTCAACACCGTCCTCTTGGACTCCCACAGGACGCAGGTGCTGCATGTAGTCGTAGTTCGTGTCGTCGAAGTAAATTCCGTACGCGGCAGCTTGTCCAATATTGGCTCGCTTGCCATCCATGCTCTAGGTCTGCCGGATTGAGCGTTTGCTCGAGGTCAGCTCGAGACCCCCTGTGTAACCCTCTAAATCAGCACAACAGAGAGGGAAAAGAGCATATACAACGCACCTTTCGGACATTGCCTCTCTCGACCTCTTTCAAGACGTGCTGACTTGCTTCGGGATCATGAATAAGTGGATCCCTTAAGGAGCGATGCACTAGCTGAAAGTGCTTCACTCCCGGCTGCCTAAACATCGATTTTTTGTGGCATTTTGATTGAAGTGTAGGGTATGAGAGGACAAGAGGCCGAGAGGATGCAATTCAAGTGCAATAAAGGAGGCGCCTCGTAAAAGTCTCGATCATTTGGACCCTCTCGATTAGGATATTATGTAAGCCATTCGCGTGAGGTGGGCAAGCGTCGGTCACACCTGCGCGCTCCTCGAAGTCAGTTCCGCCGTCACCTGCAGCGGCGACCTCGACCAATACCCCAAACCACTATCACATTGAATTGCAGACCTAGCACTACTATAGTCCTAAATCATAACTTCCTGATATCCCTTGTGGCCGTCGGCCATACACGCGTAGAAGCGTCCTTACAGGAGACCGGAACATGCAGCGGGAGCACTCTCGGCGTGGCTTCTCTCTATACGTGTCCTTTTCCTTCTACATTGCATTAACGACTCCTGACATCAAGAATCTTATATACTACTAGTCACCAAAAGGTCGTGTTAGAGGTTGATTTCGCGGGAAGTCTTTGGGTACGCAGTCAAGAATCTCTCTAGTCCAACTAGGCGAATTCATCATCATCTTCTATAGGGCTACACAGAGTTGACTGTGATACCGGAGACAAAGGACTTGAAATCGATTCATCATCTGAACTCTAGGCAATGCAGTGCGTATCGTAGTACAAGCCAAGCAACAGGTTGACAATTGACCCATTGATCTCGCTAGCTATCCATTCCGTGACTGTGGCCTCCGAACCTGCCGAGTTTGTACACAGCGACCCTTTTGCAACTCTACATACCTCTAAGCCCCAGGACGGACATACTCATCCCCGAGCTGAAAAACGACAACTCTACTCTGCTCTGGCGGAATGTGATGAAGGAGAGTTATCCATTGGCATCCCGAGGGACGCTGTCGTAAACACAGCCCGGACAATGCGCTTTCAGGAATCATTAGGCGAAGGTGTGCTGTGTGCTGTTCAATTAGAGGCCGAATATCTGACTTGCTCGCGCGGCCGCTTGATCGTCTCTAGCAGCTACTCCTGACCGCAGACTCCTGGTTTCCCCACACAGCCGCCTGTCCCATCTTTCGAGTTCTCCCCCATTATCGTCAAAATTGTATACAGCCTACGCAATCCGCCGGATGGTGTACAATTCGTGTTGCCTACGATGCCTTTCCTTACGTGAGCTTTCTTTGCTAGCCATTGACTACAGCTTTCTTCTAACCGTACATCATTCGTCATCTTTTCAGCGCGTTCCTCACGTTTACACCACCACCTTCGTCTCCTGACCTCCCCAAAAAAGTTGTCCACGTCCACCAGATGCTGGGGTTCCGTGTCTTGACAATCTTTGGGAGAAGTGCACCTGCGGAGTTTCCAGTTCGTCCGTCCAAGACATCTGGAACAAATGGACGACGAACCAAGATCTGGATGACGAGGACATACCGGAGAGTGATTATCCCACCGTGCTCGTAGTGTGTAGTGGAGAGCTCGTAGAACAGGTGAGCGCATCTCAGTAACACGGTCGTATAAGCTGATTCGTGAGTCTGCAGATTTCTCATCCGCACAAACTCCGGCAAAACCATCATTCTTGTTCTCAGCACAGCTCATACCTTGACTTCTGTGCAACATATAGCTTGGGCCGCTGGACCGTTTTACGTTCACACACCGTGCCCTCTGAGATGTCGACTGCCGAAGACGCGTCGGGGATCTCACAACCTTCATGCACGGGGCCTTTTGTCTTCCTGGACTAGTGAGCACCAACTACTACCCTCCATTTCTTTTCATACGGCTCAGCGATGAGCTTCTACTCATCCCGAATTCGGGTCCTACCCGTTTGGCTCTTACAAGCTGGTTTTCGTGGATGAAATGCCGGCACAACGATTTGATGCAGCGACTCTGTCTCTCGTCACGGTTCGTAAATCTGTTACATGCAGAAGATGCCATCGACCAAGTGTATGAGACGATGGCTCTGTCTCAGTCATGCTTTGGCCTGCCAGTGGGTAGGCATTAATATCCAGCAGAAGACTTGGTCCGACACATGGCTTGTAAATGGATTGGGGCTGTACATCACTGGCCTCTATCTCAAGAAGCTTCTGGGTAACAACGAATACCGGTTCAGGCTCAAGAAGGACATGGAGCGTGTCATCGAGATGGACAGTGGCCCTATGGTTCCGATTTGTCAGCCACAGGTCTTAGAGCCTCCAGACCCGACTCAGCTGGCTTTCATCAATTTGAAGGCTCCTCTGATCCTGCACATTCTTGACCGCCGGTTAGGAAAATCAGGCACTTCCCTTGGGTTGTCTCGTGTTCTCCCGAAGGTGTTTCTCTCAGCTATCAGTGGTGAGATGCAAAACAACGCCATTTCTACCCCACGCTTTTCTGCGAATGTGTCGCAAGGTCAGCGGCATCGACCCACGTTCTTTTGCAGAAACAATGGATATACGGTAGTGGATGCCCTACGTTTGGGTTTTCCGCAAGCTTCAATCGCAAGAAAACATGGCCGTCGAAATTCAGATGCGTCAAGAGTCCCAGCCTACAAAGCCCACGAGAACATCGAGGTCGAGAAATTGATATATAAACCTGTTCAATTTTTCGAGGTGAGCAATGCTCAACAGTTCGATTGCACCACACTTAACGTTCTACAGGGACAAATGACGATTCGTATACACGAAGCTGACGGTACTCACGCGTACGAGCACGTCTTGGACATTCGAAGCCCATTCAAGCGCTATGAAGTACCGTTCAACACGAAATATAAACGCGTGCGTAGGAACACCAAACGTTACCTCGCCCGCCAGGCGGCCGCGCAGGCCGCTGCAGAAGGAGATGCCGAGGCAGCGGCAGCAATGGATATGGTAGACATGGGCTTCGGTCTCGAGATCTGGGAAAAAGAAAAGGAGCGCGAGAACTGGTGGAAAGTGGCTGACTGGACAGAAGAGGACGAGCAGAATATGTCTGGCCAAACGTATGAGTGGATACGCATCGACGCAGACTTCGAATGGATCGCCGCAATCTCTTTCGACCAAAAGGACTACATGTGGGTATCTCAGTTACAACGTGATCGAGACGTCGTGGCTCAGTATGAGGCAAGTGACAACCCTGTAATCTGAGTGCCACGCGTAATCTTACTACCTTAGGCTATAACAATGCTTGCAAAGCAGCCCAACGCCATCATTTCAAGTACCTTCACGAAGACTGTCCTTGTAACGAACTACTTCTTTCGCATTCGATGCGAGGGGGGCCATGTACAGGCCGCTCAAGCCCTAATCACAGTACGTACAATGTCTTCCCTTCCAACCTATCTAATACCTGCTTCGTCACGTGTGCCATACAACGATTGGATTGGATGGGTTTATTTCACATTGTTCAAACTCTTCCTTCGATATGCTACGACTACCGGAAGATCATAACAATAAAACACCATAAGACTTTGTTTCACGCACATACATACGTGCACCCACGTCCCAATGACTTCAGCGATTTTGCGGAATATTTCTGTACCCGTAGTAAGGTTTTGGTGGTTCTTTCTGCACCATATGTGTATTCACTCCAGACTCAAACCCGAGACACACCGGGGAGTCCATATGAGCTGTATAAACTCGTCCAGGCAATTTCCCGCACGTTCCGCTTTGGCCAACAACACGGCAAGACCTCACAACCACACGTAGTCACACCGGGCAATATTGTCCACCACCCTCATCTGACCCACTTTTGCAGCTATTAATGACAATACTTCCAACCCCGTACGTCCACTATCTCCGTGTGGAGATAAAGAAGGCACACTCACTAATTATCATCACCTCCCTAGGTATATCCCGATGCTCTCTACATTTGTACCATCATCGTCCAGCTTTGGCCGTGCGCGAGTGTGTATCCACTAAGCCTCCTGAACACTCGAGGCCCGACTGTGAAATTATCGTGACAGCACTCGACTACTAGAGACAGTTCCCCCCCAATGGGTCTAATCCTGTGGAATGGTGTGTAGTCGTGCGCGTGCAATCAAAGCACTTACGCTAACGTAGATCCCGAGCAGTTAACAGAAGTGTTGGATCGTCCTGTACCCTTCATCTAACTCCAGCGTTCTAGCACTCACATATGGTATAGTAAGGAAATATAGCAACTGGGCGAAACTATAGTAAGCAGGTCACTTCACGAACCAGGGTTTCTCAACGTCATACGTTCAATTCGTACCCAGCCACTGATCAATTGCAAGACCTGGACAGGCCCGTTCCACAGTTTTGAATCTTTGCTCTCGCATGTGTTGCCAAATGGCCTATTCCTGAACTATCCACACCGCGGATTATGTGCACCGAGAGCAACTAGCCTCATATGCCCACTCACAATGGTACGTGGGCTTGAATGCTAGTGGATATCCAGGACATGCGCGTTGACCTCGTGGGCGCACGACGAGGGGGGGGAAGGGAACTATACGCAAGTTCGTAATTGGCCCCGCACCTTCGCTCGAACTCCTTGTTCCTGACGAAATGGTACACACCGAACGTCATGCAGTGTAGTGAAATACTGAGTCCCTAGGTGATTGCCCACGATGTTCGATTGCTAGGGCCATTCGCACAGACGGCATGTTCCACCACCGAAATGGGTCATGTCTGCACCAACATTGGTAGTCTTCTTAGTCAGTATGGGATTGTGAGATGGAAGTCATGAAGAAGTCTATAAGCAGTGCCGTGCTTGTGGAAGAAGACGGTGCTGGCACCGAGAGCAAGAAAGAGAGCCAGAAGAGATGAACTGTGGACCTTATGGATCAAGGCCTTTGAGGGGAAGGACCCTGATGTAGGCAAGAACAATATGATTCGCAAACTTCTTGATGCCTTCTAGCAGTGTACGTTATCGTCGACCTCTCATGGACCTATACTCACATAGCCATGAGCTCTCCCGATGTTCGACCGAGGAGGTTCGATGGTCACTACTCAAGCTCGTCTGACTTGTTGTTCCGCGGAGACCCGGAACAACCACCAAAAAGTTGTCATTCATCTCCCACCGCGACGCCAGTAATAGAGGCTGCCTCCTCCCCTTCCCATTCTGTTGTCAAGCCTACCTCTCAAACCCCAGAGAACGCTGTCCATCAAGGAGGGCCCCTACCTCCCAGAAGTCCTCTAACCCCTACAGTAGGATTCCACGAAGCTCAAGCTTCCCGGAACGTGGCACTCGCGTGGATGTTACTACTCGCACCCCCCTGACCTGGCCACGCCCCGTGCGGACACTAAACGAACCACAACGAACGGCAGTTTCGCAGTTCCCAAACCTCCTCTCCCGAAGAAGGTCGACGTGAGGTCTGCGCCGAGGCATGTGCCGAAAGCTCAATCGGGTGGAATTGACGACTCACGACGTCGTCGGAATGTCGTGCTACGCTCAAGTAAACTCATAATGAGCACATAAATCGGCCCCTTTGTTTCGCCAGCCTGTCGATCCCGTGAGGGATCGTGCGCCCGAGTACGTTCTTGCAATGGTCCATACATACCAATCTAACGAGCCGTGCACCAGGCTACTTACAGGTCATCAAGAATCCCATGGATTTTGTAGTACCATGGGAGTCAAGCTCGACCCCAAGGCCTCTACAAGGATCGATCCGCATTTGAGCAGGACTTTCGTCTCATGGTCGCGAATGCAAAGCTCTACAACGCGCCGAAGATTTGTTACCCCTTCGATTGAAGCCTTCCAAATTGGGGAAGCTTATTTTGAGAAAGGTCTGTCGTCAGTTTTTGCCACTCAGGCACCTTGTAACTTAGGCGTCTACAGAATGGGCTCGTATGAACAAGACTCTAGAAGCAAAGGCGGCAAACTCGTCCCCCTCCTCCTCCAGCAACTCCCCCAGCGTTTAAAATTTCACAACCCCAGTGCTAGAAATCCCCCCGAGAAGGCCGTCCACACCAACCCCAGCTCCCTCTGGCCCTACTCGTCCGATCATCAAACTCAAAGTCACGGCGGCCCGAAACTCATGGTTCAGCGCCCAGTCTGCACCTACGCCTATAGCAGAAACCCCCAAAACGAAGAAGCTGAAGGACAAGAAGCCAAAAGCCAACGCCAACTGGGCTACGTCTACCACTGCTGAAAAACTTCTTCGACGATCAGTCAGCGGATGCAAGACCTTTTTGGAGGGAAGTCATTGCTATTGAGCGGGAGCAGAAAGAGGAGCGTAAACAGCGGCCAGAGTGTGGAGAAAGAGCGTGTCAGGGACAAGGATAAAGATCGGTGTCCGAGAGGAAAGAGTGGGGGAAGATGAGGAGAGGGAGCGCGAGAGGGAGAGCGTTAGTCGAGAACAGGAGCAAAAGCAGTCTGTTCCGAAGGTCGTCATCGGCAAACGCAAGAAAGCCCGTCCCTCAAGGGGCCGAAGACGAGGATGAAATCCTTGCGCTCGCAACGCCTGCGAAAAAAGGGAAAAGTCCACTGCGCCCTCACCTGTACCTGTCGCTGGACCCGTCTACTACGTCTGCCAAGTCATCGGAGAAGGGGATTCGTGCGCGACCGTCCCCTGTCCCGATTGCCCCGAATACTTCTCAGCCAAAGAACGGAATTGCAAACCCGAAAAGTCTCTCAAGGAGAGAGACTCTGTGCCGAAGATTTCCGTCAAAGGCAAGGAAAGAGAAGCGCCGAGTCCGATACCTACGCCCGAAGCCGAAGAAACCCTCTCCATCCAATGCTACCAACACTACTATCAACGAGCGGAAGTGCAAGGATATTCTCCGGTCCCTCCAAAAGGTCCCTGATGCCACTATCTTCCTTCAACCTGGTTGACCCTGTGAGAGACGGATGCCCTACGTAAGCTTGCCACCTCCTTCTATATCTCCTGCTAACATAGATTCAGGTACTATGATGAGATCCAGAACCCAATGGATTTTGGTACGAATATTCAGGCGAAGCTCAACTCAAGTGAATATCGCACGATGGAAGATTTCGCGAAGGACGTCGAACTCATCTTTGCCAACTGTCGGCAGTTTAATCCGCCGACGACATATCCTGTGAAACTGTGCAGATGCCGTCGAGAAGGTGTGGAAGGGTTTATGGAGTAAGGCTATGCAGAAGAAAACTGCCAGTTGAGCGAGAAGAACGTCTTTGCAGGGCTTGATGAATAAGCTAGTCGCAGACCCAGTGTGGCGTACCGCTGTCTACACGGTACAATTTGACACTGACCCAAGCACAGCTCTTTCGTATTCCGCGAGCCCGTCGATCCTGTTCTCTTCAGATCCCGACGTACTTTGATGTCATTCCCAAAAAGAGAATGACCCGGGATTTGCGGGACTATCCGACAAAAGCTGGATGCCGAGAAGTACGACTCAGTCGACGCGTGGAAGCTGATATGCGAACCTCATGATCGACAACGCGCTGGTGTTCAAACGGTGCCGAATCTGAAGTTGGGGTCATCGCGGTACAGGTAAAGGGACCAAATACAAGGAGATGGCTTCGGCGAAATGTACCGAGGATCAGGCCTCACAAGCGGAAAAGGCGTGGAAAAGGGAACGCCTCAAGCGACCAAGAAGGCGAGACTGGGATGAGTCGCCGAACTGATGTGTAAACATTCTGCTGTAGTATAATCTTACTATTGTTCTGCACGCAACGTGCTTTGTTGTTTCCCGTACGCTCATTTTCTGTGTGTTACATTGTGTCGAGGTCACCATAGCGAGCATTCGTACGCTCATAGAATTAGCCAGTAGATCAATTTTTAATGTCTACACCTCCAGCCAAAGACCCCAACGATCGCACGAAGCACCAAAAGCCTGGACATCATGGGTCGGCGAAGGACCCCTTAGGGTTACTCGAGACGCAGCCCTTTCGGCCCTTCATCGACAACCTTTTCCTCTAAACCACATGATCTCGTCTTCATTCGACGGTTGTCCTCCTCACTCTTGTTGTCCTCGTACTGCTTGCCAATATCGCAAGTATAAATGCATATTGCGCCGGGAGATCCCCGATTTCGCCTATTTGAACGGGTAACGCGCTTTCCCTTCTCATCATGGAGAACATCGCTCACAAGATCCCCAGACAAGGCATTCAGACATGGTGACCCTTGAAAATGTACTCGCGAGCTGGCAAAGACCGCCGGTGGCGCTGCTGCAGGTGAGCGGTCTTATGTGTTCGGTATTGGCACTCAATCCATACGAGCGGGCGCTGCTACAGGTGGCCAGAAATTCTCGAGTTCGGATGTTAAGAAGGTGTACTTTGTATGTCGCTCATGAAGAGCTCTTACTACAAAGAACGTCCATTGACGTGATATGATTTCAGGGCAACTGAGCGTTACGGGATTATTCTCAGGTGTGTGCAATCGAATCAAGAAAATCAAAATCACATGGTGACATTTGGGCTGCGTATGCAGGCAATATGGACATTGCAGGTCTCAGCAAATTGACTTCTGACACGCCTTCGTCATAATTGTATCGATACTCGGGTTTTCTGGTCAGCGTAGCTTCTATCTGAGGGGCACCGCACCAACGCTAAGTAAATTCTCTTAGAACCTTTGGATTCGCAACAGAAGAGTTCCAAGTTAACCGCGGATCGGCTTGGTGTCTACCTGTCCGAGTCGAAACACATAGATAATCCTAAGTAAGTCTATTAAAAATATTCGCGTCACTATCGGTAGCTCATCTAGGCTTCTTTAGAGGATATGCGGAACAAGAGGGCGAATGCCCGACAGTTCCCACCACTAAGCTGCGCCCATCCTGTTAATCCTGAAGAGCTGGAGAAATTGATTCTCGTACGGGCATGAAGGTTCGCGGCCCACTGGAACCCTATAGAAATATGCTCATTTCCTCTATAAAGAACTACATGGCTACGGAGAACAGAGGTTGGGATACCTCCACCGCCCTATATCGACGCATATTCTCGGCTTGCATTTGAGCACGGTCGCAGAGCTAGAGGTAGGGAAGGTGCCGACTTATGGGAGGCATATCGACTCACTCGGAACTGGCTTTGCATACCATGGAGGACCTCCTTGCGCATAGCAATTGGTGTTGAAATCACTCTACGCAAGATGGGTTATGATCAAGTCTTTTGCCATGTAGGTGACAATGGTATGTAGCTTGATGCAATCGTTCTTTTCGAAGCTCCCAATAATGCATTCGGCTAGGTCGTGATTACACCACCCCTGGCGGTTTGAGGGTTGAGGCGCCGCCCTTGGTCCACTCGGGTACATTCGGCAGCGCAGATTCCTTCATTCTTTGATGGAGTGAAGCTACCGAGTACGTCTCTTTCCACACCTATGTACACATGTCTTTCTAATCATATCTCCTTTCTGCTCAGTCACCTGAGCCAGGCCAGTGTGACTGAACCCTTTCACAAAAACCTGGCCAATGCAAGCACCATAAACGATGCGTCGATTCGAGCCTTCTGCGATTCATTGCTCAAGAAGCTGGCCATTGGTATGGCTCAGCAAGACAACGACTGAAGAGTTAAGCGATTGTCCCAAGCTGACGACATGAAGGAGAAGGCCAAGGCCCTATCAGTTTCAACCCTGATGATGTGATGCCCCCAGCAAGTTCAAGGACCAGCTCATGACATTGTTGAAGTGGAGAGATGGGATATACAGAGACATTTGAAGAAGATTGAGATGATCCCTGGAGTTTGGAAGATCTCATTGATGCCTTAACAAATGCTTTGAATGCTTGTAAGCCTCGGGCCAATTCACGCAGCAAAAAGCAGATGCATCACTAAGAGACGCTCTATCTAGTTGTACTATACCATCTTTATCTGGCGCGCCAATACTTGACGGTATGATCCCCCCCGGCGTTCCTGTTGTATCGGTCTTCTCATTCAAATCCCTCTCGAGCCTGTTCTGCAACAGGTAACATCTGTACTAAGCGCATATGAGACACCGGGGTAGCAAGGCAGTCATCAAATCGACTCTGAAGATCAATACGAGGTATGCTTCTTATCGCGTGCAGCGAAGACAAACCGATTCTCAATTCATGCAGGTGTTTCGACAACCCCGACGCATCTGACCCATCTCACAGTCTGCTATCTAAGTGTCGGTGCATTTACATCGATCCGGGATAGACGACCTGACAGTGTTTTGTAGGACCACTTCGCACTGATCCTGAACGAACCTGCCGGTAAGACCGCTCAGGTAGTGGTTCGCTACTCTGTAAAGCTTATTGTTGATGTACGCGTCTTCGTTGTATGCAAAAGCTCCAATACTGACCACATTTTCAGGCTTGGTACAACGATGAGGAACCTAACAGGGTCATTGATGAGGTACGCTTAGTAATGTTACGGTTGAAGTTCTCTATTCAATGCGTCGTAGATTTCTTGAAGCGTTCCATCACCCGTACTTCAACACCGGTCGTTCTCGCATTCAGGAAGAGATGTTTGATGAAATGAAACGCTGTGATCAACAACCTTGACCGCGAAGAGTCGACTGAGAGGATCATCCAGCAGAGCTTTGACAAAGGTTCGTGCAGCACATGAGCTTCGATGACGGCTTTTTTATCTTACTGTCTTTCCAGGAAAGTGTGAGAAATGGCAAGAACAAGCGACAAGGCTCCGACGACGACATGAGTTCTTACTAATCAGGTGTATGGACAAGTTCACGGCCAGGCTTCGCAAGGAGGATACTCTCAAGGAGGGCGATCCTCTGGGTCCACCAACGAAAGCGAGCCCGCTAGGCAACAATATAACAGCGGTGGTAGCAGCGGGTATGGAAGATCCGAGCAGCAATATAACTCGAGCTCAGACAGCTACTCCAGTGGTGGCGGATATCAATGTGCGTTTTCGATAGACCCGTCATACCTTGTCTTGTGCACTGACTTAGCTCTGCAAGCTTCCAACAGATACAATGATTCGCAGAACCAAAGCTACGGTCGCTCAGAAGAACCTACGGAAGCCGCCGCCACGAAAGTTCCTACGAAAGTTAGGCTGCAGCGAGTCTAACGATGACTCGTCGTAATGGCCGTGCCATGAAAGTTCCTACGGAGGCGCGTCTATAACGAGGACCTCTTCGTATGGCCGTCACCAAATTTTTTGGCGAAGAGCGGTCATCGTCGGGCCGCTATGGCGGTGGTGAGACCCGACTACTACGGTTCACAGTCTCAGGACTCCTACGGGTCCTCAGCGTCGCAACCAGGAGAGCTCATATGATAGGAAGAATCCTCTGGCTACGGCTCCCGCCGCGAGGAACGCAGAATGAGAGCAGCGGTTACGCTCCGTCATACCAGCAGTCATCTTTACAACAGACCCTCTGAAGGGTACGGCGAGTCTCGCAACGAGGGACGCGGGAGCACGCCGTGGTGGCGGATACGGCGCAGGACGAGTTACAGGTCAGCGAGGAGTCCCCCGTGGTTATGGAGGAAGGGATATGAATATGAGCAGGTCTGATCAGGACAGTCTTTTTTATCTGTTTTATGGACGCCGTGAAGAGGAGCGTAGCGGTTACGGAGGGCGCGCAGAGCAGCACGACGAATATAACCGAGACGAGCCCGCGTCACGGCGGCAGTCATGGATATCGCCGTGAGTGAGGGTAGTCGTGGAGACTTTGAAGAGCCGTCTCGCGAGTACGGTCGTCCTCCGCCTCCGCCGCAAGAGGACAACTACGGGCCAGAGGCTACGAGTGGCGGTAGCTATGGTTACGAGAGCGAGAGAGTCGTGGTGGCTACGGTGGTGGTGGCTACGGTGGCGAGACCGAAAGTCGTGGATATAATCCCGGCTCAACAGGCTGCGGTGGTATATGGTGGAGGTGGCGGGTAGGTGAGGAGAGGGTACTTGGGTGGTTATGGCGGCGGCGACGAGACGTTCGGCGCGGAGAAGGCTTAACATCAATGACGACGACGAAGAGCGTCCTCGCACCACGGCCGTCATCACCACACGTCGTGACGAGGATGAATATTAGATTGCGCATCTCAGCTGAAGGCGATGAAATGGACACGTAAAGTAAATAGTCAGTACGGACAAAATGTATAATCCAGCAGAACACGCGTCCCACCACAGAATGAAGCATGTGGGCCCCAAGTGATGTGTTGGTATGTTTGCGAGGAGTGCCCAGAATGTAATACTAGATGATACAAATATATGATGGGCGACGTAGTTTACCGGCCCGTGAGGCGTATTTCCAGCCAGGACGTAATGGGGGTAAAGTCACAGCGGCGAAACCAGCTGCAAGCTCGAAGCCGAGGTCGGCGCCATAGAGGTCAGCACAGCGGCCTTCCCCTATTGGCCCGGTATACCAGACTCGGACCTCGGACATTTACCACGACAGCAAACAGCAACACCACAGCATCCCGCAAGGATACCAGCAAAGCCGACATGAAGGCTGTTCGGAAGAACTGCATTAGCAGCGTGTTACACAAACCATCGATGTCCACTTACTACGACTAGGGGAGGGGTATCCCAATCGTCGAGGTTATACCCGCCAAGCGACCCATTGCGACGGCGGAAGATGAAGTGTTCCTCGGCGACAATCACGATGAAGAATGCCGTCCAATAACTGAGGATGCTCAGGAAGTTGGACAGGATCTCAGAGAAGTGCTCGCGACCAGCGACACACCGCGACGGTGTAGATGACGAATGCGAGGAAAACCCAGAAGAAGCGAGGAACTGCGGCGAAGGGACGACCGAGCGCTTGCATCGAGAGACCGGCAGAGTAAGTGTTCGGAATGTTGTTTGCGCTGAAATCAGGTCAGTTAAATTCAACGATGAAGATGTGCAATAGACCTACACAACAGAGAAGGAGAGTAAGACGAGAATAAAACTTGCCTCCACCCTTCCATGGTGAAAGGACTTGACTAAGCAAACCGCCTGTGCTTCCGTTTGTCGAAAGCGTCGACATATGCAGGGTCGTAATGGTCATGAGGGCAGCTCCGAGGATTTCGACGAAGCAAATAGGGATGAACAAGCCGAAGAATGTCAAGATAAAGACACGGGTAGGTGCTCGAAGTGTTGGCCGGTAACCTGCAATTGTAGTCCGCCGCAACAGGTGCCCACTAGATAATGCCATCATTAGTCGCTATCGTTCCATGAAGTCAGGTTGAACGGACCCGGTGAACGATCCGAAGACGATGCCACCAAAGCTGAGTACATCAGCTGAAAGGTTACGGCCAGTGTCCTCCAAAGGCTTCTGACAGCGTTGATGTCGAAACCAGCCTTTCCCACCGAGACCCCACAAGAAAAGCATACAATAGATATCACAATCCATGCATAACCAGCCTACAACCGCTCGTAGTGGTGGACAAAGGTCGTATCCCACAAAGCACGGAATCAAGCTGCAGATTGCAACAATGATGATACCGACGACGAGGGAACGAGTGCCTGGGTTGAATCGAAGCAAGAGTTTGACCACCGAGGATCACTGCGGTGACCGAGAAGCCGAGTCTGTGGGATTACTCAGAGCCCGTTGACTATACAGCTTTGGAGGAGAACTTACTGTGTGAGGATATTCAGGATAGAGTAGATGGCACCACCGAAGTAGCCGGAGCTATAACGCGTGATAACCATTGTCCTGAGACCTGTCTGAGGCGTCTCCGAGGGTGGCAATAAACGCCGTACACATTGCACCGAGAGCACCAAAGCAGAATATTACTGCAATGGAGGTGTCTGTAATGCCATCAGCACACGAGCGATACTGTCTGCGGAAAAGGATACTGACGCTGAGCGTGAGAGTATAGAATTCCTGACCCCAGGACACCAATTGGTATGGTCGTCACACACACAATTGACAGACCTATCAGGAAACATCGGTGAGTTTGGCTACTTGCGACAAACTAGTCGCGTGCTAAAACAACTCACCACCACATCAAAAGGCTGCGTAACCAGCATTTAGTGACATTGTGCGGACGCACTGGATGCCAGAGTGTAGAGACGTACTTGTTCCACACATTCTTGGTCTCTCGCTGGTCCTCCGGGACACGCTCTACGCCACGAGCCTCGACACCGCTGGCAAAATAGCCTCTGCATGATTGCCCAAGCTTGCCATAGCGGGCAAAGCGGTCGACGGATGACGGCGTCGCCGGGGGCTGGTCTCGGGGACGACATGCTCGTCGACAAAGCCCTTCTCCTTGTCGGTAGAGTCGTGGCTTTCAGACATGGCTGCGTGGGCAGAGGAGAGGTAGTGGGCGGCTGCGGGCAAGCGATGGAGGGAGCCATGGCTGTCATTTTTATTTACCAGAAATTTTGATGGCTCACTACTAAAACCAAGGTGCTGCGCCACGCGATCCGCCGGTGTGGCGGATCAATCCATTACCGGGATCGCGTCCTCGGACCAAGCGCCGTCCCCGCCGCTACGCCTTCGTACAGGTGTTCGCTTCGCCTTGGCGGCTGGCGGTCGTTCGAGCAGCAGAATTGCCCTCAGGAACCTGTTTTCTACGGCTTGCTCCCTCGTAACATTACTAAACAGAGTCGAACCTCGGCGAGAGGGGCTTATCTACGACCCCCGGCGAACGGCCCTCTCCGCAGGGCGTCTCTACGGATCCAGATCACGTCGAGCACACGACCACTCTACGTACCGCTCACATGTTGAGGGTATGCATCAGGGAAAGAACCTGCGTGCTAATTTTCGAGTACTCAAGAGCTCGCGATGCAAAGCTCACATGCACACCTTTTGCAAGAATGATTCCTATAATAAGATAATCCGAAGGCAAGGTACAACAAATGGTCTACAACGACTTTACACGGGCGGCTTGTTATCTTTTTAGCGCTGGAAGGACACAGCATCAGCCACAGAGATGATTCTCGAGCGAGGGGCCACACGTACCCATCGCTTATCCGGTCTCCAAGAGAGAGCGCTATGCCCTGAGTCTTGCTGCGAAATACGGACATGTCCAATGATCGTGCCTGCCTCCGTCCGCCTCCACACTCAGATTGCGCAAGTGGGCGTCCTCGCCTGGAGGATATAAATTTAGACTGGCCTCCGTGCCGCATAGGTAAGTTAGATGAAGACTTACCGAACAGGCTGCGCGCGTACACATGTTCGCAGAGAGGAAGTCACACTCTCCAGATATGGCGCCCTCTCGGCGTGAGGCACGACATGTTTGGTCGCTTTCATAACATGCTTCAGGTAGGTCTCTTGGGTCACTGGGAGCATCGGCGTGAGCGCGGCCAGATTCCGAGTAAGCATAACTGAATGACACGTAACGACATGGTCGTTGACACATTCACGCGGTTTCTCCCACTCGAACTCAGTCCACATGCTACGGAACTGAACGGGAGTTATCTCAATCCTAGTTCGCTGTGATCGCTAGAGTTGCAAAACGTACCTGTGCCTCTGTGCAATGATGGGCGGGCTTAATGTATGTAGTCCATGATGTCGATATGAATGTCGGTTCAGGATAACACATTGTTCCGACATGCCTGGGCCCTCCCCACAGTATGCTACCAAAGATCACACATCAGTTTCTGTCGAGGAAACCTAAGACAGCGTATTAGGTATGGTTTGAGAATGGATATTGAGAGCCAATGCAAACCTTGATTGTGAGCCTTGATGCTCTGGAAGCTGTGGGGGGCGACCGTGTAACGTTGACTTGGGCGCTCGACAAGCTTTAGGTCACCCAGAGTAGCGAAGTCTAGGCAAAGGGTTTTGGAGAGTGTTGGCGGTTTGATTGACCAACAGGCCCACATCTACCAGGGTGGTAGCTGCAATAAATCAAAACCCCCATACCGACTTACTCGGATGACGGATAATCGAAGCCGTGGGACTTTAACATTAAATATCCGCACTCAGCATAAAATGCGGATCCGAGAAACCATAGAGCGAGATGGTCACGCATTGTGAGATAACTACAAGGATGTGTTCGGTACACCTGTGAGTTGCGAGATTCTGCTGAGGTTTGAGATGAAGTCCTCAGTAGCATCCCAGCACCTGTGAGTTGCGCGCGACAAGTCTTCGCTCTCCTGCGTCCACCAGTGTCAATGTTTACCCCAGTTCAGGACCAGTCAGACCAAGTACATCCACAAGGTCGTCTCAGCATCCGCCTTCTTCGAGAACTGACGAGAACGTCAGAGAAGATCGTTCGACCTGGATGGCGACCCCTTCTTTGTGCCCTTCCTGATCTACCTTCTTCTCCCGCTGGCCTTCTTTTCCTGAGCAGACAACATCTTGGAGTACGCGCTCTCTTGTGTGTCCTTGAGGAACAGCTCGTGGAACGACGGGCTTCGCCCTGCAGTTCGCTGAGAGTCTCGATGCAGTTTTCATGATGCGCTCATTGGAGTCTTCGTCAATGGGGACTGTCACAAACGTTGGACTGGTCCGACACGGATGACGGAGGCGCATGATGAGCATTGCCTGGCAAGGTGTGTGGGATCAGTACTACTCTCCAGGGGTGTTCAGATAACACATACCTCAGCGCGGAGCACATTCGTCGATTTTGAGTCGCTGCCCTCAGCTCCGAATGTCTCAAGACCAGCTTGGTGACAGCCGAGGAGAGCACGGAGCCAGTTATGTAGAAGTCACCGCGAGGATGAGGGCTAGTCAAACCTTGTTAGCGTTCTTCCTACCACACACGCATCACCCCAGACTTACTCCGCAATGGGGGCTTTCGCCGCCGCTTTGACGGCCTCGAGCCTCGCACTAGACATGCTCGTGAAAGCGGTCTCAGTGGCGTACGTTCCGTCCGCCAGCACCTTCGGCTTTGAGCTCCTCCGTCTTTCGTGTCATCCTTCTTCTCCTTGTCCTCGTCCTCCGCGCCAGCATCGTCCAACAGCTTCTGCTCCGAAGCAAGGATGGGGATCTCGCCGAGCACTTTGCGGAGCTCCTGGAAGGTCTGCTGAATCTCGGCAGACGGACTCCGCATATTCACCAAGGATCCACAAGACGCCGCGATAATAGACTTTGCCGGACTTGATGTTTCGCTGAGCGTCGAGATCAGCTTTTCGCAGATAGTCGTCCGCAGTGATGGGGGAACTTCTCGACAACTTCCCTATAAAAGAGTTAGTGCCATACAGGTTAAGAGCCGTACATGCCAACTTGCCGAACGAATGCGACGACGTCCAGCGCAGATGGGTTGTTCGAGTCTCCGAGGAAGTCCATCAAGGCGTGTTTGTACGACAGTAGCGGCGACTTCTGAGAATCGGATGGCGCATACATGGATGGATTGAATGAGCAATTGCCGGTATTCTGGTGCCTAAGGAGAAGATATAAACAATCTCCAAATGCAGAACACTGTTCTTTCACACACCTTCTCGAACTCTTGCTCCTGGGTCCTCTGGAGCTGCTTCTTCAAGAAAGGACGACTTTCCTCGACGTTCCGGCTTGAGACTAGGCTGAGGACAATGCTTGATGGCCTTTCTGCGAACTTCAAGGTCTGTTACTGGACAGAACTTGAGGATGTCCATGATGAGACTATCCAGTACTGTCGACCGTGACGCGACCGAACAAGAAGCGTCCATGGACGGTCGAGCACGATCCGCCCCAGTTTCGCGTGTTGTCAGGGACTCCGTTCATAACCAAGTTTGATATAGCATGACGCAGCAGCTAAATGATAATCAGAGTCAGTGTGTTCCTTCGTATACATGTTGTATAAGTGCTCACCCCTTAATTGCTGCGGGGTGCTCGCGTGTGAAGCCGCAGGTCATGGGGTGGTGGCGGGCGTTAGTAATTGGACGCCCGCTATGCGATCGGACGCGTTCAAGAGCTCTGAATATAAGAGAATTAATGTAACGCGCTTTGCTGCTAGTTTATTGTTCCCCCTCGTTTAATCAACAACGGGGCTGGGACCGCTCTGTCTTCACGCAACTAGCCACGTTACCCTGCGCGAAGTGTTTCCTCCGTCTTCGCTCTAGTCCATCCGGCAATGGACCTCGGATGCGATTGCTCATCTGCAGAAGTCTAATCCCTGCCCTTGGGATCTGGTCATCTAAACACCCCTAGCCAAAATGAGATTCCACCGGCCTTCGGCATGGCGCTCAAGTTCGAGAGGAACACAAACGCGTTCCCGCTTTGCATGTCGTCGTCGGAACCTCCGCGGCGAGGGAGGAACGTTCTGGATGTCGCCTCCGGTTCCCCCATCGGGGGATGAGGGTTTTCTCGAATTAGCGGGTTAGATGAGAAGTAGCTTTATTGGAGGCCGGCGAAGGACGTGTTTCGGTTCTTCCGGACTCGTACGAATGACGGTGCTCGAGACAGGATCGGCAGATGGGGATGAGGGGCTCGAGGACCTCGACGCCACACTTTGCGATTTTCTGCAGCGAAGCGTACGTGTTGCCTCCCCGGAGACCATGTACTCGTTGGATGTTGCTGTTAGGCAGGGTAATGAACGCGGTAAGAACGCCATCGGCCCCATACGTGTACTCACTTTCAATCGGAACTCACCAAGTCATTACGGATTGCGTTACTGCAGAAGCAGCGTGAGACAAGCGAGCGGATGCACTGAAGACTCGCGCGCGACTCACACTACACCAGAATCATCTCCTGTTTCAACTTTCCCATTTTTCATCGTACTTGGGGCATGGACTCCCAGTAGAAGTTGTAGCAGCTTCTTGAGAGCCTAGGTTCTTCGGGATGGCATGACATATTGTATGACAGGCATAAAGGAGTTGGGGCTAACATAGCCATCCTTCAGCGATCGACTCTAGTTACGTGCCCACATAGTGCACGTACTTGCGGATTTCCATTGATAGTAGCAACTATAATCTTCCGCAACGTGTACCAAGCTTGACCTCGTCCGAGCCCTTCTGCAGCGCCGACCCGCAATTCCTGTGTGGTCGGTGTCTCGCTGCTGTCCTCGGTCAAACAACGGTATAGCAGGGGGCCTCCACCGACGCCATTTGAGATGATATAAAGACGTGAGCGTCGGGGAACGGGGAGGAAAGAGTCTCAGAGAGGTGGTAGCGGTGAGCGCGGTATGATACTACTGGTGCACGGCATATATGCCCACGTGGCGCTGGGCGGTTACAGCTGCGTCGTCGCAAAGCACAGGAAACCCTTGACGAGATGAAGGTTTCAATAAATAGACGAGGGGAAGCACAATGGGATTCATGAGAGTGTAGAGAGGTGCATTGATTAATGTACACAAGTGGGGCCAGACAGGAAATGAGAGGACTCCAGAAGCATCAAGCGGGTAGACCCAATGTATTTGTCGCTGTGTTAAGAATCGCGTCAGATTTGATCCAAGCAAAGGAACCTTTGGCACATACAGAGCTGTATCACTCGTAGCCCGCTCCTGCGGCGGAAGTTGGCGATCTGCTCTGGCGTCATCGATATGACACGCATGATCGACACCCGCACCTAGAAAATTCAATCAGGGTGGTCCTACAGCAAGGCCGCGGTTTTTACGCTTTGGACTTCACACTCTTTTGGTCTTTCGGATATGTTGGCGAAAAGCTTCGGGTAAGGCAGGTAGCAAGCGCAGGCGGATTTGGGGGAGCAGAATGGGAAGGCGGGCCCCCATAGCCCATTGGAGGAGGTCCACCATACGGTTGTCGCATATGGGGTGGCATGTTCTGCGGTGGCATGTTCTGCGGCGGCATGTTCTGCGGCGGCATATTTTGCGGCGGCATATTTTGCGGAGGCATATGTTGCGGAGGCATATGTTGCGGAGGCATATGTTGCGGAGGTATGTGTTGCGGCGGGTAGCCAGGTCCCGGTTGGTTGTGAGGGATATGCCGGGTGCGGGTGGTGGGTAGCCAGGAGCTCCGCCGCGAGGAGGATACTGCGCGGGACCATTACCCGGAGGATATTGCTGCGGTGGTCCACTACTCGGAGGGTACGTCGGTGTAGACCCTCGTGCATACGGTGGCGTGTGACCGCGTGAGCTTGGCTGGCCGCTGACGTGAGGTGGTATTGCTGGCATGGGGCTGGACGGGTATATGCGGGGCGGGAGGATGTAGGCAGCCGGAGCAGGTTTGGTGGCTGCGGACGGAGTAGGCGTAGGTTGGCTCGGTGGTCCTGCGCCGAACGAAGCCAGCGTACTCTCTGAGATGCTGGTGAGACAATGACCATGACAAGTACGTGAGACGTACTTGAGTGACCTCCATGTTAATGGCGTTCATGTTCACCATGACAGCCATGAGAGCATATGCGATTTGGGGCTTGAGCATTCAATATGGCTCGGGCTTGCTCTGGAGTAGTTTTTCTAGGAAGGTTAAGGATAGGCTTTGTGAGGTGAGTCCTCGGGTCCACGAACTTTCAGTTGTAACAGTAGCTCGAGCAGCTGCTCTTCTTGTGCTGCTGGATTTGCTGCCATTTTCTGGAAATTTATTTGATGGCCTCAGTCGTGGCGAACTTAGACGTTGCTGAGTGGTGGGATGTGAGGATTTATCCCAAAGGCAAGAAAACGCAGGTTCAGAGAGCGCCGCGTCCTGGCGTGACCAAAGCTCGTCTGTGACAGAGCGCATCAAGGCGCGTTGCGTCACTCGCGTGTGCTGGGTCCGTGTCACGCCTTCGCGCACTCCCGCAACCACCAAGCACTCTATCCGCGTTCTGACCTCATCCTTTCCTGCTATGTCAAGCCAGCCAAACGCAATGAAGTTCCTGCATCCCAACACATCGCTCCCCTCCGATCCAATTTGGCTCTCAAGCCGCACCAGCAAGACAGATCTTCTCGCTCTCGGAGAGGTCGAGAAGGTCAGTACTTCGGCACACACCCTATTCTAACACCATCTCACCCAGGCTCAACGGCTAGGATTATTAGTCAGCTGCTATCCCTTGCTGCCTCTTCGATCTCGTTGTTAACGCTTCCCCAAACCCGACGGCCGGAAGACGGCCTGCCTCAGGGAGGAGAGCGTCGGAGCAGTTTGTGCTAGAAGTGAGCGAGTACTTCAAGCTCCTAGACGTACGCGACCTTTTCTGCTCTACTTTCTGAAGTGGTATGTGTACGCTCATTCATCGTGTAGGGTATCAATGAAGCCATAAGATCATCACTCGCACACACACATCCGCCAGTCTCGCATAGCTCCCTCTGCCATTCAACGCCCCTTGGCCACCGGGGTTCGTTCCCCCCCGTCCCTCGGAGTTGGTCTGCCAACCCGCGACAAACGCCTCCGTTGAAGGAGGGCGGGCGGGGACTACAAGAAGAGAGAGTGGAAGAGATGCTTGGGTAGGGATCCTTGACGCGTTGACGAGGCTCAAGAAGCAGAGGGGTATGGAGCGCGAACGGGAAGAGGGTGGGCTCCCAGCTCGACTGCTGGCTAAGTCTTCTGAGGTTAATCTCGAGCAGATGCATTGCGCTGTTGTTGTACACAACGGCCGTAAAGTGACCAGGGGTACCGTTTGTCCGCGCCGTTTGCTACATGTTACACGCTAACCTCCTCCAGTACCTCCTTGGCTTTCAACATATCCTCGTGCTCAGCCAAACCCCCGCATCCTTCTCCGCCTCCAGCTGCAAAGGCACCGGTTACGACACCAGCCACACACCAGAGGACGCGAAAAAAATTGAAACACGACTTACAAGCAGCTGCCTTAAATCCTGCACGCATTACCCAGCCGACCCGCCGTGTCGTCTACCATCTTGTGCGACTCCTCGAGCATACGTTTTCTACAGAGACAGCTCAGCACTGCGCGAGGTAAGGGAGGTAGCACAGTAGCACACACCGCGTTCTTGATGTCCCACTCCTCCGCGCCGTCCGCAACGAACTTGTCGAGCTTGATCGTGTCTGCTGCTCCTCCTCGAGCACGTACGATCTGTGCTCTTTGAACAATCTGGCCGCGCGCGCGAAGCTTAATGAGCGTTCCGTGGATCTGCAACCTTGAATCTTTGAGAGACGCACCGTTTGGCCACCCCCGTCTTGATCTTGAGCTGGCGTCTGACGGCTGCTGTGTCGCTCATAGTGTTATGTCAAGAGAATGCGGTTTGATTAGCGGTGGGTGTGTAGCGCAAAAGCAAGGTGGTGGTGGTACAAGGCCCAGAGTCGTGCAGTCACGACCCGGAGGCCCGGAACCGTCGGCGAACATGACTCTGTGGTGGCAGAACATCCGCCCCGCTATCGCATCGATGACATCCTACATCTCGCTCGTCGCGGGCGCATACAGTCAAGGCTACCCGAGTGCGCTCATGCCTCTTCAGCGTTTGAGATAGATCTCCTCATGGATGACTTTTGATTGCGCGTGGAGACTGCCAGACGCGTTCAGGTCGCCCTGTGTGGGGAGTCTCAAGAGAAAGGAGCAAAAAATCACACAAAAATCACGGCGCCACGGCGGGTGTAACATACAAGTGTGGTCATTGCGAGTCGTGGCGAACAACTACGGCTACATCGAGATCAACCTATACATGCAGACTTGTAACCAAAAAAAGGCCACGGTACTCGCGGTTCGTGCGATCATCCCGATGACAGAGGGGCGGCGGGGGCGAGTACGTCTATATTATAGTCTCCCCGAGTTGTGGGGCAGCTCCAGGAGCGAAGCCGCGCTACTGCGATGCATTGGCATGGTGTGCGTGAGTCCATGAGGAATAGTGCTCGTGGTGTACAGACAACAACAAAACAAAAAAAAACAGCATTGTGCGAGAAAGAAAGACGAGACGACCGGGGGACAGACAGCGAGGCGCGAGGAGAAGGACAGTCCAGGGCTCTATCCTCCGCGCCCGTGAGGGGAAAGAAGACACCCGCTCGCGGGGGTCTCGGAGCAGTCAGACGGAACCGCCGCAAGGGCGGTCGCCCCGCCACCTCGCCATCGCGGCAGGCCGCCGCGCCATGCAACAGACGGCGGGCCCGCAAGCGGGCGCTGGCGTCGTGCGGCGGCGGCGCGCACAAAACCCAGACGTTCGAACCGACCATCCCCCCTCCCCCCCCCTCCCCTCCCCCCCCCGGCGGCGAACTCGAGCGGTTGCCCTGCGTGCTGCCGCGGGGGTCCGGCGGGGGGTCTCCCGCACGCGGGCGTGGGATGGCAACGCGCGCTGCGGGGGCCGCGGAGTACATGGGGGGCAGGAGAAGGGCGCGCGAAGCGCGGGCGGTGCGGGACGGCGGAGGAGTACGGGCCTGGCTGGGGCTGTGAGGGGCGGGCGCGTGGGCAGGGTGTCGACGAGAGACGGGAGGTATTTCAGGGGCCGGCGGGGGGTAGAAGCCCGGGTCTTTTCCTGGCGGGGTGGCTGTGCGTGGCTAGGTCCTGGTCGAGCGTCGAAAGGGGGTTGAAGGGGAAGGTGGGGGCTTGCGGACTCGTCGAAGGGAGGCGCGCCTCATGCCGGGGGATAGCAGCGGGGTGCGAGCCGTGGCGGGTTGCATCAAGGCGCAAGTAGTTTTTTTTCTTTTTCTTTCCTTTTGACACGCTGCGGCCTTTCCTGGAGTTCCCTTAGTCGCGACCGAGGCTGAGCTGCATTTCCGAGGACCAATTGTATGTGCACATGTGTCTGTCACCACACACACGTGTGTTAACATGAGTGGGGCATCCACGACGAAGCCCAGCTCTCCGGCCGTCCCCCGGGCGCTGTTGCAATTCGTCAGAGGTTTATCACCCCGTCGCAAGAATGGGCAAGTAGCCTGCGGGTAACGTGTCGAAGAAGCCTACGCCCGCCAGTGTTATCGGCCCGGCAGCGCCCTCAGCTGCGCAGCGACCGAGGCACTCCGAACCACACCAAAAAACTGGTGTCCGGTTTTCGCCGTTCCGCTGACAGGGCCGCTGGAGGACCCAGGACCCAGGGTGCTCGAAGAACGTGAGGTTTCACCCGCTCGAACGAGCGGACAGGACACAATCACACAGCCAAGATCTGGCGTGTGAGGCAAGAAAGTGCCCTGCGCGAGGAGAGGCGGAGTCGCCAGCTCTAGTGCGCCTCAGTCAAGACCCGCTTCGCTCCGCAGGGTCTGCGTCGGTGGTGTCTGTCGGCGGTCGGCTCGGTCCATGAGACGTGGGGTGTTCGGTCGTCCGCGTGAAAATCTTGACGTAGGTTCGCGACTGGCACGGCGCGGCCGTGAGTCTACTTGCAGGTCCCTGGACACGGGCAATGTCGATGCGTCGCTGACGCAATGCGTAGGGCTTGCTATGCGGGCTGTGAGCGGCTTTGCCGAGGGAGAAAGAAGTCGGACAGTGCATGGATGAAGAAAAGGTCAGACATGAATGCGCGGGATGGATGGATGAGCGGGAAGTCGATGCGGGATGTATGGAGGTGGGGATGCGTGCGACGAGCGTATAAAGACAATAAACATCGTGCGATATGGATAGGTGGGAATAGTGGATATTGCGGATAATATTGTCCATGAGAGATGCACCACCTGCGCCGGCAGGAATTGACATCCATCGTGAAAAAAATGTCGTCATTTCAATGCGTGAAGTTCCGTGATCTTCCAGTGCTCGAGACGAGCTTTTCAGCCGACTGCCAACGTCAAGCTTGCGCTTAGAACGCTGACGAAGCTGGGCCTTGCGGGCGGCGGCGACGGCGGAGGCTGCTGCTGCGTGGCGCTGCTCAGCTCAGCGGTGCCAAGCATCAGAGCCTCGTTGACGCTGCAAACAAAGAGCTTTTAGTGACCGCCCTGGAGAAACAGGGGCCAAAGTGACTCACTGCCGAAGGCGGCTGTCTCTGCCTTCTGCCTGCTGCAATCGCGCCTGCAACTGCGTCTGGGTGACCTCGAGGTAGCGGACTGTGGGTCTTCGTCGCGCGGTCGAGGAGCGAGACCTTGCTCGACTTCTGGTTCGACACGGGGAGGGCGTCCTTGAGGCGGCAGGTAGCCGTCGCGGAGCTCGTCGCGGCGGCGCTGCTCGGACTCGATGCGCTGGCGGCGGATCTCCTCGCGGCGCATGTCGTTTTGGACATGGCGGAGGACGTGGGCGGGTACTCGTCGATCGACGTCGCTGTCAAAGTCGTCGGAGCCCTTGGATCCGCGCTTCTTGGCCTGGCGCGCCGAGGCGCGCGTGGGGACGCTCGCGATCTGGGGGGGTTGATAGACGGTGGGAGCGCGGGACGGCTGCGAGCGAGCCGGCCGGTAGAGCGGCGGCGGGGAGACGGCGCCACTGCCGCGTGCGTCCGCGTGGATGGACGCGACGCTGTCCGAGCTCAATTCGCCGGCGCTCAGGTTGGAGAGGGCGCCAGGTTCAGATCGAGCCCGTGGGCGTGTACGGGCGGCCAGGTGACGATGTGCCAAAGGATGCGGGGGCCGGGGCTGTAGGTGTGTACTCGGTCATGCCGAGGCCGTTGAAGCTACTCACCGAGCCGTGGGGAGCCGTTTCTGAGGAACTGCAAAGTCGCACAAGGGCACGCTTAGTGCCTGGAAAGACAAATTTAAGGCGCTATAACGGGCTACTCACGACCAAATCGTAGACACCGCTTGGGCGAACTGGGGGGGGGGCGCACGGCGGTGGGTACTGCAGATACGAGTCGAGCTCGGAAAGTAAGCTGGGCGTGGCATCAATGAAGGAGGGGACCTTGGTGTGGTTCGAGGACGGTGCTCGGTACATGTGGGCGGTCTCCATGTCGTGCGAGAGGGGAGTTAGCAGAGGTATGCAGAGTGGGAGAGCAATGGTGGAAAACAGACGTGAAGGGCGGGCGGACTATCACAGATTATATCTGACGCTTCGAGAGGAGGTGTGAAACGTTGACGAGGGCGTGGCAAGCTGAGTGGCGGGGAATTTAAGTCGGACAAAGGACAAGAAAGGGAGTGAGGCGGGCACCGAAAACACGTTCGCCAGGACGAAAGCGTACGTACAAACGATGTGCGGCGAGGACAAGTGTTGCCTCTGGCAGACAATAAGTGTTGCCAGGGGACAAGTGGCGGAGGCGAACGGCTTGAGGAGAAGGGGGGGATGGGGGATTGGGGCAAGGACAATTCCGGAGACTATATAGAGGTTCGAGCGAGATCGATGGCGACCCGGGAAGCCGCAGGAGAGGAGCCATGAGTGTGGGCCAAATGGGGGCGAGATACCTGGCCGAATGGACGGCCAAATCAGCCCAGAGTGGGCCGGAATTGACGTGGGATTGTGCGAAATTATGTGTGGGATTGGGCTCCGCCAAAGTTCGATGATGGCTCCCTGCCTCGGGTGCCACTCTGTGCCGTCGTCCCAAAGGGCTCTGTCGCGGCTCTGTGGCAGCCCCGGACTTGTCTCGCGCGTGGAGGGCGGATGTCCAGCGCAAGATATTCAGGGAGAAATGATGGCCCATCACGCGAGAGGAGACCTGCTTTCCGCCTCTTCACGCGCGAAAATACATCTCCGCGAAGGTGAGTGACAAGCTATTGCTGCGCACCATGACCGGCCTCGCCAGGGATCCTTCGCCAGGGCCCAGTTGGTTCCGAGCGAGCAGCCCGGGATTCGTAAGAGCCGTTCCAAATTTTACCTCTGCTCGTGGGCGGTTGAGCGTAATGGTGGAAGAGAAGCCCGCACATTCGCTGCATCACTGCGCTAGCTCTCCGGGCGTCTCCCCCGACCTGTTCTTGTTCTCGACCTCACCGCCACCGCCCGCGCGCGCCAAGGCCTCCTCGCCACGCTGCCCGCCGCTCGTCTGCTAGCCTGCCGTTGTCCTCTAGTCTCGCGTCCGTGCGCGCGTCTGCGCACATGTGGCCTGATGGGCACCACCCCAGCCCATATCAGTTACTGGGAGACCAGCATTTTAACATTAACACCCTCATTAACCGCCTCAGGTCGCGCCACGCCTCTCCACTAGTCCCACACCCCAAGATACGGGTGGATCTGCAGCTTTCCCATAGACGTTTCCGAGTACCTTCTCCCGGAGAGGCTGCACATTGTCCTTGGACTTATGAAAGCCTATCCCTTCTTTCCGCTCAGAACGTCCTTCCGAGCTCCCCATCACGCAGCCACAGCCTGCCTGCCCAGTAAGCGAGCTCGCTGTCGCACTAGCGGTATATTTTTCGCCTCTTGTCTGAGCGCGGCGAGCCAGCTTACGCGCGCACAGTACACTACACAGAACAGACCCCGGACGCGTAAGTGCTCTCGCGAACGCTGCCTTTGTCTGGCGGGACACAGAGCCATCGATGGGGTTATCTGCGATCCATCAGAGACGATATTATTATGGCGTCCTGGGTCCGGCTGCCCGAGGTCGCTCGCGGACGGGGGCACCGGGGGGCACAGCTGCACATCCGCAGCAGCCCAGCCACCCAGGGCGAAACGTCATTTCTCCCTCCCAATCCGGACACCGGCAGACGCGTTCTGGGACGCTGCCCTCCGTGCGCGTGCGCGGCGCGCCAGACCGCCCGCTAGCCCATCGTAGGACGCACCCCCGCCCATCGTGCCCAATCTGCCAGTTTGCAGTCACTGTCCCGACGGGGCCTGTTGCGCTCGCCGCGCGCCCCAGCAGCAGCCGGCGGGCGGGCAAGCGCACGGCCCGCCTCGTGGCTCCCCAGGGCCGCCCCATTTCCATCTCCATCCCATCCCATCATCCCAGCCCTTCCCTGGCGCAGCGCGGTTTTTCATTTCGCCTTCTCCCCGACCGGCGCGCACCAGTCCCTGTCGCACCCTCTCATGTCATCCGACGTCTCCAGCACGCGCCGCCCTCGATCGCCGGGCACGGCCCCATTAATTATTCCTCCTTGTCCTCGTCCTCGTCCTCGATCCCTCTTTCGCTCGCGCTCTGGTCCGATCAGACGCAGCCCTGCACGCCCCGTGAGAGCTGCAGCGTTCCTGTGTACCGCTCTACATTCCTTCGGTGGCGCAGGCGGTTTATGCACGAAATTTCCTAATGGCTGCATCTTCCCCGTTCGATGTCCGACGTCAGAGGGCCAACTTTGCAGAGCAGGGCCTCTCGTAACTCCGGCGTCATATGGTACAGCTCGCTTGCACCGAGAGAAGGAATATCAGCACACGCAGTCGTTGATGCCGTTAGCATGTAGCTCATTGACGCCCGCATCAGGAATCCCAAAGTAGTGCTCAAATTGAGAACAAGCAGTCGTGAGAGGTCGTTACAGTTAGCGAGATAAGTTAGTCCGCGAAGACTAGTCGTAAGGTGATTGTCGTGACGGTCATGAAAATCGTTAGCGCGTTCGTTAGAAAAAGAGTTCAAGACTGGGAACACCGGAGCAGGAGGCGGCGGGAATCCGAGAAAAGAACGGGGAGACGAGGCATGCGGGGCACTGGGACGCTTGAGACGGGGGTGGATGGTCGTGTGTGCGGGGGCGACTCCTCCTCGACATTTAGGCATAGTATCCTGCAGAGATGAAGGGTGCATCAGCAAACACTGCGCGTCCAGAACAGGGGGGAGTACAAGGACGGGGCGCTGGAGGCTCTGGCAGAACGGTGCGACGCGACAGGCGAAACATTTATCCACACGCACCTCCAGCAAACGGGCCTTTCATGCCCTGGTAATGCTCGAGCCGCTTCTGGTACATAGCCACGGACCATGAAGAACAATGTACATCTGTCAACGCAACACCCCAAAAAAAACGCGGTGCACCGTCAGCTTCGCGCCGTTCCACGACTGGGCACCGCGCGGGGCATGGCGAGCGCATGCCTGCCGCCGCCAAGCTCACTCACCTAGGAAGCCCAGGTCCACGAGAAGCGCGACGATGAACGCGGCGTATAGGTTCGAAAAAGCCGGTCGTGCAGAAGCCGGATGGGATCGAGCCAGAGTCTGCGCTGGTGTCGGTGGAGGAGGACGGGTCTGTCCACACAGCACGCCCGCCGTTGTCGCAACTCCCATTGAATCTTGTCCTTCCTAGAACACAATATTGGGCGTTTGTTAATATGTGATCTCTGGCTGTGTACGCAAAAGCGGAGCATGATGAGGGGCTGGTCCCAAGGGCCGGCTGCTCACGGAGACTGCCCAGGAAGCAGCCGATGGGCGCCACGCACAGTTGATTGAGCAATATAAGGTCATTTCAGCACTCGCTGCATGAAAAACCTTGGACGCTAGGATGGGAAGCGGGATTGGGAGAAAGCGGCCATAGGACCCAAGGCATAACGGCACGATCACACGCACCCGCGTTGCAGCTCAAACGATCATGAGGATCGCACGGAACGCCGCATATGACTATGACGAACGGCCAGAGGAACTTGACCGCCCGAGTCCAGATGTTTTTTTTTACGACCTCTGTAGGTCCGACGGTTTAGAGGGTTCCGGCGAGACAGCGCATAGACTCTGGACGCTCACACATTGCCGAACGCGCAAAAAGAGAGATCAGGCAGAGAAGGCCGACCGCCATGCCGATTTGCCGCCGTAAATATCCCTGCGAGACGGACGCGCGGTCGGAAGTAAGGCCACTCCTCGGAGGAAAGAGACGCACCATTCCGGGTATACAAAGTACAGGAATTGTCCGCCCCATTTGAACAGGAATATGGAGCCAGCGACGCTGTAGAGCTATACATCATAGCGCAGCTGAGCGATTATGAAGTCGCCGACGGACAATCGGTTCACCATTATGAAGAATGCCCCACACCATGGCACCGACACGCTGCGATCTAAGTCAGCTTCAAGTGACGGCAGATGAGGATATCTCTTACAAAGGGAAGAGGAGAAGACAGTTATCACACCTGTGCATATGATAGAATGCTATGGTAAAACCCTAATAGACTCGACTACTCACCACATCGTGCAGCGGATTGGTAAGGGACGGTAGAGATTGTACGCGAAAAACACGGAACACGTCTTCAAATAAGCCAAATAACGATAGTAAAGAGAGCAAATATCTTCGTTCTGGGTATGTACAATCCTACAGCAAAGCCGCACGACGGGCTGAGGGGGCGACGGTCGACGTCCTGAGGCTGCGGTCGGTGAGAGCAGCGCTGATGGGATGGAGCCGGACGCCCGATCTGCTGCTGTCAATGCGGTTCCCACGTGCACGAACTGATGCACATGATCCGGCGCTCCGCACCGACGACGCGCTGCGCGCACCTGCAGACGCCGGCCGCCGTCCTCGGGGCTATTAGGGCGCCTGCGGGGTCCTGTGGACCGACACGGTGGTTCTGCGCACTGCACAGACACTGATCATGGGCAGAGGTAACGAGAGCCTGTCAGTCCCGTCCGTGTCACGGGGGACAGACCGCCTGTGCACAGTGCTCAACTGTCGTCCCGGGGCGTATCTCCGCATTGGGAATCGTTGCTTTTTGCGCCAAATCCCGAGTCAATCCCCTTGCCTATTTCTTCATAACTACTCGCCACGTAACGAAGTTGGGCACCGGACGAGCCTCTCTCCCCGCGCGCAATCTCATATGGACCTTGCCACCCCCCCCAACTACATGGACGCTTATATTCCCACAACCACAGAGAACCAATATGTCTCGATACCGACACATGCCTTCTCCCCCTTACAGCGATATTTGCCATGCACCCCGAAAAAATCGACTCCCTCATCTCTCCAAGGACCCAGTTACGCGTTCGGCACGGACGAGCCTCTCTCGCCGCGGCCATCGACGCTGAGACGTTTACACCCCCCCCCGCAGACCCGATTGGCACGTATCTCGAGACGGAACTCTGCAAACTTGTGATTGCTTGGCACGCGGTCTGAAACTCTGTACTTTAGGGTTCGCACAGGACGCTTGCTGATAAGATCACCCGCACCCCAACGTAAGCGTGTCTATATTCCCGCTGTCGACCTCCAGCTATGGCCATCGTCCCCCGAGCTCACATTCTGCAGATGCGTTACAGCGAGTTGTTAGAAAACCATAAGGCCGCTTTTTCCGGCATTTGAGCCTTTTGATATTTGTTTTACATTCGGAGCGTGTGCGGAGCCGCCTGCATCCATATTAGATGAGATAAATCTGGGATCTTCGACGCATCCCAGGCTGACCCTGGCTGACTACAGTGCGAGATATACCAAAATATTTGCTAAGACCTATGACGAAGTACATTGAGAGGACCTGTGCAGGGCAATAGTGTGCGCTTTGATGCTGAGTCCAAGAACAGAGCTGGTTGCTAGGTAGTTAGTGTGCCGCAATGCAGGCGCCGTGTAGGGCCGGGGGAGCGGCAGCAGAGTTCGCACCATCACAGCCCGCTCCAAGGACAAACAAAGTATCAAAAGGCTCAAATACCGGAAAAAAAGCGGTCTTATGTTCTACAACTCGCTATATAGAGCTTTTTGACTAACGTTTTTTTCCCCCCCCCCCCCCCAGTGCACTCGGAGTATTTTTCCAGATGATCCTCAGCCGATACACATTCACCTCGGCTCCAATGCTCGCGGGACATAATCAGCCGTGCTCCCACTCTGACCCTTGCCATGGGTCAAGCTTTTCGGCATACCAAGGCTACACCAAAGCGCTCGCTATAGCGATAAACGTACTTCAGGGTAGTAGGCGAGCGAATCGCCAGGCCACACGGGCCACTCCTGCCTACCTGGCTAGTCAGCAATAAAGCGTCCGGGGGGACGCGCGATGCGAGACGCGAGACGCGAAGCCAGCACGATCGAACCCCCAGCCGAAAACGCGCAAGGAGGTTCTCCCCGGCTCCGTGGCGCGTGGCTGATCAAGTGTGTAGCAGTGTCTTTTTTTTTTAAGCGTGTCGTAGCGTTGCGCGGGGGCTTCCAGGTCCTGCCGCCACCGCGCCGATTGTGCGACGCGAGGCTGGCTCCGGGCCACGTTGGCTGCCTACTACACCCTGGCAGGTCGTGCCTGCGGCACCACACCTGGGTTCTCTCTCCCACTTCCGTTCGTGCATGCCGCCTTGTCTCTCGCGCGGCAAGGGCAAAGGTAAATCTATGCTTGACATTGCATACCCATCGATAGGGACGAGATACGGTCAAACAACGCTAATCGCCACCACACCCAGTGCGCCTCGCTTCTTCCTTCAGAAGGAGAGAGAAACGTTATGCTTGACGCGGTTTCGTCCTCGCAGGTCGTCGAGACAGTATTCGATTTTGTACAGGGTCTAAACATCGGTGAGTGCGGCGATGTCACTTGACCGTGCACTAGCCGAATATATTTATGTGCGAATATCGCAGAGGAATACAAACCGCGAGCGCGTCCTCCGCGCGGGGTAGTGGTAATTCTCGATGGTTATCGCGCGCGTTCAAATCGTATGTCTCCAACAATAACGACATTCCGAGGCCGTATTTCCAGCGCAGAAGCTTGTTTTTTTGGACCTCCCGAAGACACCCGTAGTCCAGGCTCGGTGGCGGTCCGACTGACGCGTTTACTTATGTGGTCCCCCCGAACCTAACTCCTTCGTAGAGCGCGGAAAGAGGCACGTCCTTGCGCTCTGGAATATTGCATCGCTGTCTTACGCCACACCGTCTGGGGCACCCAGGCGCTTCAATTATACATCCACCGAGGATAGTGGCCGAAATTCTCCCTCCCCATCCCGTTGAAGAATCTATATGAAGTTACTGATCATCGATATACGTGCGTCTTTGACTCTTCGGCCGTGCTGGCGATGTCGTGTTTATTCATTGACAAGTTCATGAAGGTACGAAGGCCTCTCTAGGGCGTTTCTGATACCTCCCTACAGATCGTACCCTTGGTGGTCTTCTAGCCCAGGAGGTCATGTCCGACACTGGGTGCTCACACCCAAACCAAAAGCAAAACGACCATCACACGCCGGACCGCTCCTCCTTGCCGGGGCTCGAATGTGGTGTATCCCGCCTCCCATCTGTGTTCCTGCCGGACCTTTTCTGCCAGGGCTGCTGGGAACCAGAACCGGCCAAAGCTTCGCGGGAGCTTTTCCAGAATCCGCCCGCGTCCGGGACCACTTGGACGTCGTGTTTTCTCTCCTATCGGGCGCATTGTCGCACTACTGCAGCACCACCGTGTCCGAGACGGAATCGCTCGCGGCGGTCTCGCCGTGGCTGTGGGCGAGCGGAACCTAAAACCCGAGCCTAACCTTGTTTTTTTGCGCGTTCGCCTACGACGGGCTGTGCGCTACCCCCGTCGCGAGCGGGGGGCCCCCCCACCAACGCCTCGCAGTCCTGGCCCGCGCGGACGCCGGCAGCCACGTCGACACGGCTCCCGTCGCCCCCCGTGCCCATCGATGGAGACGCATCTGGATAGGCACTCCCGGCGGCGGCAGCAGCAGCCCACCGCGGGTTCTGCGGGGGGGCCTGGAGGGCCGCGAAGGCTAAATTAAACAGATTGTGTGCTGCTGATTATTTAATGGGCGTGCGACCCCGAGCCCTCTGCCCTGCCTGCCTCGTTTCGCTGTCTCTGATCGCTGTGCGACGTCCATGTCCGCTTGGAGTGCGAGAGATACTGCGAAGGGGCTCTCCGGTCCTCGTCTGCGGCCACTCGAAGGTCGCGTATTTCACCTCGCGCGGCATTTCGATCGCGCAATTCGCTCCTCGACCCCCCCACGAGCCTGAGCCTTCACCGTTGGAATTTCGAAGGCCCCGTCACACGCAATCAAATTTCTCGCCCACCATAGTCCGTGGTAGAACAACACATGGCCGGGAGCTGACGCGCCGGCGGTGCGTGGCACAATGGCAAGCTTTTGTCACGGTCGGAAGCTCGCGGGACTGGAAAAAACAAAGAACAAGAAAGGAGTACAACAAGAGTCGTTTGACTTGGATTGAATTCATGCACAGTTTGAATTGGTCTAAATACTGCTAATGAGAGACTATTGAATACATGGAACATTGGAATTGCTTGAGACTTGGGAACCACGGGGTGACATGAGGGGCTATGGACGTGACGATAGCAAGGCATCGGGAGGAATAATGGTATCCAGCGAGCGTGTACTCCTCAAAACAGCAACGAAAGCAGCACCAGCGAGTGCGAGGCTCGAAAACGACGGTGGAGGGCTCCGGCCCCCCGAATGCAGCCGATCGACGAGGCACAAAGAGTCAACCCCCCAGGTCCACTCTGCCTCGATCCAGCGGCACAGGGGAAGGGGGGGAGTGTTTTCTGGAACGGCGTCTTGCGGCGCGCCAGCCCACAGCGTCCAGCGGCGTACTCTGAAGAGTAATCGTGTGCGAGAGACAACGGAGCAAGGGGAGGAGGCGGCGGCAGGCGTTTGACGAGCGCGCCAGGCGCTGCGGAGCCGTCCAGGCCTCGAACGCCGACCGCTTCGCTTCGTTGCTGCAGGATGGATCGTGTCGGGAACGTCAAAAAGGGATTATCGGTCGCCAACTGGGCGACAAATTGGGGAGGGGGCAAGAGAAGGACGGTTCGGACCAAAAAATGTAGAAAATGGAGCAAGCGGGGAAGAGAGAGCAAGGAGGACGACGTAGATAGGAGAAATACGGTTAAATGGGACGCCGTCGTGCAAGACTATAAATGTCCTTGTCCATGGAGACACCAAAATGTGTTTCAAGTTAATACTCTCCGTCAGACGGAGACGGGCTAGAGTCGTCCTTGAGAAGGGTCTTGCCCGCTGACAGCGGCAGACTGCGTCATGGACGCGGGCTGCGGCGACACGGATTGGTTGTCCATAGCGGTACGGCCGGGTGATGGCGACTTTGTCCCGACACTGAGCGAGATCTTTTATTGAGCGAACGGAGTCTCTGGACTTCCAATTCAAAACTTCTTGAAGGCGTTTCATGAGTTCACGGTTGTGTTTCTCGACGGCGATGATGATGTAGTTGGGGCTGATGCGAGGGCAACGTAATGAGCTTCAAAATAGCTAAGCGGAATTAGAGAAACTATCTTACCGCGCTCGAGTAGCGGACACTTTTGAGCTCTTCTGATTAGAAACCGGCATGCATCCTTCAAACTCGCATATCCATCCCGTAACTCGTCCCTGCGCCGCTGCTCTGCTTTCAATTCTCTGTGTCTCCTGGTGGCTTCCTTCGGGTGTCGGCCAAGCTCTCTGCCATACGATACCCATCTCTTCGTCGTCGTCGGAAATAGAGTGTCCGCGGCTGCGACGTCCGGCGGAAGAGCTAGTAGGAGAAGGGGTCGGGTTGTACCGCAAAGGGTTGTCGGTGGACTAGGCTGTTGGCGCGTGAAGACGAGGGCGACCCGGTCGCGCTACTGTTGCGGGAGTGGTGGTAAATGCCGTCGGCCGATGTATCAGATCCCGGAAACCTGGGGGGGAGAGGGGGTCGTACAAATGCGCTGGGTGAAGGGGGACTCCTTGGTGCCGGCCTTGGGGGGGGTGATCCCGAAAGCGGTAGTTGACCATGAGGCGGCGAGGCGTTATACACTATTGCCCGTGTAGGGCTGCCCATCATGTTGCTGAGGTTGCGCTGGTACGAGATCGCTTGCGCATCTCGGTGTCGGATAGTGGCCTGTGAGCGACGCAGGAAGATGGCGCGATCAGATATTAGGACTGCACGCAACGTTGCAGGTAAACAGGTGTAACCCACGAGGCAAGCCAGGCTGCACAACCGGGTACGGCTGCTGCTGCATTTGCTGATGATACACCATGTTATAGTTTGGGTCCTCGTCGGAGGCGTTATGGCGTGCCATAGCCTCCCGGCTGAATGAAGTTTTCGTCGAGGGGTTGTGAGTAGTGTTCCATGACGGGTCGTGGCGAGTCGTGTCGTGAAAAAATGCTGTTGAAGAAATGGAACTGGAAAGAACGGGAACAAAAGAGAGGAGAAAAGGGAAACAATGAGAATGAGGAAACTCTGAAGCGGATCCCCAACCTCACAGCGGAAACCAAGTGACGGTTCCTCTTTCACGCTCAGGCCCATTCGTTTCCCCGACGCCACACTGTAACCCTACTCGTTTTCCCCACGGTCACAATACATCCGTTCGCGTCCACACCCGCAAATGCGCCCAAACATTTGTGCACCGTCCCTGCCGCCTATTGTTCACTGGTGCGACGCGTGCTTCGACATCCAACACTCTCATGCCAACCGTCGTAGCAGCGACTTATCCCCAGAGCACCATTTCTTTCTAGACGACTTCATGACAATAATGTCGCCGTGGGTACCCCGACCGCCATTCAATACCTTCGCCGTATGAAATACAACAGCAAAAATTGTCAAGTCTTCGTCGCAGGCTATGCTATGATGCTCTAGTGACGCTGTGGTGATACTTTTCTCAGAGCCATCGGCCATCGGCGGATCCACCGACCGGCACGATCCAAGCAAAGGTTACATACACTTTGTACTCTGGTCTCCCGCACTTTGCACCCAGAACAGTACGTATCGATACGTACTGCCCAGACACCTTTGTCGACAAAGGGTTTATGTAAAGCTTTGCAGGTCTACGCGATCGTCGAAATCTGCACTTGACGTCCACTTCGTCACACTGGGCGGCCGCCTATCTGGAATCTGTCCATCATCTGAGCCCTGGTATGGCCACTTCGAGCCCACTGAGCTCATCTGCTGCATTCATTCACACCGGTCAAGGATACGAAGTGTTCGACGAGAAAGCCGATTCCCACTTACGGTCGGTCCTGCCGTGATAACCCAACGCACCACGAGGTCCATAAGGTCAAATAGTCACAGCAACCCTACAACCTAATAACACCGTCAGAAGTCATCCCTGTAGGCCTTTCATTCTCAGCTGGATGCTCCTGGCTCGTCTTCGTCGTCTTCGTCGAGGAACCGGGTGGCCCGCTGAGCATCCCAGCTTGCTCTTCGTCCAGACCCTGTACCCACCACCGCTTCCCAGGACGTCTCCACCCACCCATACCGCCGTTTCCGAAGTGCATTCCGTCAGATGAGCGTTGTTTGATCTTTCCTATGCAAATCTGGCAGAAGTTGATGGTATCTCGGAGGGCGAGAGAAGAGAGAATAACGGGGAAGAATGTCCAATCCCCGTAAGCCCAGAACGGAGTAATTGTAGAAGCTGCCGACGACTATATACGCCAGCAAAAGGATACCAACTCTAGATGCATGAGGCGTGCTCAGAGCTTGCTGCGGTGAGAACGACTTGGGTGCTTACAGGTCGCAAGGATTGACGGCTAGAGAATCCCCAGCTGCCCTTCGGCTGTGTAGTGCAGGCGACCTGCGCAAGTTAAAGCATCAAGTTAAGTTTAAATTTTTTGCAATGGCACGACGGACATGGGTTCTCCATTCAAAGGCAAAGTAGCAAGAATCATCCGCCGGTGGGGGCAACTGTGCTTATGATCATAGGCTGACCTATATGCATCATGCTTTAGACAAGGTCAAAGTGCCCAAGAGAGCGGCCGTACCATTGTCCGTCACAGAGGTGTCGCATCTGAAGCGGATTGTCGTCGCAGAGCGCATCTGATCTTGCTTCGGGCAGGGAGAGCCATTCGTGAAGGTCATATAGTTGGATCTCCATCCCGCACGGTGAGGGTGGTATTGACGAGGCTTCGTACATAATCGTATCAGCCATTCATCCTGGTGTCGACTGCACTCACCCAGGGTGATGTCACCATGGTCGCGACGCGTAAAACCCGCGACGCGGCTTTCATCGTCAATCTTAGGGTTCCATAGTTCTGTCCTTACAGCTTTGGCATATGTTGATATAGTAGTGGCGTCCCTCGGGAGACAGTAAAACGTAGTCTTTACTGTAGGCTGACCATGATCAGTTGTGATCTTCTATACACTTTGCAAAATCAAGCATTACTCAGACTTCAGAGGATTCAGGTCGTAGAAGTTTTTTCCGTCCCCCACACCGTACACGGGTCGTCCTGAGCGACCGCAGATGAAGCAAAAAATGCTGGTATACACAGGGCGAGCAGCCACAGCGCCCACGTCCGCGCCATGGTTCCAGCGACGAGGAAGAGACGAGTGAGAACGTCGCGCACCGCGCTTGGAGGTGACACGGGGTGCGTGGGAACTACCTTCCAAACGAGTGAAATGAGGCGCCAGAGTGGGTCACCGACGAATGAGAACTATCCGTTTGCAACCGACAACGTTGAGCCCCCGACGACGACCTCGACGATGGCCTCGACAATATTCCGTCGCCAAACTCGCACGGGCGTCGCAGCGACTCGCCCCACCAACTTCCGCTCCTTCTCTGGCCTCACGGCGCGCGATTTCTTCTACTCCCGCACGCCAGTTCGCTTCCCCGATAGATGAAACCCCTGCGCACCTCAGCGGCCCCAGCGGCAGAAAAGTCATTGACACTCATACCGTGGAGGATCTCCAGAACATGACGGCGGCGGATGTATTGGCTGAGCACAGTGGTAGACCAGAGGCCCAAATGAGGCACTTTACCGGTACGTAGTAGTGATAGCCTCATTGTTTCGGCCGTGTTTGAACGGACGGTTCCCCACCACTAGTGAACTTCGGTGTGAGCTGCCCCCTTTCACGCGTTTTTTACCGTATTCTGAACGTTGCATCTCAGACCGCAACATCCGGCTGCTCACGGTGTGCTTCGGCTGATCCTCGAGCTGAACGGAGAGGCAGATTCTGCGTGCGGATCCAGTCCGTGTGTTTCCGCTTTCGCGTTTTTTGCCTTCTAACCTCTACCATGCGTTTAGCACATTGGTCTCTTGCATCGTGGAACAGAGAAACTCATCGAATACAAGACCTAATACCAAGCCCTTCCGTACTTCGACCGCTTGGACTATGTCTCCATGAGTTCGTATACCCACCTAGCCCTGTTTCAGGTTTGGAACGAATTAACGATACTCTAGTGACAAATGAGCTGTGCTACCTCCCTTGCCGGGGAGAAGCTCCTCAACATTGAAGTACGGAACGTGCCAAATGGATTCGTACCTTTTCGGAGAGATCACTCGTGTCCTGAACCGTGCGTGGTCCATCATGCAGTTCCATTCTGGCGTTTTCTTGACCTCGTTGCAATCCTCCAGACCTCATGGCCGTCCTGACGCACGCTATGTGATGTTGGTGCTTTGACGCCTTTTCCTGTGGCGGTTTCGAGGAACGCGAGAAGCTCATGGAGTTCTACGAGCGTGTTTCCGGCGCACGCCTCGCACGCAGCATATGTCTTCGCCCCCGGAGGCGTTGCGTTTGTGATCTGCCGCATGGTCTTCTGAACGACATCTTCCTGTGGGCCACGCAGTTTTCAGCTCGCGCGTGGACGAGATCGAGGAGGTCGTCACAGGGAACCCGAATCTGGAAGGAGCGCAACGATCGGCATCGGTAAAGTCACTGCGAAGCAGGCGTTGGACTACAGCTTTCAGCGGCGTCATGCTTCGTGGAAGCGGCGTGCCCATGGGATATCCGGCAAGGTGGCTCCGTACGACAAATACGATGAGGTGCGTGAATCACCCCAACAGCAGTAAGCCATTCTGTTAAGCCGACATTTGCGGCAGGTCGAGTTCGAATGCGTCCCAATTGGAAAGAACGGCGACTGCTATAGAACCGGTAACCTCTGCCGTGTTTCAGGAGTTCCGGGAGTTGTCCGCTCCGTATTATCCACCAGGTGAGCCTCGACCGTCCTTTACCCCCAACTAAAGCTCATGCAGGGTCCGTACGCAGTGCTTGAACAAGATTGCCGACGGGAGCGGTCAAGGTTGATGATTATAAACTTGTGCCTCCACCAAGAGCATCGATGAAGGAGAGCATGGAGTCGCTGATCCATCACTCAAGGTTGGTCTCCTCCAACCCGTTCAAGAAGCCTTTCATCTCATTTGAGGTTGTGACTTCACAGCTTTCAGTGAGGGTATTCTGTGCCGCCCGGCGAGACCTACAGTGCCATCGAGGCTCCGAAAGGAGAGCATGGGTGTCTACCTTGTACTCTGATAGGTACCAACACAGTCCATATCGGTTGCAAGATTCGTTTGCCCCAGGTTTCGCCCACCTTGCTGGCGCTAGACTTCATGATGAGACGTGATTGTTCTTTCCTTCTGCGTACATCGAACGACGATATGACATCGAACTTCTCCTCTTATAGATGTGACCGAGTAATACACTAATGCACGTAGATCTCCTCGGACTAACGTACATGAACCTTAGCACTACATTGGCGATGCCGTTGCCATTATTGGCCCCCTACCATGGTAGTATCCTATATTCTGGGTCAAAGCAAAACCATGAAGGACCGCTTCTAGGATCTTGTGTTCGGGTACGTCCTAATATCTCTCACAATTCGACCCCGTCCATGGGATCAACAGCCTTCTGTACGTTAGTGAGGTTGACCGGTGAAGCAATACATGAAACCCACTGTTCCTCGTTTATTTCCGACCGATAATATATTTTAGACGGCTACACAATTTGCAGTGGGTGCTTGTCCTTTTACTAAAACCTCGATCTCTAAAGACCGGAGGATGGTCGCCTCTTCTGAACACTGCCATCTTGGACAGCGATACTGTCGAATGAGTGTTTTAACGTCGTGGAGAGAGTGTGGCAAGTAGCCTCGTTCTGTGTTTGTGTGTCCGCCTATCACACAAATAAGACGTGGGATTGAAAAGACGCCGGGAAAAAAAACCTACAGAGGATGACATTCGAGCCTTTTGCGACGGTCAGCGAGAACCTGAGACCTGTGGTGCGACATCTCACCTGTGAAATAGGTGTCTGCGGTTGGTATACAGTGCCAAAGAACGATCCTCCTGCACCGGCACAAATGGCGACCGTCTTGATCACGCGTTCTGTGACAGTCTGCCCAGCAGGATATCCCACTTGAACTGACGTGTCTTCTCTTTGTTAGCGAAAGCAGCTTGATATAGCCGACCACTACTCTGTTGAAGCTTGAGGTGGTTCTTAACCCTCACCTGAATAGCTCCTCCATGCTAATTGGTTCAGGAAGTGTGACCAAGCGGCATTGTCCACCGACGTCCTCGAACGCTTCGCCGATAAGGACACCTTACCGTCAGTCTTGACGCCGGCGACGTCGTCAAGGACTCCAGTGGCGAGCCAGTTCATTGATCCACCCCGTTGACTGAGTCGCGAGGAAGTATCTGTGGACAGTACACTGTATCTATCCCTGACGCAGCAAGATCGACAACAAAGTGCGCTGCAGCGGTTTTAGCAAGGGTGATCGAGGACAAAGGTTTGAAGATCGTGGGTGTGATAATAGACATTGAAACACGCCTGTGCGTCTACAATGCTTTCATCAGCGACTTCAGTAGCTTTTGGTAAGCAAGACACAGCGATAAACGTTATCAGTAAGTCAATTTGTCTAACACGACTGCACGCCCAACGCATTTTACTCAATAGTCTGGAGGACTTTGTTTGCATTCTTGCGCACAAACGGTTCCTCCTGGTGGGCGTAAGAAGTCATCAGTCATCGATTTGTGCTTTGATTCACTCTGCCCTGTCTCGGAGAGCCAGAGCTTTGCAGAGCTGACATACCAAGAGATCAACCGACCTATGTTTCCATCCGTCAATCTTTCACCCTGTCACAAAAAGTCATAAAATCGCTGACATTGTCCCACTTTCTGCAATACGTAGTGCGGCGTTCGACGGATTGCCATAGCGGGGGGGCGACATAATTGACTTGGACAAGTGCCATTCTAGAACCGTCGTGTCCTGAATAGTTCTGACAGAGTATCAATGCGGCGCACGACGCCGTGACCAGAGTCGAGCGCGATAAGCGAGCGCGTCGCTCACGTCACAGGAATGCACGTAAGCCGAATTCTCGGCATCCCCGGATGACGCCACCGAGTTGCGTGATGTGGCTTGGATAGCCACGGGGACCTGGCTGAACATTCACTGCAGGTCGTCTGCACTATTTGTTTATTCGCCAGATTTATAGAGGGTTCACTTGTCCTGGAGCCTCTCCACCAACGAACCCAGTAAGACTCGTCCGCTCCTCCCACGCACCTTCCCTCGTTAAACACCAACGGCTTCCTCATCCAACCCCTCACCTTACCAGCTCAAAGTCATGGCCGTGAAGGACACTGTTGAGGTAAGATTTCCCTTTGAAACATTCCTTCGCGGGAAAGCTGATGATTCGCTGCGCTGTACAGACCGCCATCGCGGGCAAACACCCATCACTATCTTCTCAAAGACTTGGTGCCCGTATTGCAGGCGTGCTAAGGCTCTGATCCTCGCAGCAGAGTACCCCGGCGAAAAGACCCAGATCCTCGAGTACGTCGCGCAACGTCCCCTAGACCTCAGTATAGCTGACACTTTGCCGATTTACAATGGCTCGATAACATGGACGAGGGCGACGAGATCCAGAATTAACCTTCACCAGAAGACTAGCCAGCGCTCTGTCCCCAACATCTTCATCAGTGAGTAACACTCGCACATTTACGTGCGGCAACTCATAACAGGGCCTTTGACATAGACCAGAAGCATGTCGGCGGTCTGCGACAAGGTTATGGAGCTTCACGTCCAAGGGCGAGCTCGCCGCTCTTGTTCGCGCGTAAGCGTTCCTGTTATACATCGAACCTACGCTCCCAGAGGCATGAACTGCCTGTCTGATAGAACCACGTCGCGTTTGTGATTAAACTACTGTATATGTATCATGAACACAATGGAACTGTATTCTCTCAATATCTGCAGGGGTATGGATGGTATTTGTGCCTCGTGTAGCAGATGAAGCAACGATGGGTGTAAGCCGAGGTCACATAGTCACATCGTTCCGTCCTCATTCATTACGAAATCCTCGTCTACCGTAGCGTTCTCCAGCGGCGGCTCTACAGGGGTCTGTTGGTTTGGGTCGTGAGACGAACTGGTCTAGCATCGTCTTCGGCCGCGATTCGTCGTTTGCGTCTTTTGTCTGCAGAGCCTTCGGTTTCCGGCGGGTCGCAGCCTCTGGATCGTTAGAGATGTATAAGCTCTGCAAAAACATGCGAACCATGGGCATGAGCCAAACCGGTCCCGAGATAAAGAGTTTCATATAGCGACCGAGCGTACGAACCTTCAAGGAACAAGAACTCCTCTCGCTCTTCGACAAACGGATGCTATAACAAGTACGTGAGCGGAGTGCAGAGGACATGGGAAAGCGCGTCGGAACTTACCAATATCTTTCCGCTGGACCGTCATGCGTTCTCGCGGTGTGCGAGCCGGTGGCTTGCCTCGGAAATGCGCTTCACAAACTCTTCAGGTCGCGAGCGATATCAGCAGTACCGCCTCGTCGCGAAACCATGGGTAGCTCCTATGCCCATTGAGGACTTCAGCCCTGTCCATCAAACTCTACGTTGCGTAGGTTTGGTGGGGGGTTGAGGGGGGGGGTGGGAGGGTTTGCGACACGAGGAATACGCACCTTGTCCGCCTTCAGTATCCTCTGAACCCGTGATACGGGGAAGAGTGACTTTCCAGGCTCTCTCTCAGCGGATACAGGTTCCTTGGGTCTTCGTTTGGGCTTAGTCTGGTTACTCGCCTCCGTCGGGACAGCTTGGTTGTGCTCCAGGACGACCGGCTCTGCCTCGGGTGCCAATTCCTCTTCGGTCTGCTGTACACCAAGCATGACAGTATCACCGGGTATATCTTTGCTCAGACATTGGACAGACTTGGATGATGGTCGTATGAATATATGCTGTGAATATTTGGAAGACGGGATTGTGGTGGTACAGAGATCAATGAGTACACACGACGTGACGGAATGGCGCGTGACGCAACGCGTACGCGAAGGGTGATCATTGTGACGAGGCCGCTGGGACGTGACTTATTCTGCACCATCACCATCCTTCAGAATGGACAAATGAGCTACGACGATTGTGGTCTACGACATTAGCGGAATTGCGGGCGCTGCTTTTTTATTCTCATTTTTTTTCAGCGAGCAGTAAATTCGAAAAAGGATATTTGCGTCCTGGCTCAGGATGACAAAATGGGCACCATCCCAGAGGTTTCTCAACCCGTCCATGTGCAATCATGGGTCTGATTGCGTCGGGGGGATGGAAAAGATTTATCTAAGTAAAGGCGTCAGTATCCTTACAAATATGCCCGCAGCTGATAGGTGTGTGCAAAGCCCGGAGACATCGCCACAGAGCTACTTATTACATCGTATTCAAAGCGCGACACGACTTACGGTCCCGACGCGGAGAGGATGACACCGGTGTACGCCGATGCTATTGCTATCACATCGGTCATGCAGACCTTACTCGCAATAAAAATTAACTCCTCTGGACCGGGACCGCCCCACGTCAACCAAGGCGGCTCGCCCCCGGTCTACCCGACAAATCAGCCCCATCGCCAATTGAATGATGTCGGGATCGGCACTTACAGCATCATGCGGGCGCGGATAAGGGAAATTGACCAGACGTAGCGCGGATATCTGGCTTATATGGACGGCGTGGGGATTCATCGCTGTCTCCGGACCGAGGCCATGTATGTGCAGGCGAGCTGACGCGGTCCTTCGAAACCAGTTGTAAGTGCAGTTTACATTTCCATATAGATTGCCTAACAGGCTACAGCCAGGTTCTGCAATATCTTAGCGGTGCTCTTACCGGTACAACCCTCCTCGCTAAAACAGCAGACACCTGGAAACTCGATTGACCCTGTTCTTCCAGCACTCACAGCCTATGAGTATCTATCACTTTCGGGGGATGAAGTAGCCGTGGTGTGGAAAAGAAATTGGACTGCATCATCAAACCCTCCTTATATCGGTACGATGGGTCATGCTGGCCGGTCAGATTATCCCTGGTTTGGGTAATCATTTCGCCGTGAGCTGCCCTCCTTCTTTCGACTAAATCATAAGCTAAACTGCATCTGCAGAGTCTCGGGTATCGTTTTACAAGGTCCATTTGACATGTTGAACTGAACTGAAAACGTCAAGCTGTAAACCAATTATCATAATATCAGGGGTTCTTTACATAGCCAGCTTCGTTCAGACCGCTCGTGAGTAATATGACCAACAACGACCCTATGCTACGAAAAGTTTAACGCCAGTGGTTGTCAAAGTCATTTTCCGCTTATACGGGCTTATGCTATCTGGGACCGCAGTATATTATGGTCAACTATGTGCTTTTTGGCTTAGGGATAATTCCTGCAGTGGCGGGATAACAGTCAGTGACCATACTCGTCTACCGTAGTCGCCGCGCTAATCGTCCTTTGTTTGTGTCCCAAGCGTTTACATGTCACTAATCGATAAATATGAACATCTGGACGCTCCATACTCGACGTTGTCAATCTTTTAGTAGAGGCCAGTTACTACTATCGCCGACTGGTGAGTAGCCCCTGATTGATGTTTGTGCGAATATCCCTTGTCGAACCTGTAATTTCATTCCAGGTGTAAGTTACATCAATTGATACACATGAAACAACGGCTTACTATCCTAGTTCGATTCGTACCCCGTGTGGGCGTTTGTCCTTTCAGACCTTCTCGTTCTCGTTCTGATCGCTACAAAGACGCTGCGTCATTGGCGTATGATGCCGCCCGCCTTAGAGTGAACGTATCGTGATCGCAACATTGCTCCTTCGTGACGGTGAGTTTCCGACTTCATCGTAAGATGCCTACCTCATGAAAGGACGTAGGGTCAGCATACTCGGGTTCGTGGGGTTGCCATGAACTGTACGCCTACAACACATTCTATGTAGATACGAAGAAGGAACTGTCAGCATGCTTCTTACCGTCAATATCATACAATTGTTTGTGTATCGCTGGGTGGGCGCGAAACAGCCGCCCCTTTCGAATTGCTGCTCATGACATGTTCGATTTAGCTCATGGCCGAGCCGGTATGCCTTCCTGTCACTAACCGTTCCTAATTAACTGATAGGTGCGAATTGGCGTCCTTTCTTTTCTGGGCGTTACCTCTCCGGCTGAATGGCCCGGCAGCCGTTCCATTCTCGGTCAGGCTTCTGTATGGCTCAAATTCATTCGTTCCTTCCATGCAATGCCGGGAACGGCGGTAGGTAGCCACTTATGGAAATCCCGCATGGATCAGCAATCTTCCTCACTGGCTGCGGGAACCCTGACGATTCCGTGGCCCATGAGTAGCCTGTCATCGAGACAGAAAAACACACAATGTCATCTGTACCTCGCTAAAGCAGCACAGATAGCATGTATATCACGTACAGGTAGTACGTATACTTTACTTCCCTGTGTCCAGATATTATGGCTCATCAATGCCGTGACTGAAGTCAGTATAATATATCCTGCATAGCTACTTTGTCGCATGGTACCTATGTTTGCTTTAAATTTTGTCATAAGAATTTGCTTTCTATTCGCTATATGTTCCCGCCCCACAGCTGTCGTGAAGTTGAGACCGCCATCAACACCAATATCTAGGGCCGTTCCATTCGCCTTGTTAATTTCCACTGCGAGGCAACAGTGGAGCGACGATGCGAGAAGCCTTCCTGATTCCGCATGTAGGATCAAATTTGCTACCACTCCGTTTCCCCGACGCGCTTCATGCTCGGCCGGTCAGGGCTGACAGCTGCAGGAAAGCATATACAGTGGTTTCCGTCTCAATCAAGTCGCTAGTCAAGTGATTTTCGTTGTCCGTCAAGTCAGTGGTTGAACCTGTACTCACGACGGCGCCCCAACAAGTTGGGGTCCTCTAATCTCTGAGGTCACAGTGATGATAGACGTGTATATTATGGGCCCATGCGCAATTATATAAACGAGGGGAGGGAATAATGCTAAGCGCGGAATTCAGCATCGTCCAGGGTATCATGGCGACATATGCGGACTTCCTCTCGGAACTTTCTGAATTGTGAGTTAGGCCTTCCTCCCTATACTTTCCCGCTAAAATGCGGAGTTCATAGCCAATCCTCTCAATACGGACAACGTCGGATGCGCAACAACAGGTTGTGCATGCATTGTTAAGCCCTAGAGACCGATTCCTTGACCGATATGTGCCAGCTCTCGTCGGGTGGTGTATGAATACATCTTGACGATAGACAGAGAGTTCGATCGCCGTCGTCATGGAAAAAGGAAGCTTCAATGCAACCATCAGCTCTCCTCATTTCTGGTGCGCTTTTGGATGAAGTGGTCCTAGTCCAAGATTCCTCATTAAAGGCTGGCATGGGCGTGACAACACCACAGGTGAGCGGAGGCACAGCGAATACTGGCTTTCCTGGACGTTACTTATCGCATTCGTGTTACATCGTTCCAAGGCCCGTAGGTGTGCTCCTGATTAATTCTCTTGTTGCGCAATAAAACCGACTGACTCAGCGGTTACGTGGAGTAAATGACCAAATCCAGTACCGTTCTGGTGTTCGTAAGCGTGTGTTGCTCTGCAATATCGGGTATTTGTTCATCCGAACATAATATACAAGCTAGTAAGTAATCACTCTAGTAATCAAGTTGCAAAGTGTATCACGTGAATCGGACTGAAATCATGGGTTCATGCATTTCGGGCTTTATCGTGTGCTCCGCTATATCACCACCAATATGAAAACACAGCAAACTTTGGGCCTCAATCGCGCTAGCTCTAGGTCTGGTGCCTGTCGGATTCTGTGTGGTATGCCATCTTATTATGCATCATCCTGGTGTACTACAACGAGCTGATATTTCATTGACAAGGTATCGAAATGGCGTACACAGTGTATGGCTTTATGAAGGGCCCCCCTTCTCATCTTGTAACTGCCGTGTTACCTCGGAGAGCCCTGCCTCAGAAACATGTGAGCCCTTACATACTCCTGAATCTGAGTTGAGTCTCATTTTCTTTTACAAATTCTTAGCAGTACTGTCTTGTCCTCAGGTCAAAAGAACGTGCCCTAAACGCTATGAATACTGGATATTTCACCACTTTGTATAGCTGTTATTCACGTCATATTTGATGTTATTTTATTTTGTCAGACCTTGCCGGTCTTAGTGCTTACCTGGGTGAAGACGTACAAAAATTGGGCGGAAATGCGCGACAATTACACCAACGCCCCTCGGTTGCGGGGTTACTTCTCAAAGACGGTATGGTCAGATCTAGGCCTGCGTCTCGAACATTTTACTCACAAAGGATGTTTGACAGGCACAGTGTTACTTTGTGTTCGTACTGGTAGCCTCTGATGAAGCTAGGACATTCCGCTGACGTCTAGGACAGGATGCTTCTGGCTGTCAATGTCGCTCAAATCGCCTTTTCTAGTAAGCGTGGCAATTTATGTCTGTTTTGTGTTTTGTGCTAATTTTTCGGCTTCAAGCTGTCCAAATACCGGTCATCCAAACCTTTTCTCCTTGCCATGGCAAGTACTATCCGCATTCATTGAGCCTACTACAATTTAAAATTCACATAGCCACCCATCGTCATGAGTTTCGTTTTCTACTGAACCTTCGCTCCTTCGGCAACTCATCAAACGATTCCACACTTGGGCAGTGGGATGGCGAGGTGCGACGCGTATCAGCTAACGCATGGGAAGGACAAACGGAAAATCTCGGATATGCTCTTACACCCATATCCTAGAGCGGACGGCCCTAAAGGTTGCTCGAATAAATATATAACTTATGCGATCCGGAAAATGAGAAGCCAATTTACTGAAGCGGGGATAAATTTTGCCATACAGCCACTGAGCAATTCAAACAGAATTCACTCCATCTCAAATAGTACTACTACGGTAGTACTACGTGACGGAGATCGATGCAGTGAATCGCATCCAAGATGCCATGGAGCGGGTTCATGCGCCTATTTGTCTCATCATCCTTGTAATCGCCTCCTCTTACTCTCTCAGCGTTCTTGTCGATCCTGTGGAGCAATGCGATCAAGCGCATCGTTCATAATCATCAGAGTATGCTGTGTGAAAACAGTCGTTCAGTACGCTTTGCTGCTCAGGCACAGCAGCAAACACGCTTAGATTTTATTGGAAATATTGGATTACCGGTTGAAACTGTATGTGAGAACGACGAGGATTATTCGTCTTCATTAGACGGAGAGCGAGTAGTACTAATCATAAGTTACACAAAAACTGTGCGTATATCTTTCTAGTTGGCGTCCGCGCTATCCATTTGAAAATGTTTGTTTCCGGCGCTTATCTTTTGTCATGCGTCGCTCCCTGCTCCTGTACTGACGACTCTTCGCGAGTCCAATGTAAGGGTGCGTGCCCTCTATTCGGAACCGCATTGTGCCCGTCTCGTTTGACGTCCCCCGGTTTTTCCTCGCATCCCGTTTCGACCCCATACTCGACGCGCCCGTCACAAAGACGTACTGTGGAGCAGATACCTGAGCATGCTGAGAGACTTCGGAGGGCGGCAATAACAACGATCAAGTTGTTCGTCCACCATTCCAACTGTCCTTAGTACGACTAATGCCGTGGTAATCACCGCTTCGCTCTTGGGCGACGTAACGGTTATCTTCACTGCATGTCCCAGCTCTCCCCCAGTGCCAGCTTCTCTAGTTTTTAGCTCTCCCCATCCTTCTCGGTTGATCATTGCAATTCTCACTCGCAACAAACTATACCAGGCGTTGAGGATGTGCTGCGTGCAACCCGGGTCTTCCCATGTCTGCGGCCTGCGTTTCCGCGGATACGTCCCATCCGCCAACGGAACTATCCGTATTCGAGACATTGTCCATTGGTACAGTTGTGCGTCAGATATTCGAGCACTTCCTGGTACACTACCATGAGGTTGGCGCATCTGTTAGTCATTTGCGTGCATCTGTGCTGACGCTGTGTTCTGCAGATGTAATATTAGTATCATTGTATAGTATTTCAATTTGACGCGCACGACACCTCACGAGACACCCGAAACCGTACCGGTGATGAACGACGTTCTACTGAATATACAGCATGTTGGTGGGGTGCAGTAGCTAGGTATGCTGCTTTCTTATCGCTTGTAGATAGCTCGATGCATCCACTGCCGAAGTTATCATCGAGAGACAAGTTCACCGAGACGAAAACGATGGTAGGCCATACCCATTATCCATATCATGGGGCTTACCGGCTGTTCTCATGCCTTCAGGTTTCTTCCCAATGATTTTGCAGGCCGATATTTTATACGGCTTCAAGCATCTTCTTATTCTGGCCGGCCAACAGATCAGCAAGACTGCGGATGTTGAGGCGCATCTTAACCTTACTGATGTGTACAGGTTGTCATACCTGTTCGATCCAGCAGTTGCCTATTTGCTATAAGTCATCGCAGTGCCCAGCCCCAAAGATCAGATTCAGGTGAGTGTTGCTAGTGTTGCGCCCAGTGCGTCAATGTGCTCGAAGAGTAAGGGGTCGCCCGATGCTTCCCACGGAGTGTCACAACCTCCAGGAATTTACTGCCTAGGACAGGAATTGCAGTTCTAGCAAAAACAGATGGCCTGGACCTTCACGGACCTGATGATCGTGATGGTGTCGTCTACTCACAGACCGGCGTCAAGAGCCATGATTGGTGGTGAAGTCAGGCGAAGGTATATAACCCCTTGCATCGAGCCCTTGGGAGGACCTCAAGGCAGCAGTGGTCTCCTCAAGTTTGAATCTCGTAAGCATTTCTATGAACATCGAGTGCGACGGACGCTGAAGACTTGGATCTTACTAGCGTCTCGTATCTGTCAATCACTCTTTTCTCCTCCTTCGTTCACTGCATAATGAACCCGCTTCGCATCTCTCTGCGCCGTTATGCTGGCTGCCAACTCGCTTTTGCCGCACGCGGTTTTGGTTAGAGTGCCTCATGATTCTTCTGACGTAAACCCCACCAACGAGGAATTTGCGGCCATGGGTAACGGCGCAGCAACACCAACATGGGTGTAGTGGGTGGCCTCGTGGGGGTTAGGCAACTTCCGGTATAAGTCACAACCACGTATCGATGACACTATCAATGTCCCGACGTTCAATCGTAGCTCCAACTGGGCCCAGGGTAAAGTTTGTCAATAGCGGGGGCGTGGCGAGGGGCAATGTGCTCAGGTGACACAAGTAATAATTCTGGCAAGGTGTTCCTTATCATTACCCGACAATTGCTCATGATATCATCAGCAAACACAAAGCACACCTGACAAACTCCACCAAACGTCGGGAATCAACGGTAGAAAGCGACGAGGCTCCTCAATTGACACCGGGTCGTTTTGATTGACTGGACTTCGAAGTGGAGATAGCGACACATCAGATTTTTTGACAGTCCGGGGTCTACTTACGCAGGATGTGAAACTTCTTGTCAGCTTTTAAAAAAAGGTAATGTTACACCACATTTGATGACGGCATTAATAGACTTTCCACGGATGGTATGGGGTGCGTTGCATACACTGATTTTATAAATCCCTACATTCGCATTGGTAAGTATTCGGGTTGTGCCCACGAGCGCTTTGGCCGATGGCGGACTACTTAGCCGTCGTGGCGCGGGAATAACCTAAACACGCTCTGCAAGGCTGCGCGAAAAACGCTTTGAGGCTGCAAGTCACGATTGACAAGGACACATTTAAATATTCTTTTCATGGTACTGTACAAATGACGTGCATTTCGGACCCTTACTTGTAATATTATCGCGCGGATAAATGCAGGCCTTCCTCTGAACCTCGCAGCTTGCCTGTGAGTCCCCAGTAAAATGTTCAATCAAATCTTGCCCTTGCTATGTGGCTTTCGACTATGGAGTGCTGTAAACATTTCTCGTTGTATATTAATTCTTACAGCTCAGAGAGTACACCATATTATGGCAGAAATGATAAATTGGTGCTGCAACGGCCGACTGTGGCCGGAAGATGCCGACAAGCCGTGTCGGTTGATAAGGGCGCTTGTGACATGCTCTCCTTCTCGCCTCCACCATCGGCTCGTGTCATCTGAATTCTACTTTGGCCAGTTTCTCTCGCTCCCAACAGTCGCAATCGAATCGCTGCACTAGCTCTGGGGATTAGAACAGCTGGTTGCGTCGAGACTCGAGAACCAGTTGCGGGCGGATGTTGCCGACACCAGCAGTGCTGTCTCGTTCGCTTCTTGCCGCAGGTCTAGTCTTGGTCGGGATGTCCTGCATAAACGCACAAGAGAATGTTTCAACCACGCCCATTGTTTCTCTTTCTGTAGATCAACCTCGACAGAACAGTATTGGACTGCGGACTATCGCCGTCAAGCATTCATCGACTACTGACATCAAGCGGCGCGCAGGGCGCTCTAAGACAGATACAGATATCCTTCACAACCACCTGTGAGTTTCTCATGTCCCAACTCGTAGCAGCGATCCGGCTTCAGCGTGTATGATGGATTAAAAAAGCCGGGCCCGACTGGCCCGCGCGTCCGCCATTTATCTTGACAGTTGTGCAAGTTGGTTCGTCTTCCCCTCCTGTGCGCTTTGCAGGGACGTCTGACCTATACCCTACGCCCGCTCACACGTACACCGCGCAGGTCGTGCGCGCTACGTGCTCGGGCAGGGCACGAATCTGCCAAACCTGCTCCACCTACGGCACGCCCAGCGAAGCTCAGACTATCGTCATGCCGTCGCCCCGCCCGATCTGCTTTGGCAGCCCGAGAACAGATGAAGCACAGGATTTATACTCTGCGCTGCCGCCCCGTTGAACATCTCGACGCTGACGGCCAGGTCCAGCTCTTTGCCTCGAGGTCGTCTCCCCGATCAAACTGGGCTGATCACTTGCCGAACATTTCCTCCTTTCATCTACCACACCCTGACAGCCCGTTTCTCCGCTTGTCTATGGTTCTGATAGTGGCGATGGCATTATTGCCCCGACCTTTCATGATCGTTCGCTCGTCATGAATTCCTTGGCTTCTGGCGTCATCTTATGAGCAGCCCGCCCCCCCCCCAATCGCAATGACAGTCTGGGACCTTGGCTGGATGCCTTGGCGCTCGTGCGTCAGACCACGAAGCGGCCGGTGCGTGTGCTATAAAACGCGCCTCACGCCTTTCACATCATTCCCGGCTTTGAGCCCTCTGGCATCCTTTGAGCTCCCCTCCTTGCGGACCGTCACATTCAGGAATATGCCGCTTCACGTCCCTCCTAGGCCTACTCTTCTTCTCCGCCATCCCTAATGGAGAAGCCAGGGCTACCTACCAGCGTCTTGCCAGAACAACTTCCGATGTGTGTGCCGACGTGAATTCATTGCTCAAGGTCACTTTCTTAGGGCAACTGGTTCTCCGTAGGCAATCTCATTAAGTGTCTTACTGCCGCTATACAACTATTCGCTGAACAGAGCGTACAGACCTTTGCCTTTGCCTTTCGGGTATCCCTGCTCTGATCATGTTTTCGAACCCCATTTGTATCACTGCCGTCGGGCTTGTCGGCCCCGCTGCGGTCACAAAATCAAGCCTTGACGAACATGGTACTGCATCTTTGTCACCAATGGTGTTTATAATGCACTAAACCCTTCATGAAATGCAGGTTAATACTGCCGCAGACCATCAAAGCTGTTCCTATCCTGATAATGCGGACCCTGTCTGCTCGCCTGGGTGAGACCTAAACTACACCACCTCGAACAGTGAAATTCATGACAAATCGGCAGATCTCCTTGTGGCTTCCACTGCAAGAACGGCTTCGTACCTTTCCCCGCTGCCCCACTCAAACCCGTCGATTGCATCTGTCCTGCTCCTCTCAAAGTTTGCAACGGCGTCTGCGGGGCCTTCGGTGCCTGCCCATCCTCTGGCCCTAAGAAGCGCGACCTCGAGTTCCTCCAGCGCCGCGCAATGTGCGACGGAGGCCTGACCGCCTGCGGCGTCTACGGCTTCAATTCTGCCGATGCCTGGGAATGTATTGACACGAAGAGCGGACCTAGAAAGCTGTAAGTGTGCCGCATGCTGCCCCTGATCGGCGATTCACCCTACGTATACTGACTGCCTTCGACCTATCTGCTGCTCGTCATTCCCGCGACCGCCCATCTAATCATTGTATTTGCATTCGCCCCGCATCGCTGAACCCCGGTGGCGGATGCATGGTCCCCTTCAGGCGCGCACCCCCCGGCTCATGGCCGTCAGGACATGTACCGCCATTCCGGGTGTCATGGATGTATCCTGCCTCTCTGGCTCGTGCCACGTTTCGCCGCTGCCAGCCGGGATACGTCGTCTCCCTGGATGGTGGGTCGTACTGCCTTGAATAGACAACGGAGAGGGCAGCCATGATCCAAGGACCAAACGGGGATCAATTCCCGGCGGCTCTGTACGGTCTCTGTTCGATTTTCGAGAGCATGTGCCTCTGCAGAAGAAGGCGGATTGAGTTCGTGGTGACCTAATAGCCTTGTGGACATTATTGCTCAAGGTTAGCTATAGTTGCGCGGTAACAAAGATTTACCGCCGGGCTTTCTCTCGTAAACATGTATACACTCCTCTTTATGATTTCTGTGGTAAGTAGTAGCTGAAATGATGTTGTATGACTGGATGCGTCACGGAATCGGACATTATATTTCGAGATGAAGCAGCACGTGCGGAAGGCTCTGCAGGAGTAACACGCTATGCATTGGGCCGAATTTAAACATCGGGCGATGTAGCTGCTTTTGGGGTTGAATCGCTCGTGATTGGTGGCGACGATGAGGGCAGTTCCATCGCTTCCTTGCGGCGCGCAATAATGGCGTTAAAACAGTTCTACGCCGTAATGATGAGGCATACATTGAGCTCAATGCCGATAAGACCGGGACGAAACTCACCATTCTATACCTCCCAATCAAACCACTGAATTGTTCCAATCTCTCTTCGGGCGTCCTGTCGAGGAAGTCGTCCAGAGTTGTGTTGGTAAGGATGACCGCAGCAGAGAAAACGTTCATGCCATCTATCGCAGCAAGGTCACGTTCATCCTAGTTTGATACATTACTCGATGTGCGGCTGTTTTGCAACGGCATATCAAACGTACCAAGTCCTCGTCATCCGCATCCAGCCACCGGCGATCGTCCCAGAGCGTCCCGCCAGTGACATCTCTTTGCTGGGCGAGGTCCCCGTACAAGCGTATAGTGCTAGTGGGCTGCGCTCGTAAGCGTCAAGGGAAATGCAAAGTTTGTGACCGCCTCGGCTCGTTTATGGTAGCACGCCTCTGCAATCCCTATATCCCTGCGAACCTTCTTGACAGCTTTCACTATCTTGGAGGCGAGAAGGGGTTGACGGTGAGAAGTTCGGTCTGCCCATCCACATGGCTGTGAGAGCCCGCCACAGGGAACGACTCAAAAACGACCAAGAGAAACGAGAATCGCCAAGATAGCTTGTTGATGGCTGCCGTCAGAACGTCGCATTGCGTGGGGAGAGTGCGCAGAGGGGAAAACAGAATAGCCGTGTCGCAGTCTAGCACAATGTCGGCTCCGTCAAGATACTCACGCTCAATGAGCTGCACTGCGCACTGTGGTACAGAGAGAGTTCGAACGAGACCGCGATTCTGTATGAATTTCAAAGACGCCATGTACCGATGTAGGGTCGAGGGTCGGGAAGAGCTGCCGGATACTGTCAAGGTATATTTATCGACTAGTTTCAGGTGGCATGCCCTCAATAGAGGGAGAGGCCGATGTGTCGAGTGGAAGCCACGGCGGTGCAGGAGGCGAGGAGGTAACATCTAGAGATTGAGGAGCGTTCTTGGAACGGAGCGCCATAGGAACAGTTGTAGATTCTGCTTCGCAGACCGACGTTTAGGAAGAGTGTCGATACTGTCCACAAGGGCTGCCTCGTCCCGACCATTTTCAAAATCAACATTCAAAGCCGTCCCGATGCACCGCCTGCGGAAGCTGTTGTATGACTGGGATTGCAAATGCCTCCTCCATCGGGTGCGGTACTGGTAGCTCCGTATTCTGTAATATCCACGTCAAGGGGCAGAGGCAGTAGTGACCTTGAGAAGACCTTCAGTTTTATCTGCAGTTTCCAGAGTCTTTCGGGTTCTGGTCCGGAGATAGTCTACATCCTGCGACCGCGGGAGGGGCGGAGGGCCTGGGTCCAGCACATGAGAAGTCCAGTCCCCCAAGAGATAGTGGTTCCACGTCAGGAATGACTTCGCCCGTCTTCAGCAAGTCCTTCAAAGTCTTGAGCCTCCTCAGCCAGTCGGCTGAATCGTCTGTCGTGTGGAGGATAGTCGAACGCCTCGGGAATAAACACCCCAGAATCTTCCACTTCGTCCATGTAGTCGTCTAGTGGCGATGACGCCCGCCGTTCGCCGACTCTTAGCTGTGAGTAGGTGTCAAATGACTGCGCAGGAGTATATTCGCAAAATGACGAGGAAAGGGAGAAGAGAACCTGAGTCGTTTGGCAGGCCGCTCCATCCAGAGCCGCGGATCCTTCGTCGTCACTAGATGTAGTGGGCCACCCCGAGCTGGCGCGGGAGATTCCAGGGAGTCCTGCTGCACGAATGCGATCTAAGCCGCCGTGGATATGAAATCGTCGTGGTCCTCCTCGCAAAAGACCCGCCATGGACATAGCCCGGGGAGTCTTCGAGCCAAATTTTGTGTTGGTGATCGCTTCATGGTCTTCGATCTCAGAGATGTTGGACTGGGACTGGAGGGTAAAGCCGATAAGTAGCTGCGCCAACTGCTGCTCGATTTCGGTGGCGGATAACGAGACGGTCCTCTGGTGATTGCGCAACGTCAAGGACACACTCCGCCTGTACGTTTTTATCAACTCGAGTCACTTCTTCGTTAGTGGTACGCTCGTTCCAAAGTTGAAAGGTCTGGACGCAAGACGTCAGCTTGAATGGCTACCCGGGTAAATACTCACCGCCATCCCAGTTCAAGGTTGAGCGACTTGAGACCCTTGGCCTCTTGTAAGAAGCCAACATTCTACATCGACATAAGTGGAGAGGCGCGTTTGTGTTACTTGATAAACTTTACCGGAAAGCTCGAGAGTTGTTATCTTCCTGAAGCAAAGCCTTCATCGTCATCGGAATGCGCAGCCCGGATGGCGAGTGATCGTTGGGTTCGGGCATATCAGGCACTAGATACGAGTCAGTACACATCTCATGAGGGGGATGACGCCCGCTGGTAGGGCACAGTCATACCTTCCATCAAGTAACACTCTCTGTCGTCGAGTCTTTCCTTTAGTATGTAGTCTCTCTCGGATCGATCACGGGCCCATGCTGCTTCCGTGCTCTCATCCCGTTCGCGGGTACATTGCCTTGATGACCTTGCCCAACCCCAAGTCATCGCTGCTGGCATCGTTAAGGTCGAGCGCGGTATAGCTCAAGTGGTGTTCTGCTGCCAGAGCTGTGGGCGGTTGACCCGAGCAGATAGATGCAGCGGCAGACATGCTTGGGGAGGACGGCGTTGGGTGAGAGGAGAGTATTTGTACTCGTTCCTTTCCAGTATCATGTGCACCCTGATGCCTGACCTTTGGTGTATCTGGCGCAAGCTGGAGTAGAGGTAGGAACGAGGACAGGCTGGTAGAGAATCAGATACACTTATCACACGGCGAGGACCAAAACTTTCGCACCTTTCATCTAGATCGAGCCTTCTGGCTTGAGCCTCACCTAAGCTTTCGGTACGCGGAATGATATATTCCTCTATAGATGCGATCAGATATTATTCTCGAATATGTGGTTATTAATGAATTGAGCCTCACCCATCTTAGCTGGAAGAAGTTGATCGCAGATTTTTTGCAAACCTACTGGGAGAGGAAGAGGGCAGGTACTGATCTAAATCCAAACTCGTCTGTATTCCCGCTCGCCGATGAGTTAAGAGAAGGGGTTGGAGACGATGGGACGTAGTATGTTTCTAGTGTGTAGACTGTTAGACGCATGTACAAAGTCAAAGACGGACCAACATACTCCACCCTTGACCACCGCCATATGCTCTTTATAAAGTTTCATGATTGTCATCGCTGTCCATTTTGCGCAGATACTACGAGGCGGCTAAGATCCTTGGATCCCTGTACATCTGGAGAATTCAAATCCGTGAGGACATCGAGCCGTGTACCACGGGCGGGCATGCGATCTCGTGTGGCAAATAATGGTGGTGAGCAGAGGATAGAAGCGTCCAGTTGCAAAAAATCATCAGGGTCTTCCCGGATGAACGAGCGAATACACCCGTTGGTGTGGTCTTGACTGCTGGAGGAGCACTTTTGGATAGTGCGTATACGATTCACGACCGCGGCGCGCGTGTCGGGATCCATGACGAGTTTTATGTCCTCTAGATATTTGTTAGGCAAAAATACTGCTTGATCAAGTGCGCATACACACAAAATTTCGTTTGTATTCGCTGCTTCCAGGTCTCCCCCAAGCAGATCTCAGAGTCGATCGAATCCATGTCGATTTCTTTGATGTTCAGACCATCCAGCAGGTGATGCGTTGGTCCAGGTACCATTGTGGGAGCACATTTGGCGAGGAGTTTAGGTGTTTGGCGGATGGCACCCATTGTCAATATAGGGGACATAGTCTGTAAGTATGGGACTTCATGAAGTAATGGGCACGCCCCGAAACTGTATAGAAAAAGTGTGTGACAAACGAACTTTCATCATCTTCGACCCAGATTGTGTCGGACTTGCAGTCACGCTATGCTCTCCTGAACCTGTAAATGTTGAGCGGAAAAAGTGTCGTAGGTGGGTCTTGGCATCTGGTTCCACGTCTAGTCTCTCTTGATATTCTTTCAGCTCTGAGGTTTTGAAACGATCCGATATGAGCTCAACGAGTGGTGGCTCTAAGGCGAAAGAAGTTGGGTCGTGCTCAGGTATAGGGAACAAGCCATCAGACAAAATCTGTGACGGTTGTGTGAGAATTTTACATGTACTCCGCAGAGGTCTTACCTCATTGACGGCCTCGTAAGTAAAGGCAGTGTAGTCGATAGTAAGATGGGTAATAGCATAGGAGTAAAGCAGAGTGTGGATATGGTCACGAAGGGCACGCTCCTGAGTGCGGACCAGCGAGTGCTAACATTGCTAAGTGCTGGCCTGTGCCGGCCGTCGGGCGGAGCGCCTCCGTCTTACGACCTAATGTTGAGCTGTTAACGACGAAATAGAGGTGTATACGTCTCGGGAAACTCGTAAGAGCTTGTAGAGCCGGGTGGTCATCGATTCATCGTGTGAAAGTAAATTTCAGCTCCGCTCGAGGGACGCGACGCGTGTGCGTCACGTGATCCAGCTAGCGCGGGAAGCTTAGCGCTTAGCAGGCCGCCAGTGTGAATATTCCCCGTAACTTCGTTGTACATGTTGCACTATGAAGCGGATGCACTGGAGGGAGGCGTGACATGGCTTTTTATGGCAAGTATTCGACACGCTTTATGCCACATACACCTGCTCAAAGATACTCCAGATGGCTCGTCGTAACCGCAGTGTTAGTGATCGGACTACTTACACTGATACTGCCGAACTACACCCCAATTCGCGGTGTTTATTAGGATACACATACCGCACTGTGGGTTCAAATGCTGTTCATTCATCCGAAGATCTACCCACATGGGGCGATTGAGCGGCGTGGGGCTGCTACAGAAGTGCGCCAATGGCCAAACTCGTGGTCAGAAACCAGTGTGTAAGAAGAGCTTCTGCTGCAACCAGTGGTTGTACACGGTACTTTCTCTCAATACCGGATAAAGCTAGTTTGAGCCGGATGTCTCATTTCTCACTGTCGTACTTGACCCATGTGCATGGTCTGGCTGCATTGATGTGTTGGCATTACTTCCTCCGACCTTTGAGGGCTCTCATGCCCACCAAGCATGCCGTATGCCTTTCACACACTCTTCTACAGAGCGTTCACAGTGTTTATTTTTGCTTGTGATGGCTCACATGCAGTAGCTCCCTTCCTTCGGAACGACAAAATGGCTCCAGTGATTTCAATGTGACCTACGAAGGCCTCGTATTGTTCACCGGGATGAACACAGCCTCACGGCGGCCGCAGTGTAATTTAATAGTGGAGGGGTAGACCATTTTATCGTCCATATTTAAGACTGACAATCTCTTAGACTATGCAGCGAGTTCTTTATGTCGCCCTCCACCATGAACTGGCTAGGAGCTTTGGCTATATGGGTCAATCTCGCATGGCCGCTCTTATGTTTAGCTTCTATTCCACCAATCACACACCCTTCACCCGTCGTGCATCTCACCTCTGGGTCATTTTTCGTGGCACATCCGCAGGGGCACCCAACAACACGGATACGGTGGTTAGGTATCCATTCGCTGAGCCGCCCGTTGGAGATTTACGCTTCAAGGCCCCTGTGCCAATCTTCTTCCTACCCTTGGCGTACAGAATGCAACAGCATTCGGAAATGCATGCCCGCAAGTGCCTTCCGATCATTTAGGCGCGCCCATGAGCGAAGACTGTCTGTTTCTCAACGCGAGTATATTGAATACGTATATTCTATCATGTTCACACTCATCACACGTTCAGGTTTGGAGACCAGCTGGGACAGCCGCAAACGATAAGCTCCCAGTGCTAGTCTGGATTTATCTTGAGCCATGTTGCATCTCTTGTTGTAATGTAGACTTACGACACAATAGCCTGGATCCTTTATGACGAGTAAGTCTCTCGTGTGCCTCGTAGTAGGCCTTGATCATAACAAATTTTTAGAGCGGCATCCGATCCAGAGTTTGATCCTACACTGAGTGCATAAGTCGATCGATATCTATGTAATTTGATGACCGGGGACCATGTAGGCATCTTAAACCGTGGCGTGGACATTGGAAAGCCGCCTGATTTTTTTGTCTCCATGTAGGTTAAATACTAGCTGTTTATGCCGGCGCATACTGAGACCTTCGATAGGAATTACCGCCTGAACACGTTTGGATTCGTCAGTCTTCCCACAATCTACAATCTTCCCTTCATGCCTCTCACATCCCTTAAGCTCGCAAGCTCACACATGGCTCCACAAGATTTGAATGCCGGGTTCCATATCAACGGCTTGCTTTGAACTTTGTCCAGGAGAAATATTGCAGCTTTTGGTGGCGACCCTGAGAAGGTGAGTGGTATTTCGTAGCCGGAGTCGTGTTATGAAAATCGCACATTTGAAGGTGACGGTAGGGGCCAATCAGCTGGTGCTTGGAAAGTATCGTGCGGAGGCACACACACCATGCTAGTTTCCGCCCGCAAGCCCAAACTTTTATTCCGGAGCGGCAATATGGGACTCATCCACTGGGCCTAGTGTGGGGTGTTTCATTCTATGATGTGGCTTTGATCACATAACGGGCGCTTGGTATTCAGGAAGTACACTGCTCCTCCGGCTCATTCAACTTTACGATGAACCTGGACAACCCTATTTTTAACCTGTGTTAAGCTCACTGGGATGTCCCGAAGGTCCGCTATCATTTACTGTGTCTTCAGAGGTCCCGTTTGATGTGAATGCTTTCAACTTTGCGCCGGCTCGGAGCTCACCATGGGCGAACAGATTCTTCTAAATATCTCCAACACTCTGACAAATGAACGTCTCAATCAACGGTTCCAATTATGCAAACCTGCTGTAGGTCCCCCAGGGAGCTTTGTTACAGCACGACCATCACATCAATTGCTATGGCGCATTTCCTGACACGTAACCCCTACTGGCAGGCACCATGTAGGCAACGGTATACATAACCAGTCGGTAGACAGAACGCTCATTTTAACTCATAGCTGAACGAAGGGACGCTGTTTAGCAAGGCGGTCCCTGGGGCTCCACACCCCTCCGTCAGAAGAAACCCAAAGCGTTTCAATTGCTTTCGTTCGCGGCTTACTGGTTGACCCATCCACCGTCACTGACGGCACCTTAGGATACTATCGATCGGTTAAATATCCTGCCAGTGACCCTTCTCTCGGCGGTGTCTTTAATACGGGTGACTCTCTTTTTGATCGCGCAGAAGCATGGTACAACACGGACAACATGTATCTCGCCTGCACGACGCCTATTCTTTGGAAGCGGGCCGCACAGCACCAACCTCTTTTTCGTGGCTACTTCTTCAAGGAGTTCATACCAGGGAAATAATGTCACTCTTGGAGGTACGCAACACGGGTGTAGTTTGAGCTGGCACTTACTCATGAGTACCGTTTTGCAGTATTTCATGGCTTCGGAGCTTGAGCTTATCTTTGGGCCCGTCCCCGAACCCAATTGAAGACGAATTCGCAAACCAATTGACCGACTTTTATATCATTTTGTGGCCAATTTGAATCCTGGAGGTACGGCTACACCAATCGGCCTGTGTGCGAGCCATGATTTGCTAACGATGGCGGAATTACGTTGGCACGGCATCGTGGCCTCAGTATGCATCTCAAGACCAAACGGGTTGCTGCAGCTGATGCGAGGCAACGTCACAGCCATAAGAGAATGGTACACGCCCGGTCTCTCCCGAAAGACACGTCAGAAAAACTGACATTTGAACTTAGATTTCCTGGCAGACAAAATCGCTTTTCTGGGACTCTACGGATGTCCTGTCTCAAAATGCAAAAATGAAGCCTGATGCCTGATGCAGCGTATCAAGTAGTACGAACACTTCAGGGTGTGCCTCAGTGGGCCCGGTCACTTTTGTAGGCTGGCTATATTTACCTGATACGTGTGACTAAACGAAATCGTTTAATATGATTTGCCTGTTTTTTTGAGGAAATAACAATGTCTGTCGCCAAATCGTCCGTACTCGTGTTGGCAACGAGATCAAAACTGAACTCACTGACCTTCCTTATCTGAAACGCGTCCAAAGAATAAGCGCCTTTCTGGTGAGAGGTTTTTGACGCCAGCCATCGAGTTTCCTCCAACTTGTTTATCCCAGACCAGAGTGTCCACATCCATGATTCAATGCCTTCACCCACAAGCTATCCTTCGCGCTCGCGCAAAGCAGGGCACATCGCCTTCCGTTAACGAATGTATCAGCCAACACTTGTAGTATTCTGTACTCAACTTCCAACGTTCGGGTCCCAGGCCACGCTCAAACCGGTGAAACCTTAAATACCGTTCGTATAAGTAAAAAAAAGCGAGCAACAGTCCCCCCAACGCCAGCTATCTTTCATGTTGTTGCCCTTCTGACCTTGTCCTCTGTGTAAAGATGGATCTGCCCGGATATCTATAGCCCTTGGTTCACTTTCGTGTTTTTCATTACTCTATCTGTCAACGCCTACTGTTACCATGCCCGTCGTCATCTGACTTCAGGCTCATTCCAGGGAATTTCTACAGGGCAGCCATAACAACACTGATGCATGGCTCGCGTCCCGTTTCTCCCAGCCTTCAGCTCTCCCATTGGAAGTTTGCGATTCAAGCAACCCGTGCCGATCCTCTCGCTCCTCCTGCCGGAGTGTGCAGAATGCCACGACGTTTGGTAATGCTTGTCCACAAATTCCCTCCGACACTCTCGGGTGCCCCCATGAGCGAAGATTGCTTGTATTTGAATGTTTGCCTCGTTAATTTCTTGATGTCTTGTGCAGGAGCCGCTCATGTCATTGACAGATCTGGAGACCGAACCGTGGCACGGCAACAGGGGACAAGCTGCCCGTCCTCGTATACATCTATGTAGGTCAAATGAGCCACTGCACAACTTCATGTCTGAGCATCTTATTTTAGGGTGGTGCATGGATGATGGGGTATGTATCCGATCATTTGCGCTCACGTCCCTTCGCTGAGTTGGCTGTGGATAGATCATCTTCAGGTCCATTATATGATCCAACCCGTAAGTCGTGCAACACACCATGCGATAGCTTGCTCACTGGATACGTATAACAGGTATCATCAACCGCAGTGTTCACTGTCGAAGCCACTCATTTTCCGTGTCCATGTGAGCAATGTTGGCCCGGGTGTACGAACACAGATATTCTAACCTTGAGAGCCTCTGCCAAGGAATTATCGCATCAATACGTTCGGCTTCGTGAGTTGTATCATCCCAGAAAATTTCGAAACAATAGTAACCGACGTATAGCTCGCGAGTCAACATGTCCCCGGGGAAGATCTAAATGCGGGACTACAGGACCAACGAGCCGCATTGAAGTTTGTGCAAGATAATATTGCAGCCTTTGGTGGAGATCCTGACAAGGTGATGGTTGCCAACAACTCGCCCATTGAGTGTCAGTTTCATTCTCTTGTAGGTGACGATATGGGGCCAGTCAGCGGGGGGCAGGAAGTGCGGAAACACATGTAGTGTTTCCAGCAAATGATACCTTGTTTCGCGCTGCTATGCTTGATTCCGCCACAGGTCCCTTGTACGTGGCTCTACATTATTTCCAAACCACCTTTCAACGTACAGGAATCTTCCCTACAGCAAAACGTCCACCTCCAGCCTCCACTTATGACCGTCCTGATCAACCATACTTCAACCTTATTAAGATGGTCGGATGTCCAGAGGGTCCGACTTCTTTCAAATGTCTACAAAACGTTCCGTTTGAGGTCAACTCACTACACTTACAGGGGTCATTAGACATTAATAAACATTTAGATATTGCTCAATGCATCCAATACTCTTACCAAGACGCGAGTCAATGATCAGCTATGGCAAACCTGCTGTTGGGCCTATCGATAGTCTCATTCCCGAGCGAGCTTCACAACGCATTGCCAAAGGTAATTTTGCACATATTCCTATCCTCGCAGGCACAAACGTAGGTGGTACCACCAAGCTGGAAATCAGGACGATCTCACCAAAGTGACATAGCTGAACGAGGGCACAAGACTGGCTGTTGACGTACTCGGGCTTTCTGTTCATCCTTCAAAGGAAGATCAAGCATTCGAAAGCTACATCCAGGACCTCCTAGTTGATCCCTCTACCGTCATGAACGAAACATTTCAGTCCATAAAAGCAATGTATCCAGCTAACGACACTTCACACTCGGTGGACCATTCAACACAGGCGATTCACTATTTGACCGCGCTGAAGCGTGGTATGGTGACAACATGTACCTTGCCCCAAGGCGACTCTTGTTCGAAGCCGCGGCTCGCCACCAGCCCCTTTTCGGGTATTACTTCAAAGAGTTCATCCCAGGTAATGATCCTACCATGGGAGGTACGTCTGTCGCGTGATCAAGCAGAGCCCACAGTAATCCCATCATATGACAGTCTCTCATGGCTCCGAACTTAGACTGCTATTTGGCCCCGTGATTAACCCGTCTCAACTTGCATTTGCCAACCAAATGCTCGATTTCTACATCAATTTCGTCAACGATCTCACACCCGGGCGGTACGCATCGTTTCAGTCCTTCTCAGCAGTCAACCTTGAGTGACACACTCCTTAGACCCGTGGCCCCAGTACACGCCTGAGAACAGGAGAGTGATCCAACTAATGAAAGGTAACATCACAGCTATCTCCGATGGTATGTGACCAACCGCTCCATCGGCTCAAGGCTGACGAAGCGCAGATTTTGCACTGGAAAAGACGGAATTTTTGAACTCCCCGGCTATTCTCGCGGAAATGCAAAAGTAAAGGCGAACGTTATGGGTTCGCCTAGGACTCGGCGTCACACTCTCTTTAGCTACCGCGTACGACTCAATGAAATCGGTTTCTTTCCCTCCCTGGCAGATCCTCAGTCATCATGCATCCAGCTTCATACCGGGAGGTACGCGGCATAAACGAACAATCTGTGGGAACCATTGCCGCATGTCTTGCATAGCGTCTCACGTACGTCTTCAATGGTTATTTTTGGACTGCAAAACTGCTGCTCATCATCTAAGCCTGCACTTTCCTACAGAACGTCGTGACTTAAACCCATGATCGGGCTGGACGGGCCTGCGGGAAACGGGACCGCCAAGCATAGCGAGTGTCAGACGGAGCTGCTAAAAAAACATCACGCTCGCTAACGGAAGCCCTATAAAGCGCAGGACTGCAACTGAGCTCATCTCCCTGGTAGATATACTTTGCACGCCTTCAACTTTTGGATGAAGGTAGCCATGTTTCTTTTCAGCTTTCTTACTCTAGTTTTCCCCGCTCGCCGCCCACGCTTCACCTACGGCCCTACTTACCCATTCGCCCGTCGTCCATTTGAGCACAGGGTCGTTTCAAGGGCATTTCAGCTGGACCCCCGACCAACACCGAAAAAAAGTGGCTCGGGGATACCATTTGCTCAGCCCCCGACTGGCAACCTACGGTTCAAGGCTCCTGTTCCTATTGCTACTACGGCTAAGGGTGTTCAGAATGCGACGCAGTTCGGCAACGCTTGCCCACAAAGAGCCTCGGCGTCCCTGGTGCCCCGATTGGCGAGGACTGTCTATTTCTGAACGTGGGCAATGATCAAGGCCTTTACATCGCTTATTAAACTGAGTACGATCTGTCACAGGTATGGCGACCCATCGGCACAACGTCTCAAGATAAACTGCCCGTCCTGGTTTGGTTCTATGTGCGTATCGAAAGCTCTGTGGATTTAAGTCAAAGTTGACCATCATCTACGTACGGCTAGGGAGGACTTCATGGACGGGTAAGGACCATTCCAGGCCAAGCTGTACTACATCTGACTCAGCTGCTCATACGTACCAGCTGCTGCCTCGGACCCGTCATTTGACCCAACACGTGAGTTACGTTCTCTTTTGGCTGACAGCAGTATGATGGACTCTTTGCCTGTCGTAAGGATCATCAATCGCAGTACATATAAATATCTCGAGGCCCATCTCTTCGCTTCTGTGTACGTACACTTCACTTCATCAGGGAGTGTACCATCCTTACGCGGACACCGATCTAGCAATTACCGTGTCAATACGTTCGGCTTCGTACGTCTGAGCTATCGTGTGTGGTCATGACCGGGCTGAACACAAAACGTAGCTTGCGAGTTCCCACGCTCCCCGCCGAAGACTTGAATGCAGGCTTGCTCACGATCACAGGCTGCGTTGGCCTTCCTGCAAAAGAATATTGCAGCCTTCGGGGGCGACCCAGACAAGGTCCGTTGACGGAACTTTTGACCCAAATACTCGCTGACACCTGATACAGGTTACAATTTGGGACAGTCTGCGGGAGCAGGCAGTGTCGAGGCCCAGGTTATTTTCTCACCCAATAAATCGCTCTTCCGTGCAGCAATCTTCGATTCTTCTACGGGTCCCTTGTGAGAGCTGCATTTCCATAAATCGGGCCGCCATAGAACTAATTACGCCTTCTCTCACGCAGCAAGACCGCCCCTCCCGCTTCGACGTATGACGAGCCTGGAAAGCCATTTTCTGAGTTGGTCCAGATGACTGGATGCACAGAGTCCTCAACGTCCTTCGAATGCCTGCAGAAAGTTCCGTTCGAAGTGCGTTCCTGGACTAATTTTGGCATCGGTACCATTAGTATCTCACGCTTCTGCTCAGGCATTGCTCAACGCAACACTGGATCTTGTTGGGGACTTCGGCTCAATGGTCAGCTGTGGCAGCCAACGGTTGGCCCCGCAGGCAGCTTCGTTCCCGAGAGGCCTTTCACAGCGGATCGCCGACGGCAATTACCTCCACATTCCTGTACTTGCAGGCACTAACGTGAGGGCCACAAAAGCCTCCTAAGGATTGTGTTTCTGAAAGGTTTACAGCTCAATGAAGGTACTGTCTTCAGCGAAAGCGTTCTCGGAGTATCTGTCGCTCCATCCGACGAGAATTCGGCCTTCGACACATTCATTAAAAATCTTCTCGTCGACCCTTCTAAAGTCACGAACAACACATTCGACACTATCAATAAGCTGTACCCAGCCAACGACTCGTCTCTCGGAGGCCGATTCAACACAGGGGATTCCCTCTTCGATCGCGCCGAGGCATGGTTAAACAACGGGACAATATGTTCCTCTCTGCGCGACGTTTATTCTTTGAGGCCGCCGCGCCTCATCAGCCACTTTTCGCGTATTTCTTCACGGAGTTCATTCCGGGGAAACAATCCGACTTTAGGAGGTGAGCCGACAAGGGCTATGTATCATTCGTGGCTGTATCATAACCATCTGGTTCGCAGTGACCTCACGGCTCTGAGCTTGGCATGCTCTTTGGACCTGTCCCGGAGGTCGAGCTCGATTTTGCCAACCAGATGCTTGACCACTATATCAACTTCATCACTGATTTGAACCCAGGAGCCCCATGGCCTCAATACACATCCGAGACCAAGCAAGTTCTTCAGCTCATGAGGAACAACATCACAGCCATTCCTGACGGTAAAATTGCGTCTCTCCCTCCACACCAATGATAACTCACAATTATGCGTGCGAACAGATTTCCTCTCGGACAAGACAAACTTCTTGGATTCGCAGACTGTCTTAGCTCAGATGCAAAAATGAGACGGGGAATATCAGGCGAATTGAGTGGCTCGGTAGTGCTGATCGCATCGGCTGGATGATTGTCACAGTTAAGCTTTTTTAACAGTCAAAAATCGTCCATCCCAAACACTCGTAAATACATGTTGCGTGCAAATACAATTCCAAAAAGACAGATGCGTTGCAAAGAAGATGCAGACCATTACATACTCTAATTAGGGCGAGATACAATAGATGAAACGGATGAGACAGAACTGGAATGTTTCCTGCGCCTTGGAATGGTATCAGGCCTATACGTCAAGGTGCGATTCGCCGGCCGCCGCCTCGTGCCCCAGTCGTCACAGAGCGTCGCGACATCGGAGTAGCTCGAATGAGACCGACGTATGGAGGGTCGTGGGACGGGGCTTGTTGAAGAGGTCACGTTGACGGTAGGCATACGGTATTCGTGGGTAGGCGGGTGAGGTGTTCCGTCGGATCCAGACAAGAAAGGCATGTGGGAGCGGGAGTGTGAGCGGCGAAGGGCGCTAGCCGTCGATGACACGGTGCGGGATGATTTCTGTGGAGAGTGACGACAGAGTGGATAGCGGCGACCAGAATGAGCTAATGGTAGAGGGAGGCTGCGCGACTCCGAGTAGAGGCCATGCTGCGCGAGGACGCCATGCTGCGCAATGATGATGAACTCCCTGGACGAGTGGGATCGGGCGGAGAGCGTCCTGCGAGGTGAGCTGGGCTTCCCTGACACAAACCTCAGGTGAAAAAGTCGGGGGCGAAGGCCATGGTGCGGACGTCGAAATCCAGCTAGGATCCTCATCCTGACTAGAAGACTCTTCTTCGCTGCCACGGGTCCGACTTGATTTCGGTCCGCGACTGTGGTCGAGCCGAAGCGCCAGAACGTACGCTCTTCTCCATCGCGTCTTTCTCTGTGAAAGACTTTGGGAGCCATCTCCTTGTACTACGAGGGCAGAATCGTTGTCGATTTCTTTCTCGAGTTGGATCTCAGCATTGTCATCGTAACATACTAGAGGCCCCTCGGAGTTGAGAGGGTCGATGACTTCGCGGACGAATAGTCGGGCTGAATGGAACGCCTGTCGTGCTTGATTCAGGAACGGGAATGTCTGGAAGACGTGAAACCTGGAGCACCAGGCTGTAAGCACAGTCTCAACCAATTATGCGTCCACACGTACCGCATCCTGGTATAGCTCGTGACGAATTTTCACACCAGCTAAAAGTCGCCTTGTGAGCCAATAGCGTGATCTCATCCCTGAGAACTTCAGAATCCCAGCTTGGATGAGCAGCGGTGGAAGGCCCTGAAATCTCCAAACAGTGGCTCGCGTACGGGTGGGTAAGATATTTTCTCCATGTGTTCTCCCAGATAGCAGGCTATTGGATGAGGTTGATCGCCAGGCAATGGTGGTGGAACAACATCGTATTGGGCGTTACTCTCCCACGAGTCGCAACTCATAGTCAGATTCTGTCGGGTTCCATGATCAGAACACCATCTACGGAACGTGAGGAAGTGTACTGACCAACCCAGTGGGTGACATGAGGATACCGCCACCAGGTAGAGGATAATCATTATCTCGCAAGTACACATCATTAAAGCAAGAGTCAATCCGCCCCCTGCGCTGTCGCCTGCGACTATGATGTCCGTATGAGGTATTCCGAGGTCATAGATAAGTCGAAAGTATGCGGATACAGCGTCATGAAGTGGTCCTGGGAAGCGTGTCTCGGGTGCAAGACGATAATCGACAGCTGATGCGAGGAAATCAACGAGAAGCACATCAATGGGCTGGGTTCAACATACCAAATAGCCTTCCGTCTAGGGCCTTAGAGAGGGGTATCGTAATGAGTCTATGGGTGGCCGGACTAGAGGTATAATAGGCAGCCTGCGAAATCAAAGGATATGAGCCCCAGATTTCACATAGCGCGTTATGACTTACCACCATGCAAGTATAATATTACATGTTCTTTTCTACACTTTCGTAGAGTCTCTAGTGGGGGTCGGATTCCCTGAATGGTGTGTCCTCTTTGGCTGCTCTACGCTCGGCCTGTAGTCGTTGCCACGTTCTTTTGCCTACGACCCACTCGCCCGAAAGCTTCACGCAAGCCGTCCTCTGCGGTGTCAAATTCTGCAAGTATACCACGAAGGTTCCTCTGTCGAACGTTGAAGGTGACTGGTGTAACCAATGCGTCTGATGGAACGGGCACGAGGCCACTTATGCTCATGACAAGGCGGATCATGGCCTACAAAACTTGTCAGAAACCGCTACATCTGAAAGCAGCAAAGTTGCAGGATAAGGAGACTCACGAGGTCCGCGAGATGAGAATGTCGGCTGACGTCTCGCATGATGCAGGTCAAAATAGTCATCTGGATTCCCCAGGACTTTTTGGGCGGTCCATAAAGTTGATGAGACACGACCGCAGTAACAAGGTCGCTCGCTACGGAATGATAAAATGAGTGATACTTTCGTTGTGGGGCGGGGATGTACGGAGCCTGTGCCTATGTGTCTAGAAAAAACAGCATAGGTACAGTGCCGTTCGCCATCGGACTTACCTTTTGTCGCCGCAAACGCGCCATACCTCCACAGGTTCACCAATCTAAACGGTTCACGCTCCCTTTGCTTCAGTTTCGGGTCCCCCACGCGCGCAGAAGGAGGTAAGGGAACGCCAGAAGTCTCATAGTAGTGGCGAAGTAGCTCGTGTGATCTTTGAGTCGACGTCTGCCTTGGGAAGCTCGGAGGTATCTGGCCCCTTGACATTCGAGCTCGCGGTTAAGAGAGACAACGGCCAAGTCATGAGGTAGTTTTGAGAGGACGGTGGGGAGGCTCTAGCACCCGTGAGGACAAAGACCTAGGACGTTGCGGGACGTAAGAGAGGACTCAGAGGCGAGAGATAGTACAGAGCACAACAGGAGCATGATGTGGGGTATTCTTTGAGGCCGGTCGGGATGTCCGAGACATGGACGTTGGGTGTTAGAAAAGAAGTCTGGGGAAGAAGGGAGAGGTGTAGGAGAAGGTCAAATGCGCGCGGAGAGCAAGCGTCGGTCTCATCTCGAATTGGCAGGGAAGCAGAAATAGACGCCCGCAGCGCGGTCGTTGACGTACCCAATCACATGCTAGACAAGTCGTCTCTTGGACACCTTTGTGCCCCACAGCATCCGCGGAACGCTGCTGCCGGTCATCGCTTCCACGACCATCGTGACGCCGCTATCCAGCCACAGGAAGCGATGAATGTCGGGTTAGAAGTACAATGTGCTACACACGCGGGTTATGGTAACAACATACAGGAGTGTGAAGTATATGGTTCCCAGCGTGATCAACTGTCGTTAGTAATCGTCGCCCCTACTCAGGATCTCCTTCCGAGTAGGCCGCAAGAGGAGTGTATGTTCCTACCGCAGACTATTAGCGCTACTGATTCGGTGATTCGTAGGCAAAGCACAAGGGACTCGTAAACAAAATTGAGCGGTCATTGCATGGCCCGGAGCATCGCACAGCGGCGGGTAGTCTTGGACAATGCCTTGCGACACTAGGTGATTCAACTGGCACCGCGTAAGATAAGAATGATCGTCTCCAGTGCCGAAGGGTAGAGTACTCACCGCAAAGGCAAGATAACCGACTCTCACCAGCACGGTCCAGGTATCGCCGACAGAAGGGAAGAGTGACCAAAGTTTTTGTCAATACTTTTTTGAGGCAGTGATTTTTGCGTAGTTAGGGCGGAGGGGAACATGAGGGGCATTGAACTACTTTCGCGTAGTGGGATACTTCGCCCTACGAGACAGAATTCAGCGACCATCGGTAACGAAAGGGGCACTTCAACTTACACTTTCAATCACCCTCCCACGACCAGTTTGAAACCGAAGGTCTCGATGGGCAAAGTACTCTCCCTCTTCCATCTTTGTTTGGTCGTTGTGTCTTCACGAGACAGACAGATTTCCCGCCATGTATCTGATAGGGGTTGATAGAATGTCCGCTCAAGAAGTTCTCAATGGCCTTAAACTTGGTATAACATCAATATGAAAGCCAGACGAAACGCGAGAAGACGTTGGCTTGACTTACCGGGTATGAAATTTTTCCATTAATTTCTACCCTCATATGACTCCATGGTCTCCTGGGAATGGCACCTGCTATGGCCTCGCCCAATCGTGCATCGATACCTGCTTCCTGAAAGGGCGCGTTGTGAATTAAGATAACGAGATGCTACACTACAAAAGCAACGTACTCGAACACCAGTCTCTGTGGCTGCCCGGACGGCTTCGAGTAGCTTGTCGTATGTATGATCGAAGGTGAGGGTAAATGCAGAATCAAGGATTCGCCCTTTGACATGTACGCCAAAGTCCCCACCTTCATGACATCACCCTGTTTGAGGACTACTGTGGTGAGATATTGAGGAGCAAATCAACGCACGAGAACGTACTGTTCGTATCACCACCATTCGGCGAGTAGTGAGCCGCACAGTTGTTAACACTGAGGCCTGTCGGAAGCCAACACCGCTCTCGAGGCCGTCTCTCTTCGACCAGTGCTCTTGTGCCGTTCTCAATCGTTTCCGGGTGCGATGTCAATCATGCTCATTCCGGCTTAATGACTTTCCGTGCGTATTGTCGTACTTGCCTATGAACCTCTGCGGCTTTTGCGAATGTTGTTTATACGTCTGCTCGGGGTCTTGCATGATCATGCGTTCATTGTATCGCTTTCTCTTCACTTGTGGTCCGCCAGGCATTACTGTAATGTTATGTCAAAAATTATGGATGATATGCAAGGCATTCCGAGGACGTACTCATCCTTATACTCATGGAGTTCTCCTTCCGGGTAGTTCCCGTCAGGGAAACAGTTTTGACAAGCCCACTCGGGGAGGCTCAGACTGCTGTTCAGCCTTAGCAGTTTTCTTCTTAGGCTTCTTCTTCTTCTTTTCTTCTTAGCATCCCCTGACAAAAACTCATTCATCAATCACTGGGTTTCAGTAAACCAAGTGATCGGGAGCGTACCAGTACCTGCCGTCTCAGGCACACCATCCTCCTCTCCTTCCTCTCCGTCCTCTTCAGCATCGACATGGCTCTGGGGCACCTTTTCCTGTACATCACCGCTCACGCCATTCGATCCGTTTTCGAGGCGACTACTTCAGTGGCCATGATGTAGGGATAGATCGAAAAGTAGAGGATGAGAAATTCTATGCAGACAACTTTCTGTTGGCCGCGCAAGACGCTCATTAGTGGGGGGTACCATCACGTGTACACCCGTCTCGTTTTGGCAGGCGTGAAGGATGGCGGCAAGTCCGTGGCGGCCCACCACACTAGACTGAAGCGACCCGCATAAATACGTCGCATTCTTGGGCTGACACACTGGAATACAGGCCTACGTGACAGGGTCGCACATCGGCATGTCTACTCTCGGAGACCAGAAACCCCCTCAGCTCTTGGTCGACTCCTTCTTCACGTCATCCGATGACCTGTCTGCAGTGTCTCTATACACTGTAGTGATGCTACAAGAGGATTCCTTACTCCCTTGTCTCCCGAAGCATAGCATAGAGCCATACGTCACACTCGCGACACGTGACGTTTGCTCAGTCTCTTGATGCAAAAATTGCAGGGAGCGGAGGCAAGCAGCTCATTCTGACGTGGGAAGGAAAGCATGGTCCATGACGCCCAGTTGGTAAAGCTAATGTACACGGCAGTATGGGGCAAGCCAATCAAAGTATGATGCAAAGGTCAGGATGCGGACGATGCCACGATGTCCTCCTATCGATGGGTTTGGGATTGGGACTGCTCTTAACGATGATCCTCAGCCTGAACAGTAGGTCCCCATTTTTTGTCGCATTTGAACTGGCCTAAAGTTTGGTGGGCAGCCCGTCATGTACCCCCTCTCCCACCACACGGTCACCCATACAAACACCACATTCCACGACGCCATAATACTGGACACACATTACGCCTGTCGGTTCGACTGCAAACTTCTCAGAAACTACAAGGCTGGCAGTGGACGCAGACCATGGATAATCAGTGCATGTCCAACCACGGATTTTGCCGAGCTGGAACAATAGGAGAACTGCACTAGAGGATGTCGGCGCAAGGGTCATTGAGGTAGAAACAGAGAACGGTGCGCCTTGACAATACATGTTCGCTATTGCTCTGATAATTCGCTCGGCTCGGTGTTTAGACAGCATCTCTATTCCTAAGCTACTGAAAGAATTACGCACGCTGGGAATAAGATCGCTCATGGTAGAAGGTGGGGCGACGCAGCATCATCCAATCCTTCATTGCCGAGACAAGGAGTCCCACAAAATCGGTGGACACTGTGATTGTCACGTTGCACTACATTAGTTGGCGATGATGGGGTGGGATTATGGTGTCAATATTTCCGGCACATCGGTGAGTCTACTGCCTTTATGAGTGAAGTACTGTCTATGACACTTATACACAAACAGGTCAATATCATTACCAATCTATGCAACAGCATTCAATCCCGGGCACGTATTTGGATGCGCTGACGTTGTCCTTTTCCTTGAAAATTCATCGGCGGTAGACACCATGAATCTGTCGTACCTTGGCGTAGTGAAAAGTAGAGGATTGTAGTAACAGTAGCGGACGACGTTTGCCCATTAATATGAGTACGCTACTGCCGTCACTAGTATCAGGTGCCGCAACTAGAGTCTGCCCCTCACGAAGCTCAACGCACAGCGTCGCCTGGCCCCAGTTGCTTTTTCAATTATAGATTTTACGGTAGAGGCGCCATGCCCTGTCACGTGGCACATGCTGTCGATATATTTAATTTTCTGTGACCCGGCCACGATGTAAATTCAAGACATGCTCGCGGCCGCCCTTCAACGTTAAACATCGCGGACGGTTATACAAACGATCCGTAAACCTGAAGGGAGACTGGAGTAAAAAGGACGTAGCGAGCGGGTAACCCCGCACGCGGATTAGATGCTTTTGTTTTTAAATGGACAACGTCCGTGCCACAAGAAAAAGGTCGACGTTAGTGTTGAAATTATCACCTTGGATTTACGCCGCATAATCTTAAATAGTATCAGGCTGAGCCTGAGGCCTGAGCTACTGGCCTGTCGGGCACAGTCAACAACCATGTTGTATGTACACAAAGACAGATAATGACAAAACTAAGAGACTGCGGAAACAATCTAATATTGAATTTTCTCATTTTCGAAGATGAAGTTTCACAGAGAAGACCAAGACGGAGCAATCCCCATTACTTTGCCCTTGTAGCACACAGTCCAAGAGAGAGGTCGAGGGTTTTTCAGCGAGCGCTATTCACAGCTCGCCCTCTCGAAGAAGAGGTATCGTACAAAGACTAATTTTCCCACCGACAACCTCTGTTCACGCTGAGGCTCGGTAGGGGAGACTACAACTTCGCGGCTATCTTGGAAGATGTCTTCTTCGTCTACGTCATCGACAAGCCGTCTACATGTCCTCGATGGAAGGAGATGGACGGGGCGTCCACAAGGGATACTTAGACGAGTCGACGTGAACCGTGTCTCTCTCTGATATTTCCGAGTGTGCCGGTGACACAGTGTGTGCATGAATAGTGGCTAGCGTTCGTTCTATTGGAGTTGAGGACGGAGTAGTGGGTGGCCAGGGAGTTACGGCCCTGACGTATGGTCGGGACAGCTCCCCAAGCGTGCGCGAGTTTTCAGTATCAGCCGAAGTGTACGCAGCGGCACTGATATGAGCAATGACGGCTAATACGAAGGCATGCCAAAGATTTCAATCGCTGTACGTCTATGGTCTTGCGTTGGAACGGACCCCCGCTCAGCAAAACTCGGGTAGTGGGGGGTCAACGTGCCATACACTAGGTTGCCGAAGAACTTGCCCGCTTACCAGGTCGTGCAGGACGCCAGAGTAGCTCGATAGTATTTTGCCACATGGGACGTCAGGAGGCTCGTGAAGGCCGCGTTAAAGCTGCGTCGATCTGAGGCAATAATTAGATGGACGACATTTACCAGTTCATTATCCCCGCTAATGCGCTTCAACGTCCGCACCTCTGGCGGAGAACGCAAGGAGCAAGGTAGTGAGACGAAGTGCAAATGCGGTGAGCCTTCCGCCGGCAGACAGACTGGTCACCCAGGTCCAAATATCTCCCAAGGTTGTCTCCTCTGGCCAGGCGGACGACGTCGCCATCGTTGTGCATCTTCCAAGAACTATGACAACACTCGGCGCCAGGAGGGAAGATCTGACCATCGCTGAATATTGTTGTCAGAAAATTGAAACGTTGACTCGGCCCAATGCGCCAGCGACGACGATCTGTGTGGAAGTGGGACAACGCGGGGGTACAGCAAAGGGTCTAACTGCCAGGCAACGCGGTTCAACAGCTATCGCGGAGGTTGTGCTCCGAACCGTCACACGAGAAACGCATCAACATCTCAAGCAGGAGCAGGCCGAGAGAGGAGTGCCTGATCGCCCGCAAAGCGGTAGATATACAATCACAGCAGCGGTGCGGTATTCCTGTGTAGAGGTCTGGGTCTCTTGCGTCCTCCATTGTCATCCCGCCGGGCATCGTCACAGGTGCAAAGCAGCAACTTCGGCGGTGGCGGCAGCGGTAGATTCCGAGGGCTGAAGGAGGTGGCGGAACATACCAGTGAGCTCAGGCCAGAGCTCGCGCCACTCCTGTTCACCTACGGGGCTCGAGACGGGGAGCTGGCTGGATAAGGAGCGATTGCGGGGAGTACTGCTTTCGCGAAGGAAGGAGTGGTCAATCCTTGCAGCGATGAGGGGACAGTTTGAGCTATGCAACAGTCGACTGCGCTGTAGCCGACCTGCTCATCGAGATCAATGAGGACCTGAGCGGGGAGTTGATCGTGGGAGGGGAACAGGCGATGCAGCACATTCAGGAGTGACAATGATTGAGGAAGGGACAAGTCTCAATCACAACACCGCGTTCGACCGTCCTCACGAGTGGGATCGTGTGCACACACAGGGGGGCGCGTTTCGCAGGCGAGCGAGCGGGAACAATCAACAATCGGCACAGCGTGCTCTGAGAGAAAGAAGGAGGGCTAGGGGAGAAGTCATCGAGGGCGGAAGAAGGAGCACTCGAACGCCGAACGTCGCCGTTCGGCCTTTTGAATAGAGGAGCTCGTCTCTTCCGAAACCATCCTAGGGACACAACCATGCGGGGACCGGGAGGAGTCATGTTCCATCGCCAAGACTCGGGAGGGGTCCAGGAAGCGGGAACCAGGATTCACTAGGAATCATTGGCGGCGACGAGGGAAGAGCAGCACCACTCTACAGACGGAGATGAGGATGGAGAAGGTCCTAGTGTAAAGTGCACCCGGCAGGCCGGCTGCCATGTCGCCCGCACAAGAGCCAGGCACGGGCATGGGGGGGTTCTCTAGGGACAGGCTCCGGGAGGCGACATTTGATCCTTGCAGGCTCTTCAACGACGGGTATAAGCGTTTCGGGGACTTTCAGCTTGACGAGGAGGGTGCGTCACGGGGTGAACTGAGATTGGCGTAGCCTCACAGTCTTGACACAAGTCATAGTCGGGGCAATCTTCATGAAGACACTGAATACCGAAATTAGTACAGTAGATAGAGGCGCGTGACTGTTTGGTAGCATACCTTGTACCTGGTACCACAAATGGTATTGCGTTGCACTCATTGCATCTGGGCGCTGTGAACAACATGCGAGCGGAGGATGTCACGGAGCTGTGAAGAGAAGGGGTCAGGGAGCGTAATATGGGTAGCGGATGGATACTTACAACAAGACTGTGAGGCTCCGTGACCCTCACGAATCCGTGTCCAGGATGGTGTTCGGGGGGGGTGATCGCAAAGCAGGCCTCGCAAGTGTCGAAGTCCGGGCAGTTGAGGCATTTCTAAGTCAAAGATCAGACCAGTGTCAACGCTGAAATGTTTAGGAATACTCACATATCTGCTCCCGCGGATTGTCGAATCGCATAAGTTGCATAACTGCGTTGTGGACTACTGGAGGTTCAGGTACCTGCCTCTGTTCTGGCTGGCTAGAAACCGGATTTTCTCTCGGGCTCCTCACTGAGTACGGTATGGACGATGACCTCGCCTGGCTTTGTGATTTCATAGAATTGATGCCTAGAGCTATGGTTGCGCTTGGCGCCCTGGTCAACGCAATCACCACACAGGTCGTAGTTGACGCAGTCGAGGCACTTGTGACGGACGCCGATGATGACGTCTTCACATTGGTTGCAGACTATGTTCGCATGGATGACTGGCCCGTCGTTGGCGATTCATGCGAGCACGGATGGCGTTGAAGCCTGCACGTTCGCGCTGAGACGTGATAGGGAAGAACGGGTGGGAGAGGTCGTGACTGAGACGCTCTCTCCGGGTCGGCGAGGCAGGTAGAGCAGAAATCGTTAGTCATCGCAGGAGAGGCAGCGATGACGAACACCTTCGATGCGTTGTTTGCAGCCATCACAGGAGGCAAGATGAACTGGTGCCCGTGGGGCGGTGGCCAAGACTTGAACTGCTGCACCGCGGAACGCTTCGTGGTCCCACGGAATACTCGATTGGGAAGAAGTGGTGGCCATTCTCGTGCTCGGATCGGATGGCGGTGGAGGAACCCCCACACTCCTCGCAAAGGTCGAAGTCTGGACACTCGATTGCATTTGTGACGCACGCCGCGCACTGCGCGTGTCGCACCGTCACAAGTTATGGCATAATGCTCCACGCCGTTACGGTCGGATTGTACTTGCCCTCGAAGACCGTGTTAGCCCGGAATGTCGATCGGAAACAAGCCGTGCTTGACATTGTGGCCACGACGAACCTGGGGGTTGTTGAGACAACTGGAGCTTCCAAAGGTCGAAGTTAGTGCAGTCGAGACATTTGTGGCGGACTACGACGACAAACTTCGCCGCAGCCATCGCCCGCAGACCACATGATGTTCGAATGGACTGCCCCGGGGACAAACTGGCTGGTTCACAGGTGAAGCAGGCAGAGAAGGAGACCGCGCTCGTGCGATTGGAGAGTGTACCCCGAACTTGCACAGATGACGAAGGCTTGGGTATCATGCTGCGCGCCTGGGCCAGGGCTACCAAAACGACGCTGTGAAAAGAATATGGAGTAATTAGGATTAATCCAGCGAACCAGAACCTGAAAGGGGAGCCCACCTTCTGAGACAACGTTAGCGAGGGTATAGCCATGTGTGCCAGGCCAAGCTCGGCTTTTCAAGGTGACTAGGTCGCTTGACCGATACTGAATAGGGAGCGGTTGATGAATTCTGCACTTCGCCGGGAGAGCAAGGATGGTCTCCAGAAGAGACTTGTACGGGCTCGTCTGGTACTATCGGGGCCGGAGTAGGTAGGTGGGAAACAGCGAACTCGATGTGTAGGCTGGGCAATACAGGGACTAACGGCTCTGGCATCGTCACTGGCAGACTGGGCACAAATCCAGGTGGGAAGAGTGAAGGAGAGAGGGGGGGTGGCAACGCATGTCACCCCAGCTTGGAATACTACTCTCCGCTGCGGTCTGCGCAGCCACTGGCGCTTCTGATCAAGTGTTCAGATCTGAGCCGCCTGTCGCTGACCGCGTACTCGAAGTCGCAGCGAAGATCAGCCAGAGCCATTCTGGACGTCGTCAATTTGTCGCTTTCAGCTTGGTCGCACTCGACTGACCATCCGCAGTTGTGCTCAACCGCAAGTGCAGGGAAGGGAGCGATTATTTTCTCTTTTCCCTTCTTCCCGGGACCTGAAAGCCCACACGAGCTAGGGTGAGTAGCATCGGACCGGGGACACAGTGCGATATGACAAACGTTGATGGAGATAGCATGCAGGACGCGGACTTGCAACAGACCGTGGAGTTGGGTTTGCGAACCGCTCCCAGAAGGCTTCCGAGCCCTCAGGAGACGGTGGTCGGCGCCCAACTATGACCAAGCTCGGGTGAGCCAACGTAGACAACTGGCGGATTGCGGGGCTGCAGAATTTGTCATGGAACCCTGCACAGCTGGGGCAGGACATGGCGGCAGCGGGCGACGCACGGTCAACCTCGACAACATGTCGAGACGAACTCGATCCCGGTCTTCGGGCACTTCCTGGCTATCTTCGGCCAGTCGCCTCGGCGGAGGGCTGGACCACGTATTCTCCTCATCGCTCGATGAAATCCTCTTGATATTCATCGGACTGAACATCTTCTTCAGGCTGCGATGCGCAGAAGTTGCTGCTGCGACGAAGAAGCTCTAACCCTAGATGAACGGTGCGTTGGCTGGCCTCGTCAAACGCGCTCGCGATGTCGCTGACGGGAGATGGAGGAGCCATGGGAGTTGAAGCGGTATCAGCACCGGCAGTGCTATCGGGTCTCGAGGAGGCGACTCTACAGCGTCGTTGAGGCGTGTAAGCATACGGCTACGCCCAGTAGGTATCGCGTTGACCGATGTCTACCAAATCGTGGGTAGTGCCCGCTTCGCTCGCGGGCCGAGTGCCGCCGTACGGTCGAACGTTTAGATGAATGGCTGTTTGGGCGGTGCTCTCTGCGACGCGGTGTTGTCCGCTGGCGGGTGAAAGAGTCTAGGGATATCATCCATTTGACTGCTGCCTCAGTGCAGCCTCAGGGAGCGCTCCTTCATGCCGCCCAGGCGGAATAGTGCTTCCTTCAGCGTATACTCTGATCCCGCATACGCACAATAGTCTCCTGAAGACGCGCCATCCGATCCGAGGTGCCGTGAGAGAAGGTGATGACTCGGCGCGAGCCTCGGTGCGCTGGGACACAGTCTGCAGGCTCCGCATGATCTGGGACAGACGAGTGGCGCTGGACACCATAGGTAGCCTGTTGGCAAGGCGAGGAGTGGCTTCGAGGATTTCTGTGTGAGCATCCGACATCTCGTCATCTGTCCGGGATGGTCAACTTGATGTGAGGACGGAAAGCGCTCATGCTCACCATACTCATCGTCCGTAACGCGTATCGTGACCGTACTTGCTAGAGAGTTCCTGTTGGAAGCGTTCACCGCCTGCGAACCTGATACGTTCACGAATCGGGTCGAGCATGAATCCGCGGCTGCTATCGGTGGGGCTGAGGCCACCATCTTCAAGGCGGATACTAGGGAGTTCGGCGTTAGCAGCCGGTTCAGGCGTCTGCGAGACGTCACTAAGAACAAACAGAAGCTGGGCGGGATCCTTGGGTGTTGGCTGCAATTGTTTGGGAGTTGGGCACCGCTCCTGAAGCCTTGTGGGGAGTCTCGTCGAGGACTATGAACTTGAGAAGCGAGCCAGGCCAGAACCGGCCTTTGTATTGCTCGACATGCTTATCATAGTCTTCGGCAGTGTGCACCTCGCGTCCTATCAGGATAGACTGCCCGGGAGCCTTCGGGTTTGGCGAGAATATGAGCTGAAAGAAGAAATACGCATTCGCCAGAGGAAAGACTTTGTATATCTAGGCGGAGCGTCGCTGAGCGGGGTCAGCGAGAGAGTGGCGAAGCTGTACACACGGCGACGCGACTCACCTGGCTAGTAAGTTGCTGGAACGAAAGGGAAAGTATCGTCTTGGAAACGTGAACTTTCGTGTTTCCGAGCGATACGTCGCCTTGACCGTAAACATGGTCGCACACCCAGAGGGACCCAAGGAGGGGTGCGGGGAAAGAGGTAATGATGAGGTTGCGCGCCTGCCGTCTCCGCGCGGCTTAATAGGTGCACGGGTATTTCCATATTGGACTGCGCTGCACGTGATGTGTCCTAGGATTCGGCGTCCATGAGAGATGATGGAATCCGTCTGGACTCTGGTTTGTGAGCCGCCGCAGTCCTTGATTGACAGACTCAGTTCAATGCAGCACTCTGCTCGTATCTGTGGACGTCCGAGTCGATTCCTAGTCGCATTCAGGCCCGGGGTTCGACGAACACTTAATAGCCAGATTCTCAATCGTTTGATCATCTTGGGAGCTTTCAGGTCTCACTACTGTTCAATTGACCTACACTTCAATTCGACCTAAGCGAGAACATCGCCCTATGAATCGCTTGTATCGTCCGATATAAAATCTAGAGACCGTATGGTTCGGATCCTGCCTCCCACCCACCTCCCTCTCTCCACCCCTGATGAACTCATCTGGTGTGGTTATGTATACTTATGGAAGTCCGTGATACGTTTACGAGATGTCAATTCTACCACATGTGATGTAATGAAACTCTATATGTGGATTTTATTCGTACTGGCGACTATATCTTATTTTCCACCAGAGTGTTTTGGCGGCAAATAAACCCACCTAAAAGACCCCTGTGCTGCTAGCCGACGTGAGTCATCTTATTTTGCGACTAAGATCATGTCCTTGAGCTCGAGTCTGAGTGTCATGGACCGTCCGGTGCAACCCTGGGGCTGGTGTAGTAGTGATGGAAACCACCACATTTTATTTTGGCTTCTACGTATGTGTCTGTCAGGTCTTCATAACATAAGGGGTCTCGGTAAGGTGGGGACAACAACTACTGCAGAAAACGCAATCCTAGGGCATAGACAACCCGTTTCAATTTGATCGTAGATGGTGCATGTCCCATGTGGATCGAAGCGAAGGACTTAGATGGTGCATGTCCAGTGGATCGAAGCGAAGGAGGACTTATTTAAGCTACCTAACTTCCCGTACGCGCTCGGACTCTGGTCAAGGTGTAATACTCAGCGCATTATAACCCCTAAAAGATCACTCGACTTGTGAAGTCGATGTAGAAGAGTGTGCGTAGCCGGAGTGAATAACTGCAAAGAAAGTATCTCTCCGGCCCGGGCAATCGTGAAAGCACCATGTTATGATTCCCACGCTATGTGGGCGCCGCTCGAAGCGCCGGTGCTCAATCTCAATCTCCAACCGCCATTGCACCATGACCAAACACAGCAAGAACAAAATACCGCATCTTCCATTTTCTCGTACGCAGAGTACAAGAAACTCGACTATGGAACAAAGAGGGGTGAGTAGTGAATTGAACTCGACGGTCACGTTTTTCATATAGAGACGACGTCGACAGCAAACCGTCTAGGAAAATGAGTCTATGCGCCGATTCGACGCCTGTTCTCTGTGCTTGCAACGAGCCAAGGAGCCGGTCGCATGTGTAAAGGGCCATTTGTTCTGCAAGGAGTGTGGTTATATACGGACCTAGGTGCGTACATTACCCAATGCAAACAAGGCATACTCTTATCCCCGCATAGTCACGCAGCTCGACGCCATCAAACGACAAAAAGGTCAAGTTAGAAGCTTTGAAGAAAGAAGCAGAAGAAGAGAGACAGAGAGCTCGAGCTGCCGCGCGAGAACGAGTCCTTCAGGACTTTGAGCGCGTGGTCAGTTTTGGGTCTTGCTGCTGGCGTCCTGGGGTGACGCGGGACCGGGAAGCGGGGGGACAACTTCAGGAACTGACAATAAAGAATGTGGGTAGTCTTACGAGGCACTTACTGTGAATTCTCAACGTCCCCTCCTCATGCAGCTCGTGGAACCAAACGGAAATTTGAATTTGATTCGACAACAGTAGATCAAGCTTGCCGAGGAAAAGCGGAAGAGGCAGCTTTGAAGCAAAATAGAGCGTGAGCAAGCGGAAGCTCTTAAAACACAAACTTTCCAGATTTTTGGCTTCCGTCTCCTAACTCCGACCTATACGTCTGGTGGGCCGCCAACATCTCTGGGAGGATGTAAAACTCCAATCAACTTGTCGTGGAGGCAACCCTGCCCATCATCTAAACGTATGCCCCTTTCAATGACTGAAGTTAATGTCCTCACTAAAAGACGCTCTCTCATAGACGGAAGCAGCTTGCTTGTCCCAGTGAACTTTGTCTTTGAGGACGCCATCGGTGCAGTCCTCTTCCGTGGATTCCACTCCGGCCTCTGAAGGAGGAGAGTCTTTCAAGAAGAAAGATGAGTCCCTAAACCCAATGTGTCCATCTTGCAAGAAAAGGCTTTCTCGAACACTAGTCTCATGTTCCGTAAGCAAACCCTTCTTGTCGCGGTACGTTCGTCTATAACCTCTTTCGCATGTGGCAAAGCCATGTGGGCATGTCACTCCTGTGCAAGACGTGCACTGATTTCACCTGGTCAAAGCCATCTAAGCAGTGCATACTTTGCGACAGCAAGCTTAGCGACAAAGACATCATCGCATTGAGGCCGGGAAGGCACTGGCTTACGCTGCTGGCGGTTTGGCAGAGACATCTAAAAAGGGCGTGGCGTTCCCACCAGGGCTGATTACAACGCCGTTCTTGCGTTTACTGCTTTTTCTACTGCTATAAATCGTTTTATCTATACTTGCGCATCTCGGTTGGGTCGAAGTATTTTGGGGCTATGGATCCTGAAGCGTCCGCGGCTCTCGCCGAGGTCTCAGCTCAAATCCGGCCAATTCTATATCTCACGACTGGAGGGTCCCAACGTGCCGAGGATGCTTGCCGTCCGAACCGGATACGTGATTTCGTGGCCTTGTAGGTCTTGTACCTTCTTGTACATACAGCGGTACTTGTCAAGACTGTCTATGTTGTGTCCAATGCGGCAGCCAGCGAATACAGTCGGACTTGAGAATATCCAGCGCTTACCGGATTCAAAGTGATTTGTAAATTTCCACGCCTCACTTTTTCGCCTCACGCCGGTTGCTCCTCGCCAGGCTGGAGTACACAGCTGCGGATTGAGCGCGGTCTAGCTGGCATCGTCCTTCCAACTCTCAGCTGTGCGCGTGTCTTGCATCGCAACGCTGAGCACTATCCCCCCCTTTGCGTGCAGCGCTGACCTTGGCCGGATCGAGATAAGGCCCCGCACATCGCCCCCTTTCGGGCATCTGACAACGTGTGCGTCCGAAACCCATGGCTCTTGGAGCTCGGAGTCTTGTACGGCCTTGTAATGCGGCTAACCTCTCCTTGTAGTCCCCCACGACTACTCGTCAGGCTACCGATGTCGCATGACATTCGCCCGAGACGTCTACTAATGCACTCGTAATGTCCCACCGCTAACGATGCCGGAACGCTCCCGCCAGCGTTCGTCGAGTCCCACCTTCGAGCCCTTTCCTCCGACTACAAGAAAAGCCCCTGGTGTACAGCCGACGATGGCAATGGCTGAAGGGGAATTGCGCGGCATTCTAGACGCAATTGCCTCGCTAGTTGTGCCAGCGAGCCCCAAACACCTCCATCGTGTACGCAGTTTCTCTCGCCCACAGCCAGGACAGCATCGCGTCCTTCACATTGCGCAGGGGGGGGGCTAAACATACCGCAGACGATGCTGTCGGAACGCACATCATGGACATCTGGTGTACGAGGTATGGGATCTTCTAGGCGAATTTTCTCATGACTCTCGTCCATTGTGACATACCCAATGCTCGGTATCGAAGGACAGTGAGATTAGAGCACAAGGGCACGAGGCGCAGAGGCGATAAAGAATATTGAGAGGGCTCGCATACCGTTCCCCACGGAGAACAAAAAAAAAAAAAAAGAAAAAAAAAGAAGACTTCGATTAGGCCGCGTCCTCAACACCTGGGAGACGTTTGAAGACGTCTGTGTTCGCCTGCAGGGACTCTGCAAAACAGAGCATAGCCGGACATACAAAGAGTTCTCGGTCGGTAGTTCCTGTGCCTTACAGAACTCAGGCATGCCGTCTTGTCGCCCACACATGCAGACTGGGGGCGGCAAGTAGCTCCCCCCCATATTTGGGTCGATGTGCGTGCTACATCGCTACTCAGAGAAGGCTGTCCGCAAAAAGACTGTGACCTCTATATTCACTCTTCGGGCTCTCTTGTACCCGGCACTCACGGTAAGTTACATGCACCCCTAATTGATGAGAGCATAAACGCTCACCTCCCGCCATTCTACGAACGTCAACAACGACATTCTCGTATAATGACCACACGAAAAATACAATCTCAAAGTGTAAAACGGCCCTCGTCGAACCATGCGAACTATGGTTATGATAAACTTTTGCAACATACCGCAGCACCATATCCCCTTGATCCTCAATCATCACTCCGCCTTCGAGTCCACGCTACTTCCATGCCGACGCGAGGCAACACCCCCCCAGCAGGACGCGCTCCTTTTTTCGCGGCCAGATGGCCCTAGACGCAAACGTACTACTCATTCTCCTATCGCCTTCATCCGAATGCGCACTCCTCGAATTTCACGCGACACGCGCCGTAAATACAGGCGAGCCAATCAGGACTCCAGAACACGCCTTCACAACAACTGGGCACACTCTTCCTCAGCCCCTGGCAAACCACAGCGTGCAGGACTTTCTTATTCCTCCTACGGGTGGTACACGGCCGGCGCAGGGCCGAACGGAGAAACAGCCTCGCGAACGAGTGGTCGACCCCACCCACTCCACATCCGATAAACATGCAGGCTCAACCTACGGTGCACGAGTCGTATGGGTCCGAGCACGGCCTATGGCTTCCTCCTCGTCTAGATGACGTGGGAGAAGCTGTCGAGGCCAAATTCGCAAGCCAGCTGCTGGAGACTATCGACCAGCACCGCAGTCGATTCACGTGCATACTTGAATTTATTGCCTGTGCTCTCGTTCGCTATCCCAACCTATGTGTATCGTTATGTCTGTCAGACCATGTGTGCCATGTAAGCTACGTATGTATCATAGAGGCTTCGTATCGTACTGTAATACTTTTTCACTATAAACAACTCCTGCATCGTCCAACAGGACCACGTGAACTCAAATGAGCAGTCGCGACCACTGACATACACTAGTGGGGTTACTGGGGTATAATGCACCACCATGCTATCTCAACAAACCTAACCCAAGACGTGCACGTTACAAAGGCTTCAGTAGCACCATGCCCCGCGGTACGGTGATGCGTGCGAAGACTGAAGTACTGAAAGGGCGGCCTGAGCCGCAGCGCGGGATTCCGATCCGAATCGCGAGACACTAGTCAGAGACTGTGTAAAATTATGTCCAGTCGAAGGAGTGGACGAGGAGCTTTCGAATATAGCCCTCTTTTGATTTGTGATATCACTTGAGCCTATCCGAAAGGCGCGAAGTGCATGTGTGCAGTAGAGTTTCTTGGTAATCCTTGTATAGTACAACCCGTAGCGTAGGCATACGGGAAGATTGGACATTTCGCCCCCATGTTATTCAGGCCGCGCGATTTCAAGCAGTGCGCAAGATGATGTGGACGCCGCTGTCGTGCTGATAACATCGCTCATCTCGCCGACCTTGAGAACCGTACGTCGCGTCTTCGAAAGGCTTTTGCATCTGGCCCTATTGCCTACGGAAGGCACAGTGTCAACACGGGGCAGGATTGATCAAATCGCTAACGGCTTACCCGTCCAAAGGAGCCAAGATCTCCGCCGTTTCGTCGCGGGACGAGCAGTCCGAGTGCTTGGACGACGGCAAGTTGTGCGAATTTCTCTGGAGAGAGCCGTCGATCTCGTCCTGATAGCCTTTCAGGATGTCGATGGCCTCCTCTTTCGACCGGTCGATGATATTTTCCTACTACGACGCGTGTCGCGCTGATCCAAAAGGCATGAGTGAGCCGCGTACGCACCTCCTTCCAGCTGCTCGGACACGCCTCTATCCGCTATCCCGTGTTTTGACCCATACAGGTGAGAGGCCCTGACCTTGCCATTGTCTCCCGAGAGATCTGAGGCACCAGGCAGTGATTTGACCTGCTCCGGAGTGAGACTCGCAGGGGGCTCCCAGGTAGACTCCTGGGTCTCGGTGTTGAAGGAAGTAAGGACACCGCGCGAGTTGGACAGAAGCGGATCTCGTGATGGGTAAGCCTCTGGGATATACGTCAGTAACAGCCTCATATTATGTGGCAAACCTGCTCCACTTGCCATGATAGTCATTCAGCTAGCACAAACTGGGTCGGTTGTTTGTCGAGGGGGAATGGTTGTCGTGGGTTGGGCAGTGCGCACTGTGTTGATGACACTTCGAATCATCCGATCTCGATCGCGCATGATCAGGCTAAACGGCCCATTGACGTAACTGCCGGGTAGACGCCCTAGCATGTGTAACTTTTCTACTTCTTCCTTTCTCTGGCCGCTCATGCAATATCAGCTGCAACTCTCCACCTGGAGTTAATGTGCTCATATACTCTGGCCAAAAACTGGTGAAAGTGACATGCCTGCTATACGGAAGTGTCCAGTCACAATCCACGCTAGCGTTTCCTGTGCTTACACTTCCTCACCATTACATGGGGGCAATGACTCGCACCATTTTGCCATGGAAACGTTCTTCCTTCCATACCTATCATCGGCTGGGGCAATTCACAGAGTAAGGGAATTCGAAGCGGGTAAACGCATGTTTGTCGATAACATTCGATCTCTAGCCTTACTCAACTCTTCAATAGAGGCTCACGAGCTCATAGGAGCCTTCGTGGCTAGTTGGCGTTCTTACCACACAGGTCCACATAGTAGTTCCCATGGAACTTAACATCGCTGTCCTAGCTCTTGTGACCGGCAGTAACATCATGCACGCCCATGATCTACGTTGCATATTATGCGTCTCCGCTCGATATCACAATAACCCTCATCTGTACATTGAACTCCACGTGTGTCCTCAGATGTACTATAGACATGCGCGATATAAAGATGATTGGCACATCACTGATGGCGTCTCCAACTCGTCACTCTCACGCTCTCGGCAAGACTGCGTGCGCTCGGACATTGTGAGTTCAATACACTTCAGGCTATGAGATTCAAGCTATTATATATCTCGTTATTGCTCATATTGGTCTCACACCTTGCTATCGTTCTTACAAGGCTTTCCTCTTGAACCTCTTCAGTAAAGCCTGTCCGGTCCACCCTCACGCATAAGGACACTTCATTTCGTGGCGTTTCCCTCTGAGTGGCTAGAGGCATTCCGAACAACATCTGAAAAAAGTGGCTTGGGTACCGTTCTACTGATTCTCCACGTCGAGTTGGGACGCTTACGCTTCAAGGCCCCAGTTCCTAATAATCCGGGCTTCACATTAAATTCAAGAAGATGCAATCAGGCAGTATCCTGGGCACGACAGCCCAGTGCCTACTCTGAAGGCTGGCACCACATGGTCGCTGTAACGTCACGCGATTGTGCGTGACTATGCTAATGCCGAGTGACGGGCGTGACATGCATTGCTTGAAACATCACGTAAGATGATCATTATGTCTCGCGAATCTTCAAAATTGATGCCACCCTAGTCTTGGCGAACCTGCGGCACTAACTTGAAAGAGGCGAGCTTCTGTGTCTGGTGTGGTTCTATGTATGTGGTCTAATTATATTGTCTCACCTACTCTGATGGTTTAAAACGACATTCAAGCCAGGAGGCGCCATATATGCACGGGTGCAGAGAATTGTGATCCCTGGTCCCCATTGGTGCTCCCACTACCTTACCTCCGCCATGTGCAACACATCGGACCTTACTGTTCGACCCTTCAAGTGCATCATACTTCAACCTATCATAACCTCCCATAACCTTCTCACTTCACAAAATGTGCTAGGAATAATGAAATCAGGAAGAAGGCGTCAAACATCTCCAAGCCCATCATTTTTGTGCAGGGTGTTAAGAGGTCTGAGTAATTGCCGTTTCCGGTGACCTGCAAGACTGATTATTTATTCAGGAGCATAGCTAGCGAGTGTACGTAACGTTCAGAGTTTCGTGTAAAGTTACATTCCGCTTATAGGTTGTTTTGTCGACTGTATAATGAAACAATAAAATATACGCTAAGAAAGCTAGCGCAATAGCCAAGCATGTCCCGGATCCCTATCCGTTGCCCCTCCTCCCCTGCAGATTTGAATGCCGGGCCATTGCCCGGACCAACGGATTTACGCTCTTTTGGCCATTCTTGCGGACCAGAAAATAGGCGGCTTTTGGGGCGGCGAAGGCAAGAAAGGATGTAGAAGAGCGGGCGTGAAGGGCACGAGCCATTGGTGTGTGGTGTATACGGACGGAGGCGGCGTGTTAGTTGTTCTGATAGAGATACTTGGGCGTGATAGGCAGAATGCTAGGAGGGTAGGTTAATCTAAAGGATTACCGACAGGAAACATACGCTGAGGAAAAGGATGGGTTGAGAGTCATGTTCGAGTAAACAAAGAGGAATGGATGAGGTGTTGTATCCGTGACGTGTCGCGGGAAGTGTAGACGACAGGTTGGAATGCCAATATACGATTGTGTCGCTTGTTATTTAATACGAACAGAGTCTGGCGGGTGCTTGGCAGTGTCACGCAGCTCATATTCCTATTCCCTTCGAATCAGCCTCATCTTCCGTGCTGCGATTATGGATTCAAACACAGGGCCGTTGTGAGTCATTCATAGAGCATATTTGGTCAAGTTGCTAAACTTCTATCCTCGGCCACAGTAAAACGGCACCTCCAGCTTCTAAATACGATGAGCCTGACCAACCATGGACACGAATGTGGTTGTTTGTGCCTCAAGCTGACCGGTTTGGTGCCGAGGGTCCTCTCCGCCTTTGAACTTCTACAGAATCGTTTCCTTTTCGGATGTAGGAACACACTTCCTTCTGCTTTGTGTGTCCCCGCTTGACCTTTCATCTCGTTGCTACTAGTTACTTGAACTCAGATACCGTAGACGAGCGAAAACGTGACCTGAGCAACGTTGGCATGGTCAAATAAGAGCCAGTACTCGCGTAGGCTAACGCATTCTTACTGGGTCCGCCGGAAGGAAGCTCTGCTTTTCTGTCAGACCGTCTGAGAAAATTGCCAGTGGCAAGTCTTGCTCCTACACACTCGCAATGACTCGGTGGTACTAATGTCAGCCGATTCGCCTCAGTGTTCATTGACGGACATTATACTGATATGTCTTTCTAGCTCAATGAGGGGACCCCAGTTTGCCCAAGCTGTTCGAAACCTCTCCACTCCGACTCCCCCGGGCGCTAGAGGAACGCAGCGTTGATAACTATATTCGAGAACTTCTCATCGACCCTGACACACGTGTATACTGGAACAGCACATCACAACGACATGTGATCTCCACTACATGGCAGTTAGTGACACATCGGACTAGCGGACGACCACATGGCCGTATGGGGGGGTCATACCGTTTCAATTACTGCGAGACTCATTCTCTAGTGTACAGGGCTTGCAAGGCGTGGGTAGACAGCTACGACAACATGTTTCTAATCCGACCAGCCGCCCGCCGTCTACTTTTGGAAAGAGCGTCTCGGTCATCACTGGCCTTTATCATATGCGTCACATATTGCTTTACAGAGTTCTAGTATCGGCCAGGAATCCGGCGAGTGCGCTGCCGTCGAGTCACAACGGGCGGTGTGCTTAGCGTCCCCATCTTTCTTCCTTCAATGATTGGCTAAAAGGTCATCAGTATCCATGCATCGGACACTAGTAGCGCTGGTTGTTTGGACTGCCTGTTCCAGACGCTGTTGTGAAAATCGAAGTCTTGAGTAAAATAAGATGCTTGACCTTTTTCTCAACTTCGGTTAATGATCTCAAGCCCTGGTCGTAAGTGTACCCCAGCCTCACGCATTCATGCTGTGATTGAACATCATCGGTTAGCGGCCTGGCCTCGGGTACACCCCAGAGTCGAAGCTCGTTCTCCAGCTTATGAGGGATAACATCACAGCTATTTCGGATGGTCTGTCTAAAATACTGTTGCACATGCATCAACCCTAAATTCAGGCTACCAGATTTCCTCCGCGTTAAGATCTGATTTCGAGAATTCGAAGAAGACAGTCTTGGCCCCAGATGCATAAAGTGTGAAGGTGGCCCCAACGAGACGTGGCCAGGATAATTTCGCGCAGAATGATCAGGCATCTTAAGCCATATAAAGGGTAGACTAAAACCACAACCTTCTTCGTCATGCTGCTTCCAGACAACTTTACTCTCTCCAGTTTCATCTTCTCCAGCAATGTTCTATGGGCCTCTTCGGTCGCGACATTAGAAGCCCTTCTGTGTGTCGGCATGATTCTATCAATGGACCCTCCGTCGGAATTTTTTTTTTTTTTTTCGTACGTCCAAGGTTTTCTTCTCGTGCCTCGTCTAAACTCCACGAGGCTTGTTGAGGGAGGGGTACTTTCGGCGGTGGATAGGACTTTCGGGTTTGGTATGTTTGTCAAGATCATCGGTAATCTCTGGGTCACACGAGTGCGAAAAGTGAGCAGCTCGTGAGCGCGCCAGGCCCTCCGCGGGGTCTGTCACGATATCTTTTCAGGAGAATGCGATTGATCGTAACAAGCGTTGGGGTAATGCAACCGCCGTGTCCTAGTCGTTAGGCTCTCGACGCCAAGGTACTACTTAATTACTGGGACGATCCTATGCCTTGAGGCCCTGCGAGGGAGCAGAGGGAAAAGAGAATAGTGTCCCCTACGTCATCAGAGAGGCCTACCCCCCCCTATCGGTGCTTTGCACAGGCATTGCTGGAAGCAGAGGCTTTATGGGAGTGTACGTTTGACTGTGCAAAAAATCATGCATTTTTATCCAACTCGTCACATCGTCGCAGATGAGCCCCCACCATTGAAGATTAACAATGAACGGCGCACGGCCCATCAACGTGTCGCCTCGTGTCCTCATGAACAGCCTTCCCGCGTGTCCACTGACGTACCACCAAAATATATGGGCCTGTTGCAGGGGTCTACGCGATATTTAGTCGAGTATTGTCGACTTTTAATGAGCAGCCTCACCAGTGTAAATACTATTAACCTTCACGACCCATCACCGTCCGTCCCGAAAGTGACACTTTGACTTGCGCTCTCGATGCGCACTGATGTATCCCTCCTTCGGAATGTATAGGGTACTGAATCGGTCTTCCAGCGTCCAACTGCTTGACTTCCCGGCGATAATCTAACCAGCCTATATCATGAGTCGAAGCTTCGCGTTAGAGGGTCTCGATCCCAAGTGGTTATCTGATGTTCCCGGGCAATCCAGGATGCTCATCAAAAAGTTGCTCGGTGCAAATCCGTGAGGACGTGTTCGAATAGTGGTATAGAGATGCCCAGAAGTGCATTCCGATGGATCCCAGATGCAGGTCTGTGTCCTCCATGGGTATAGAATCCCGTTGATGTATGACAGCGTTCGACCGCGTGGAGCCTTGGATGAGGTCTGTCTGATGAGACAGTAAAGTAAGTGGGAATGGCATGCGTATGAAGTGTGGGTTGGTAGACAGTGGATAGATTATGCAGCGAAAAAGCGCAGGTGATTTGGTAAAAATGGTGCGATCGACTCAGTCATGTGGGTGAGACGCTTCACTGTTCGTCCATAAAACGATGGGGTCCAAGAGATATGGGGTTCGGTGATAATTCATCAAATGAAGATTCCTCATGGTTTCACAAGCCATCCATGGAGCACAGCAAATTGAATGCGCGCCCCCCCCTTTTTCTTTCTAGTGAGCCCAACATAGCTTTGTGATCGAGGGCAGAGGTTGTCTCCAAAAGAATAATGTCGTTCGAAACAATGACACTTGACTATGTTTAAGCTTCAGTCTGACATTTAGCCATGAAGTAAATAGTAACAAGAAGACCTACTAATATATCAATCTCGAAGGGTTGCTGTACCCCTGAAGTTCATACCAGGAAATATTGGGACTATGCTAGATGAGGTGAAGAAAGGTTGAGCGTTAAATGAATGGCAATTAGCGGAACGTGTAGGGCCACTATCTTGATGAAACGATTTCAATAGGAAAGTGGTTTGAGTTAAGGCCAGATGCACGTCGTCATAGAGGAATTGATTTACGTGGGGGAGACCATTTCTAGTCCATGCCGATACGCTTCTATTCCATGTCAAAGACGTCATGAAGCTTTTCAAACGCACCCATATCAAAAGACTCTGACCTTACTGACATCGGGACGGCAAGACAAACGGAACACTAACCCTAGCTCAGTGAGCTATTTCAGATCGCAACGGTGAGTATTTTCGAGACCTTCATACCATAGTCACATTGTACGTACCGTTCTGGGCAGTTTGCTCCCACCCCGTAGAGGTATCTGCCGTTGCTACCGTTCCAAGAAAAGGATGCAGGTAGCCGCGATTGAGTCTGCTCTGTGAAGTCATGTTTTACACATAATCGTTGTCACGATCGGGACCTCTTCGCGGGACCTGTACAATGTACAGTCTAAAAAATCGTTAGAGGGGTTTTGAGAAGCAATCGTCGATGACCTGGGGTTTCACACCTCTGGGGACCATGGGAGGATTGATGAGAGAGTTCGGTCATGGATGTAGCACGCCTGATCCGCTCAGGGTGTCGTTAGTAGACCGATTATATTCACACGGTGTAAGACCATGGATATAAGTAGCGGGTCGTATATGTACAACAGCTAGCGCTAAGATGTCGCTAGTAAAAATGATAGTCCCACAAGAAGTGTTCCAGAGCACAAGCATCAGCATATACTCACTACCTCCCTCGCCACTGTCCTGTATGTGCCCATGTTACCCATACCCATGTTGTTCAACTATACCACCACCCATCCCCATTTTCCATACGCTATTTCGAAATCCCTGCATTTTCATCCCCCGCGTTCATGCCCATGGCATTATTCATCCCATTGAGACCCATGGCGTTGTCATGTGCCATAACCCCTTACCCATACCCGCATCGGTCCCTGTTCTATGTTTACACCGCCCATACCCATTTCATTCCCATCATATCCTGCCCTTCCCAGCCGCCACCCATAGCCTGCATCCCGCTCGTGTCGTACCCCGGCCTGCTGTCCGGCGAAATGGCTCATGGTCATGCCCATTCCCTGCATGTTACCGCCATAGCGCCCATATTTCCAGCACATGCTTTGCCCAGGTTCGCGATTGGTTGCCTAGATTCGCGAGCGACGGGATATTTGCCCCATCTGCATATTATGCACCATCCCTTGGGCCACCGCCCATGTGGGTGCCGAGGTGACAATTCAGAACACTGTATACCTGCACGGGTGGGTGGGCCTGTCGCCAGCCCATGTTTGGCCTGCATGTTCTGGAGGCTGATACCGAGGCCCTCTGCGTACCAGTTTGTCCGCCAATCTGCCCGACGCCGACCATCATAAATTGGCGGACCCATCATACGCGGCGGAGGGTTGAACTAGTTCGCCGCACGGTTCGAGGTATGTTCATGTTGTTCATGTTCATCGGCTCGTCGCCATCCCACATGCGGCGTGCCAGACATGCGCAACGGCGCCGACTTGTAGGGAAGGTGGCGAAGCACGGTGGGCCGTCCGCGGATCGGGGAACTTTTGTTCGAACAAGTGCGTCAATTTTCCTGGACCATATTAGTTGAGATTAAAGCGTGCAAGCTACGCTGAACGACCATACCACCCGGGTATAGTGCACGACGAAACTATCCGCCTGCCTTCGGTAGGCCAGCTCCCGATGCGCTTGGCTCCCATTGAATCGACACTCCAGGCTCACATTTAACGGGACGAGCATCTCGTCCGGATACATATGCGCATCTCGCACTTTCGATTATCCGCTCCACCTCGTGGTCCCTCCATTTACGTCCGTCTTGAACTAGACGCAGAGACCCAACCCCGCCCGCAGCGTTCGCGCTCTGCCGAACAGTTCCAGACGCCGCACAGACCGAGACAGAAGATTCCTCAATGAGAGTATACATTTCTGGAGGTTTCAGAGTAGGAGCTGTCGGGTCACCTGTCCCAGATGGAGAACGTCGGTATCTGCGGATGTACGTTTATTAAGTGGCGTAGTACTTGGTGAAGAGGAAAACGCGTGACGCTTACCCAATCATTGCAATGGACGAACCAAGAATCAGTCGAGCCGTCGCACAGTGCCACGATGCCCATTAGGCAGTTGCTGTTTTGTCCCGAGTCAAGAGTGAGGTTGGTCGGTGGATCCGTCTATACATTGATTGAATGTCAATGCAGTGTGGCTTGTGACACAAATCAGGAAGCGTACCCCCGGCCCTTGGTTAGTTGTCTTATTCGTCTTGATCCAGACAATGTCTTCACACCGCCGGCAAGCCCCATCGAGCCATGATCCTCACCGCGAACCGCGCTCCAGTACCCTTCTACCCGCGCCGCTGCCGCACACCACATGTAGGAATACAAAAGAGGGATCGGCAGCCAAGAAGGTATCGGGAGGTTCTGTAGATCATCCCATGTGAACGAAGAGGAGAATGGCGGGTCAATGAGGATGACGTCAAACTTGGACGGACTTAGTGACGACAAGGACGCGTAGGGGAGATATCGGGGAGCTAGAGCGTGTTGTGTAACAGAGGCCGTTTTTCAAAGCACGAGAGAGTCGCTGCTGCTGCGGATACCTATGAGTACGATAGTAAGTATTGTAGAATGCGGGATGCACCCAAGACTGCAGCGGTATATAGATGATCTCAATAACGGCCACAGTTATGTGTAGGCGAGCGTAGAGTTTGTATATGCCACATTGGGCTGAAGTTGCATATCATCCGACGTGGACAGACCATAATCTACAAACGCTACAGTACAATGACGGGATGCTCACGGGAGCTACTCGAATATAGACATGAGTAGGAATAGGACGTACTCTTCGAATCTATGTTCTGGGTCTGCACCAAGCACCCAGTCCTGGGGCCACTCTCCGCCGTCCACATACCGCTGTGAATAGTCATTCCGAATGGTCTCCTCTTCCGGGAACGTTAGTTAGTGCGCATACTCGTATCGCGCGGCCTCGTGCGCCCCCCCCCGTTTTACGCGGGTGGTAAATCGGGTCACGGTCCCCATGGTTTCGGCTTTTGGGGTGGAAGAGATTGGCGACGGTGACCTGGATACGGGAGGCTGACGGGCTCAGGGGGAAGGACCATGAGGGGAATGTTGAGGATAGCTTGAGGCGGTGAAGTTTTGAAGGTAGGGCACGGAGTTGTCGTACGGCCGAGCCTTTTGATTCTGACGGACGCGGTTGGTTAGGTTAGTGTGCAAAGCACAATGCGTCATTAGCCGACCGCAATACACTCCCGCCGTACCTGTGGTTGAATCGTGAGGAGCCGTTGCGATTTGGGACGCGCGAGACGACTTCGAGGTCGGTGTCGGGCGTACAGCCGAGAGGGATGGCGTCAAAGGACGCGTCGGCCCCACGTGGCAGGATGATGCGCGCAGCTCGCCAATCAAATCTCGATCCGGTTACTGCCTACAAAAGGACCACGATGGCCCTTTAAATGTAGCCGTTCAAATTGAACCACCTCTATTACCTGAACTGAATGCAGCAAGTACAGGCTGCCGACACCAGATACACTGACGGTAAGTACTCGACTCTATGACCGTAAATGTCATGCGATTAACGGAACAGTCTCGATCGGAGTCAGAACGCTTGCCGCTTTTGCTCATAAGAAGTCGGTGCGGCTCAACAGTCCACACCCACCGCCTTTCCAGCTATCCCCACAACTGGGATTAGCCAAAGCGTCCGTAGCTTCAGGGTGGTCAACGAAGCCTCGAACACAATGGCACTATCAGTTACTGAGCACGTTGGCATCGAATGGCTCGGCGCAGCCGGTGCGATGCTAGTGATTACACTTATATGGTTCAAGGTACCCAGCAAACGTGAATTCATCCAAGAAAGGTTGACTATAAGAAGCATTCCAGGTTAACAGCTCCCGTAAACTCGTGAGCCCCACCCTCAAGCCAGGACTCAAAAGCCGCCATGGAGAGCACAACAAACAATGTCGATAATGGACAACAGGTTCACGTAACGAAGATCCTGGTGCATCCCATCAAGGTGCGCGATGACAAAGAAGTCGCTCGCTCTTCTCGTACTAGACGACACGACCTTCTCAGAGCTGCCGAGGAAGCAGTGTTCCCGAAGCGCGGTACACGTCCCACGGTCTTGAGGTGCTCATCGCTGTAAAAGTGGTCAATGCATTACATGGCTGACGCAAACACCAGAACGACAGAAAATGGGCCATTCTGGACGCCACAAAGATGTTATACTTACCGCTCGGGAGGTTTCCCAGGCATGGACATACCGCCGCTGTTGGCATCAGAATCATATTGACTTTGGCCCTTTTAGCTCGTCATGATCAACCTCAGTTGCACTACGACGCCTCTTCGCCGACGTCGGGTGAGCTGGTAGTCACTGTGAACTCAGACTCAGGCCCCGTCTCGTTCTCGGTGCCGATCGAGCCCACTTCTGAGATTCTCGCCAATTGGCCCCTGTGAGCGCATATAGCCAGCTAATTGATCGACCTTAACTCACGTTCACGTTCATTCGAAAGGATTGAAGAATGCTCCCTTTTTGGAGTTTACAAGATGGACGCATACGTCTGCAGGTCAGCCTCACCCACGGGCCCGTCGCCCTCCGAAGTGCTCTCGAAGTTCCTAGGAAAAGAGGTGCACCTCATCATGAAAGGTCCAACGCCTCGGCTCTGCCCGCCCAGTAGTCATCTCGCCTTCCCGGACCTGAAGGCTCAATTCGTCTTCCAGGACGGATATCCTCTTCTCTTCGCGAGTGAGGAGAGTCTGGATGCTGTCGCGAACGCTATCTGCCAGGCTGCTAGGATAAAACCGGACCAGCCAGGAAGAATCGGCGGTATGGATACACAACGCTGGTCGAACGAGAAGATTCCGATGGAGCGGTAGGTGGTTGTGAGCTTCTTCTCCCGCCAAAGGTTAACTGACTGTATGCTAGCTTCCGACCGAATATCGTGGTCAAGGGCGCCGGAGTCCCCTTCGCTGAGGACAGCTGGCAGAGGGTGACGCTGCACACGGGACCTAACAAAAGCGTCGATGAGTCGCGTTCCGTAACTCTCGTGTCGAGATGTACTCGCTGCCTGGTTAAGTAAGAACGGCCGCCTCTTCGCCTTTTGACCCGTGAACTGATGGTTTTCGGCTCTAGCTTCCTAATGTTGATCCAGCGACGGGCATCCGCGACGCTGCAGTCCCATTCAAGGTCATGATGAAGATCCGCACCGGAGTCGATCCCTCGCAGACCAACAGGCCTGCTTTGGCACCAACGGCGTCCCAGCGGGCGATGGGGTCGTTCGTGTGGGAGACCGTATCTCTGTCCATGAGTGGGTCCAGCCGGGTTTCTGAGCTTCTTTGCAGTCACGTTTTCACAGCACTCTATGCCGGATCTTATGACAAAACATAATTTGCATTCACATCTTCGTTGGCAGTGTGCTCAGCTATATGTACAGTGTACAATCAAGACTAGGTGCGAGGTAAGACTCGGAATTGACTGAAACTGAGACTCGTCATTTCGCTTCCACTTCGAGGGATTGCTGGTCCGAAGTATTCTTATCCTTAGACTTACGAAAGTTCACGCCTTTAAGCCGCAGCTTCTCTCCCTCGCACACTCTCGGCATGCGCCCTCGTATAGTCTCCTCCTCCCGCGCGAAGTCTTCCTTGGATAGTCTCTCCGACACATTTACTTCAACCTCGAACCCTCCCAGCCCGGCCATATCGGCAAGCAATCCATCCAAATCGTCCCACGCGAGGGCAAGGAAGCTCCTCAGAGGCCGTCCTCATCGGGAACTTCTCGAGGTCATCCAGTGGATTCTGGACAAGTTCATCGGCGAGCGCGTCAGCTGCTTTAGGGGCCGTGTCCCTGGCTCCTCCAAACTTAATTTGACGTCGAGAAATACTTGCCCGACATATGCGAAGGGCTTCGCGGTGACGAGCATGAACCGGACGAGGAAGGCAGGGCCCGTCAGTTTGCTCGCTGCGAAAGACGATCTTGCCCTGTGGGTGTTGTGAGCACGGGTTTTTTGGCCATGAGGCGTATTGGCTTACATTGTGTCGGGTGAGAGTTTTGATCAGGCTGTGGTGCAACGGGTTTGACGAGCGACGGCGGTACGACATGCACGCTCGTGGCAAACATGAGAAACGCCTGAGGCTGGTCGCGCGTTCTGCCACATTTCAGCAGAGCCTCGACGACATTCACGATGGCCGCCATTCCGGGCACTGTGACGACTGGAGAGCCCGCCGCAGCATTCATCTTTTTGTTTGTGGCGAGCATCCACAGCATCGGCGCGTCTTCTTGACACGCGACGGTCGAGACGTCTCGCAGGGTGTTTGAGAGATACAGTCCTCTTTGCGTATCTCTGGGAGGTGTGTATTGCTTCCAGGAGAGCAATGAGCAGGTGATATCCTGCAATGCCGGGAAGGCTGCGCACAAGACGCATGAGCTCAGAGAACTCATTGAACTGATGTGGCGGTGAGGGTAAGAGATGCAAAGTTGGAGAAAAACACGATGGCACCGCGGTGGGTAGAAGTGGATAGTAATGTTGTTAGAGAGCTGATTGAGGTAACAGATGGCGGCTTCTCAAAATCAAGGGTTGCTCTCCGGAATTTGGGCAATCTCTCTGTTAGCGGCAGGATGCGATGCAACCAAGGAAGATAGCTCCAGTCTGTGGAGTGTAATCCTCAGGACTTCAATAAATGTGTGAATGTTGCTTCCTGGTGCTTCCATGGAAGGAGGAAAGCTCGTCAACGTCATTGCGTGAGCGCAAGCTGATCTCATAGAAGATGTAAGACCGGAAGATTTTAGACCAGTAGCGACAGGTCAATGAGCACCAAGACAATACGTTCAAGTACCGGCCAGAGATTGTCGTTTCACCAACAGCAACTAGTCCAATGACAGATGAATTGACAATTTCATCGGCGACGCGACGAATGAGCTTGGCAGGGAGGGTCGAGTGCAGACACCGGCATGGAGGTTCAGACAGAGTTCATGGCAAGGCGCGAAGATATTCCTCATAAGGTGCGCAGTCATCTTTATTAGGCAGCTAATAGGGTTGTAGGGTTAGAGTGTAGACGCAGCTTAGCGACCATCCCCCCCCAAAAAAAATGGCCTGCCCCAGACCCGAGGGCCGAAGCAGGACAGGGGGAAAATATTGAGACGGTGCACGAGACCGAAGCCCGTACAAACCGCAGGTTCCCCTCTGAGGACAGGGTCGCCGTGCGCCTATGGATGGCCACACCACCCGGGTAGGTGAAGGGGCATGTGCCATCAAGGTAAGTATGAGGTGTTTACGATGGGCAAGCCAGTCATAGTGTATTATACCATAGACGCCGGTGGGCAGAGACGGACCAGGTGCGTTTGTTTGGCAACAAATGCCCGGTCATACTGTATGCTGGTCTGTGTGTCTGGCCCTCGGGAGGTGGTTGTGTCGCGAGAATTAGTGAGCAACCTGATGAAAGCGAATCCGGATTGCTACAACAAAAAAAATGATTATTTGTACGGCACTGTAGGACTACGTTAATATATCACTGTCTTCTCATCTTGAGGGCGTTTGTGATTACTATGAAAAGCAAAACAGTATATTGCGTCCAGCACCGAACTTCCGACTAAAAACTACAGGGTATCAGTACTCCAGATTGGTATTCCGAGAGCGTCTACACAACAGACAAATTACTATGCGGATTAGAACATCCCCCTCTCTTCTCGGCACCTCGCCAGCAACTGGAGGTGGTCGGTGCCCGGTCGCGACTAACAGGGCGGTCCCCGCGACCTTGGTGGTGGCGCGGGGGTTGCCCTAGGGGGTCTCGGTAACGGCATCTTCGGTACGGCGGCGTCGCTCTGCTGGCTACCACCCGGCCTCGACGGCAACATTCGTCGGTGTTACGAAGCCTGTTCCCGACGAGGCGGTCGATGGAGCCGGGGACGGGATTACTCCGCACAGCAGGAGAAGAGGATAGTGCGAACGAGGGCGGAGGAGAGGTGACGTTCACTGCTGGTGAGCGAGCCCGCGTTTGGGACGAGGCGCAGCTATGTCGGGGCGGGCGATCCCGTTCGTATCGGCGTCGAAGCAGGGGTAAAGATTGGGTCTGAAGGTCGACGACTAGAATGGGCGCGGTACACTGGTGGCGCTATCTTCGGACTACCCTCCGGAGTCTCAGCTAACAGCCGTTCAAGAAGGAAGCGGAAGTCAAGGCCGTATTCCTCGAGGAGCTGCGTAAGTGTTGTGTTAGCTGAGCTATGCTTAGTGTAGAGACGAGTAGCATACCTTTTTACTGTGTACTTGCGTAAGCTTCTTTGCTTCTTCCACTGTTTGCTGGCTGACATCCGAACTGTCACACCTGTTTACGGAACATGTCGGCATAGGCTTCAACTTGCTCTTTAGCCCACTCGACAAAACCTGCATAGTCTTTAGCGAAACCAAGACAAAGACATATCCGAGGCACTCACAACTAGCGACTTCATTCTCCTTGAAACTCGCCAGAAACCAATCAGCGGTGTGCTTGATGCCGGTGAAGATCACGATAGCCAAGTCGCTGATATACATCCCGACGTGCCCTTCGAACGTAATCATTCGTACTCGTTTCCTCATCACTTCCGAGCGCGAAGTGAGGAATGTAGCCCGTGCAGCTGCCCCCGCTTTCACAGTCGCGTGAGGAGTGATATGAGCTGGACAACCCTAGACTTCCGGTTGCTCGGTGACGCTAATGACTGGAGTAAGGCTGATGTTAGACTGGTCTTCAGGGGAGTAAGTTTTGCGGCGAGATTCGGTATGCTGTCAGCTTTGCTTTCCCCCTAGATGATCGGTATGAGTAACGCTCGTGAAGGAAAAGACGACGGCTAACCTTCCTCCACAAGCGAACGGCGTGTTCCCCACTTTCGCTAAACGATATCGCTACGGTCAAATCATCAGTGAAGTCACCGACCCAGCGCGCGTCGCGTTCGAGCTTCTCTTTCGCAGAGGAACCGAGGTCGGATTTACCCGTTATGTCTGCCAGAAAATCTGGTAATGGGGGGACGTCGGGAATAAATGACTGAGAGTTACGCTGACAATGTCACGTTGAGTAACGCAGTTGGAGATTGCGGAAACAAGAGCGCACGTCATATACTACTCCAAAGGCTTTTCCGGCGCTGATGCTCGCCTTCACGCTCTTTTTCGTCGTTTGGCGGCGAGCTCTTCGGCTACATGTCTGAATTGCAATAGTAAATGCTTCTTGTCGGCAGCAATCTCAGTTCGATACACGTGAGTCTCCTTGTTATGGCGAATCTTGAAGACATTCGTCATTCCTAAGACCCCTTTAGTTCATTTCATTCATATTTTACTTCTGCGCAGCGTAGCTCACCGACGGTATCTTTGGTATCCAATACCAACATTTCAGTCAGTGACCAACACTTCTCCGCTACCAGCTTGTCACTTTCTACGTTGTTTCGTCGCCTCTAATCGCCTTCGGGCAACGAGCACGGCGTCGTCAAGTAGCACGAACCGCACAGCATATTCAACCTTATAGGTCGCAGGGTTCAAAGCAAGGATGTTGTCTAATTCCAGGACGACGTGCCTGCCGGGCGTAGTCGGCACGAACTTGCTAGAACCCTCAATCTGCGTATGCAAAGTCTGCATTTGGTTTGCGTACAGTACGCGGAGGTCGGCAATGGAGGACCGGACATTTCTCCGGCGTTCTGAGACAAATTGAATATATACTGAAGGTTTGTGGCTGAATGCGGACTGTGCACGCACCAGCTACCACGACGCGGAATCGTCAATGTGCAAGAGGGATGGCATGCCTTTCCACTCAGACAGGGCTTCCTTCAACTCGAGCATTTCGCTTTCGAGGGTGCTAACCTCTTTAGACACCATCACGAACTCGGCATAACTTGAGTCGCGTCGTTAGAGAGTACACTCGCGAAGAGCACAGCAACGTACTTCTTGAATACATTGCGCTGGCAAATCAAGAGCAACACCGTTCTTTGGACGACCGCAAAGACGACTGTAGCGAGCGCAACTCTGCCTCCGTAGAGTTCGCCATCTTCAGCTTCAAAATCTGGTCCTCACAATCAATCCCTCATGCACTAAAACCACACGATCCCCTAGCAGCAATCCTCACATGCATCCGGATCAACACATCATCATCCAGCAGCCTAAGCTCCATCTCCACCGGGTCTCCTTCGGCTCCTCCGTCTGCGGAATCACGATGTCCTGGCCCTTGTACCCCGACGTGCGCAGGCCGAGGGGAATCGTCGGCCACCCGGGCAGCCGCGGGCACGGCGCCGCTGCACCCTGTCGGCGACGAGATCCTCCCTTATGCATACCGCAGATTCTCCGGCAACGAATCCACTCGACATGCGCTTCTTTAATTTTGTCGTCTACTCGTGTCGACTTGCGCGCGTCGCGTGTGGGGCGGGCCCGCCGAGGGCTTCTGCAGCCGCGGCCGGGCGGCCTGAGAGAGGGTTTCCGCGTTCGTAGGGATTGCATGGTGGTCGTAGTGGGTCTTCGTCAAGTCGTGAGGTAGTCAGAGTGAGATAGGAAAGGCAGGGTTCCTTTCCGGTCAGAGGGCTCCAGGGCGCGTGAGCTGGCCAAGCCCTGCAATGTGAAGAAACAAGGAGTACGAGCGGTCGCCGTTAACGTTACTGCCTCGACCCGGTCAATCGGCTATCACCGCGCCACCACGGTACCGTTTCCCCTTCTCGTGGTTAGGCGCTTGAAGTGCTGCTGGGCTGCTCCCACAGTCCGCGCGACGAAGGTAATTCAGTTGGATTCAGTTGTGCACCATATCCATCAGGACTTCAGCCTAGCCATGGAGCAATAAACACTACTATCATGTATCCAGATGTTTATTATGAGGGTATCTCGTACAGTATACCCGAAGGGTTAATCATTACATGTTCCATTCCCGGGTCAAAAATCAGAGTTCAGGTCTCTTCTCACTCAAGTCTGTGCTTCCACTCGGATGCCTCTCCGAAGGGCTTTCATCCGAGGACATCGAGTCATTCAAGACATCCTCCGAGGCAACATTCCGCAGGGAGTTAAGCTGTATCATCGATGTCGTCGGCTGCGCGGGCGACGACGGGTCGAGCGGCTCAACGCGACGGGGGGTCGGCAACGCAGGTCGTTCCAGCTCTCCCTTCTCATTCATAGCCTCCACATTCCCCTTCTCCAGGTCCGCTTCCTCGTGCATCGGCTGGAAGCGGCTCCCCTTCGGCGTCGCCCAGTGTCCCGTCAGCCACCCGGCCGCCCGGTGGCACTGTGCGTCTCGCTGCTTTGCTGCGCAGACGCCTGTGTCGCCTGGCTCGCGGGGCGGACAGGGCCCTCATGCGCCGCTTCGCGCGTATGATGGTGCCAATGGCGCCGAATGTTCCGCGAAGGGAGTCTAGCCCGGGCTCCTCGCTCTTCTCAACAATCTCCCCCGTGTCGATTGGACGTCGGAAAGAGTCGAAGCCAGGTCGAGGTCGTCTGCGTCGCCGTCACCGGGGAAATGAGGTGAAATGAGGTGAGAGAGCTGCAGTTGGGGGCGGCTGCGTCGATGTCTCCTAACCTGGAGTGGGTGGGAAGGTCTCGAGGAGGTTCGCGAGCGCACGCCGGAGCGGCGAGATCGGAGAGTGGCAGAGCGACGCAGACTGGCTTTCCGCGCTGCGTTGGGGTCGACTTCAGACCGTGCAGCTTCGAGCAGGAGAGTCGTGTGTTCGTCAATCTATAGAAGTAGGGCGTGAGTATATACAAAGTAACCTAATAGGCTCAATACGTACCTTGGCGAGCTTCTTGGGTCGACCTTGGACATTGAAGGATGAAAATTCCAGTACAGATGACGAAGAAAGCAAGCACGACAGTGATGATTTGAGTGGCACTTGCTTTGAGGCCTTGATAGAGAATCTGATGGGCGAATCTAGTGAGATGACACTATTTCTGTATTTCAGAATACTTACAACAGACCCCAGTAACGAGAGTGCAAAACGTGACTGCAGAAATGGTAAGCGCGTGTCTATGACACATGGACCGTACTCACAGAGGACGTAATATGTGGGAGTAACTGGGCATCCGAGTGAGCGCGGTTCTTACGATCAATAAATGCATGACATACCAGCATCATCGCTGCAGTGCTGTTAGCAAAGTTGTAGCAAGGTCAAATGACATCACTCGTCTCCGCCTGTATTATACATTGCCAATGCAACGTTCAATGTAGTAGATGACGGAGTTTTCGGTCACTGTAATTTTTCATCAGATGGATGCAACTTCCCTTTACTCGTGCGCTGCGCGACTTACGCAAGGTGACCACACAACTATGACTAGGAGTAGATAAATGAACCAGTTCTTGAACTAATACCAACAACTCCTAGTCAGAATTCATCCAAACATCAAGAATTGTTTGTTCACCTGGTTCTCGCCCCTAATGCTTGTCAAGATGCAAGCACCCAAGCCTTGCGTGCAGCTGACACTAATACCTCCAATGAGGCTACAGATACCGATGTATGGCAGCATGCTCTTCTTGCCATATTTTGGCGCAGCCCATACCGCAAGAAATACGGCAAAGGCAATGATGACACCAGCGTACGACAAGAACCACGGCGTGACGAAACATACTTGCGGAATCCGTCAATGGTGTTGACGCTTTGTTCCTCAGGTCCGTTCAAAGGCCAGTATCGAAGAGCCAATGAGACATTGGGTGGAACGCTATCCACCCGAAGAGGGCACAGCCCCCTATCTCATCGAGCAAAGAAGTGCGAGAGGAGCGAATGAGATAACCAACGACAACGCCGCCCATTGGAGTTGCCACCACGCGTCAGGCCACAAGTATCCGGGTGGAGCACAACACAGTGCAGACGGTACAAAGACGATGATACGAACCGCCTCGACGAAAGCATAGGCAGCAAAGTTTGCACAGTTCGCCTAGAATCATAATAATCATGCCCGTCCACCACAATCGGCCTCATAAAAGGCGTATGGTGTCATTGCCATAGAAGCGAGAGAAGACGTATGAGGACCTACCGACTTCAGGTACGCGACGCCGTCGCCCGCTACATGGCCTTTCTGCGAGTTCAGGAGGCCCTTCTTCTTGAAGACAAAGGACGAGCCGATGAGGATGCCAGAGCCTATGGCCTAGACACACACCAACCCTGTCGCGCGAGAGGTGAGCTCATGACGTCGCGACGCGCTTCAAGGAGCACACTTACGCGCGGTATTTGCGGAGGTTGTGCCGAGCTCGACGAGCTCGTCGTCACTGAGGGTGAGTTGACATTATTGTGCGTCACAGCAGATACAAAGAGACTAGGGAGACGGCAAGGGGCAAGACGGGGGATTGGGACGGTGGGGTGAGGGGAAAAGGCGATCATGGCTCGCTTCTGTAGCGACTTCTGAAAGTGGGAGTCTGGCCGCACACAACGACCTGCGTTCAGGGTCGGGTCGGGAGTCGCGCCCACGTTGGGCGTTTGCTTCTCTCTGGGCCTCATACTTACACGCTTTATCGCGACCGGTGTGCGTTCTAGCTCAATTTTATGCGCATAACGAAGGTTTCCAGTGAACATTGTCCGTGCGAGTCGCGTCCAGGAGCATACCGCAGCTCACCAGAGACTTACCCTTCAGGACAATAGCTACCGGGGGGACTTTGAGGAGATAGGTCTTGCACATCGCAATATTCTCATGACGTCTAGAAGCAGCACGCAAGCAGTTAAGTGGCCAGTCGACCGGTCCATGATGTAGATGGCGAAGTGCAAGTGTAGTATTTCCAATTGCAGGAACCGCTGTCGATCCTCTCTTGCTCCCGCCCGCCTTTTGACGCCAACGCTCACCTCTCGTCTCTGTCCTTCACCGTCCACGCTGGATGCACACAACGGAGCCTGACTATTACGCGGTGCTCTCGCTCGGCCAGCCTCTGCTCAATATGCAGAGGTGAAGGCTGCCTACCACCGCGCTTTTTTGCTCTTGCACCACCCGGACAAACAGAGCACTTCAGCTCGCCGAGCGGACGCAGTGGACATAGATTTACTCAAGAGGGCCTTTACGACGTTGTCTACGCCCGAGCTTCGTACCCAAGTACGACAACGCTAGGGCTAGCCGACTCTCTGGACCTCGCCCCGCGCATGTGGTCTCTCTGGAAGAATTCACCGAGCACGAGAGCGATACGCCAGAGAAAATTTCTACTGGAGCTTGACTTTGTCGATGTGGAGGCATCTATCGCATTGCGGGAGAGCGACATGGAGAAGGATCAGCATCTCATGGAGGCTGCAACGACTGCTCAGAAAGCTCAGGTCATCTGGGTAGGATATGAGCTCGCGGGAGGATGACCAGTAAGGTACGAGTGAACTCTGTTTCAGGAGTTCAGCGTTGATTATATGCGCATGGACTTCACTACGCTCATGTCGGGGCAATTTCCCCCCCAAGCCCATATCGCTCGATTACCGGCTACGACAACATTTCTTTGTACACTCAACTCATTGTTACAACATGTTCCAAGTACTCTACATGAATAACGCAACTCTTCGGTCTGAATCAACATCCATCGCATCGTCCACATCTGGCGATGTTTGCCGTCCATTGCTTTACCCATTCCTCGAAGAGCGCACTTCCATAACTCGCGACCCAAACGCGTAGCCTACCTGCCAAGGCATCCAGCGTTGCCAATCCGCGCGTTGCATCTATCGCATAACTGTCAGCCGAATGTTTCAACGACTCAAGTTTGACCAGTCCTGTCACTCCGTTTCCTCGATGAAGAAGTGATTCCCGTAGAAGTGATATGGTCTGGTTGTGCGGGGACTAGGGTCCGTGATCAACGACGAATATTTTGACCATGTGTACTGACCGTTTTCACACGTCCGTACCATCAACGCAATGAAACATGTTAAATGGTCCGGGAACCCTTGCGATCGCGCAAGTTCACGGACAGTCACCGATGCGTTGGACACTGTCCGACGTAAGCATCGAGCACGTATCTGTCCGAAGGACAAACTCACATAAGGATTGAGCACCCATGACTGTTTCGCCGTAGGCTCTACATTGGTCACGGTTGTGTTGAACCAGCTGTCGGCATCCAGCCGTCCTATACAGCCCTATACGGCAGGGTCAACGACGTAACGGTGTCTCGGGATAATGACACGACACCTTTACGGAAGCCTTGGCGTGCGACTGCCGACTTGGGGTCTGAACCATTGCCACTCGAATAACTCGTCAGGAAGGTCCTTCCGATTCCGGTAGAGGGCTGTCAGAATACGCCAGAGGGGTTCAGCGCCGTCTAAGAGTCAATCTCGTTCCACTACCGTGGTAGTCCGCCTTGGCAGGGTTAGTGGAATGTGGCAGACCCTACACATTTGATCAAAATCAGTGTATGTCATATCGGAGGCTATTTGAACCGACCTTGCGACAGTCGTTCTCCTTGAGCACCTTCGTGATATGCTGTAAATCCCTGACTTCATCGCCCGGTTTCTCTCGCGCATCCCTCTCTTGAAAAAAGTGTGCGTGGTTTCGTGTGGTATCGGATCCCGGTTGGGTTTTTGAATGGTGCGCAGGTTTTGCTCGGCTTCTCACAAGGGATTATTGGAATCTCTTTGGCCAGTGAGAACGTCCGTGCCCTTGGCACCGTACTGTCGACGAACACGCGATGTGTGGATTTTTTCCTGGTGTCAAGCATGAATAAAACTCTTCAATACAAAAAGCGATAGAGCATACCAATCCCAGCGGTAGAGATCCCCAATCGCATCGTCATAACGACGGTGATGTATCGGAATGGTGCAATACCGAATTCAGGTGTTGACAGGCCGTATGGAGAGGCCGTGCGAGAGCTTAACCTCGAGTCCGTCTTTCAAGGGGAAACCGTAGAGCGGTAACGTAACGGGGAATTCGGCATGGGTTGGTCCACTTTCTCGGTATGGCCGCAAATGAATGTGACAGGAAGAACCGAACCCGGGTCTGGGGCAGACCGTAGTGTGCAGCTTGGATGGATCGCAAAACCGGACTCCCTCCCTCCCGTGGTACCTGCTTCGCTCGATCAGCATTCGAAGGGTGTGGAATAAGCAAGGAAACGTACCCCATAGCGACCAGTGCGCGCACGAGGAACTTCAGGCCGCCAACATTTATACCTCCCTTAACGCGATAAAGTACCGATTCGCCTGGACCGCATTCAGGTTGTAAATGCCAAAAATCCGCGGACGTTCTCGATGACCAGAAGAAACACGAATTTCGGTTCGGTAAAGTCGACCCATGATAGAGGACGGTTGAGTATAAGATGGCTCTTTTGCGATCGCTCGCCCGTTTGGAAGGACATGGTTCAATGTTGAATGCGGTTGAAGTGACTGACCAACGGTATTACGGTGGAGATTTATGAGTCAGATCGTGACAAGGGTAAGACGCACCATGGGAATCCTGCAACAATGCAGGTCGATAAAATCACCGGGTTTGATGGGTTTAGGAAGGGTGCGAAGAGCGGAGTGATCATAAGGCAGAAATTGCGTGGTCTATCCGTCGAGTCGAGTCCAGCCGGGTACACTAAACGTCTTCACTGCATCTCGCAGCGCTATATTCGAGCATTGGTTGAAAACATCCGTTTCTGGTGAGTTCTTCCTGAATACCCAGTCAGCTGACTGGGCTGTGAGAGCAGAATTGCAAAGCTTACTTGAGTGTCAGGGCCGCGGATGGTGCTATCTCAATTTTGCATGCGTTCAACTTCAAACATCCGGCCTGCTGCATTGAAAGTCCAAAAGCACCAACACCTCCAAAAGGATCCAATGTTCGTAACGGGCCAGGCCTTGAGCACTGCCTGTTAAAGTTGTGTATGTCTTCCGATTTCTTCTTATCATCTCTCCAACAGACAATGCAAATCTCCGGCGCTTGGAACGCCCATTGAGCTTGGTCACGTTTTCCCATTTCGTGACGATCAATCTCGGGAATATCGTGATATTTGACGAAGCAAATATAGGGAATACGGAGACTTCTATCGAGGTAGAGCTTCCAAATCGCGGGTGGGTAGGGAGAAGTAATTGACCACCCTGCACTTGCGGGATGAGTGCGCGAGTTGCGCTGACTTCAAGGACATATTGCAGGATTCGATGGGGTCGTCAACGATAGGAGATGCCTCTTTTGTACTGTCAGCTCATTATTAAGGGGATACAACACCGGGTGTGGAGAGGCTTACACCTCGTCTTTAACAATCAGCGTCGTCGTCACTAGCCAGCTGTAGAATATCGTGATTCATGCGACCTAAAGGCTCTACACTAAGCATGCACAGCCTAGAGACCTAGAGCGCTGCTGTCAAAATTTGAAGCCCGACGTCATCTGCGCCAATGGTACATGTAAATCATCCATTCGTGCGGCCCTATTCAGCATCACAAAATCGTTGATGTGTGATAAGATGACGCACGCAGTGAAAGGCTGACGACGTCCTTCCCCCCTACGTCGGTATGCTTTTGTGGAGAACTCAGTCCACATTTCTCGGCACTTGCCTTAGAGCAAAGCTTTGTCAACAGGGTCCTGGAAGGATGAGGGACCAGTTAACAACGATTGTCTTAGAGTCGTCGTCTGTAGGACAGAGTAAGAAGCAGGCACCGCATCCGACTGGTTCTGGAGGGGGCGATGGACTTGAAGCTGCATTGGGTATCTTAGATGTGACATCTCGGGAAAAGTCGTGGTAAACCAACCTGTAAGAAGAAAACCGCGTCCCTCGTCCTGAGGACTATGTCGTGTTCCAGCTCCGAGGATGCGAGACCTTCCTGCCTGCCGCCGTCAGCATTGGAGCTGCTTGTGTTGGGTCCCGCGGAACACTTGTCAACGATAATAAAGGAATTTGACGAAGGGCAATGAGTCGCATATGTCTCCGTAAGAGCAGATCTCGTAAGTGTTCGTGGAAGTACCTTGCCGGATTTAACATACATGTATCATTGGAGTTTACGGAGTTAGTAACAATACTGTCCTGCCTTGCATGAGACGTCTTTGATTGCGTGTTCGAACCATCGTACAATGGGCCTGTTTAGAGTGCGTGTAATTGTAAAACGTAAACAAGTGCGCTCAAAACCTGCCCATCTCGTTGAGGTTGCCTTCAACATTTTCACCTGTATTGTTAAAGCTTCACCAGATGATAGATCCGCTACTATGGCCGGCGCTTGGAGATGGTGTCCTCCGTTAACGGTATGGTGGTATTGGTTCCCGATAGCGAAAAAACCCGGGAAGGGTGCATTTTGGTACAAAAACGACGTCGCCCACCTACAACTGTGAACATCTATATCTTTCCCCCCATAATGACACAGGTCTTACTTTATAATTCCACGCCACTCTAACCATATACAGCCCAATATTTCCTTCACTGGCGGCCTTCACGCGGGAAGTAAGGGATTCCCTCGTCCTGATTTCCTTCGCAATACTCGATCAACTCTCTTCCTCTCCGGTCTTGCTCCCCCCTGCGCGCGCTCTGCAGTGACGGGATGGAGCCGGCCAGAACCTTGAGCTGTTCAGGAAAAAGGCCTTCCGCAAGCTTGTGAATGAGCGGCGTCACGGTCGTGCTTGTCTGGTACTCGGGCTGCAAGACGCGTAAGTCAATGTTCTTCGTGCTGAAGAGACTATTGCGAGGCCGTAGAGGCCGTGTGCGACAGAAAGAGGCAGGTGGACTTGATGCTGCGCGTCGAAGTCCCTTATGTAGGCGGGACAGGAACGGAGAGCTTTATAACTCTCATTCTCCTCCGTCATTGTCTTAGAAAACGTCTAGCACCATAGCTTCCTGTGGACGCATCCCAGGGGTAATGAAACTTTTTGTTGATGTTATCAAAGAGGACTTACCTTGCGATGGCGTGTCCTTCTATGTCTCCGACGCGCTGTGAGTGAGAGCCATGTCACTAGAACTTCCAATTGTGACCACAGTAAACTATGTTCATATGGGTGAAGCTTTGGCCCGTGAACAGACCTTAGGGGGATTTCATGGGAGATGTTAAAGCTCATATGTGAGCTGGGCGACCTGTGTGGTGGCCTCTGTAGAATGGGTTCGCAAATCTTGCGATATGATTCCCGCGGTAACGCCCTTAAGCTCGATACCGTAAGTCGTATTGAGGATCTGGATGTGCACATCAACTACACGCCAATTGAGGCAACCGATCTTGCCAGAGCCGGACTGTCAACTATACTTACTCCGTCCGAGATATAATCCATGTGCAAGGGGTTGTGGATCCCCCCCCCCCCCGGCGAAGGCCGTTCTCTAAAGGTGAGAACTCCTGACTTGCACGGGATGGGGCAGAATCGCCATCGTCTAGTTTCAGTCGTCGTCTTGGACACCACTTGCGTCCTCCCTCGTGGAGAACCGAACCGGGTTCCGACATAAGCCATACGGCCACGAGATGCCGAGCCGAGTCAATTCATATGATCGATACTTCTATAGTCGTTTCTGCTGGTTGGGAATCGAAGATCACAAAGTCTGTAAAGTATGCGCACACAAGGGCTTTTTTGACACCCGTATTCTTCCTGGTCTTCACCGAATATGAGGGTTGTCGGGGCCTTCTCCACTTCATAGTCATCATCGTCCGGGTTGTAATAAACCTCATGCGTATCACCCTCATTGAGAGACGCGTAAGTATGTCGCAGATATACAGACGCGAAACATACTAAGGTATAAGCGAGAGGATCTCGTCCTCTTCCTCAGGCTACTACATACTCAAATTAACCTCGTATTATAGCAGAGGATCATCGATGCAACGCACTCACACGGCCAATTATCACTTTCCCCCTCCTCGCCGTACCCTTTCTCTTCTCTACGCCTTGGCCCGGACCGCGTTTGAGTACCCACCAGCGTCCGCTGTGAGCTGCTCAACCCTGCACGAAAGTTCGCAGGAGAGCTACCTGCAGTGCCCTCTACCCTGCGACGCGTGCTGTGAACGCGCAAAGGGCGAGCTATTGCTCGTGCGCGCTGTCGCCCCGGAGAGAAAGTCTCGCGCCGAGGTCCCTTCCTCACCGAAACTGACTTCGAACGCGTTTTCGGCCTATTTCGCGGAGGCATCCCAGTGTCGTAATTCTGCGTATATCTCAGCACTGTTGTTTGATATCAAAATGCATGTTTAGATGGGAAACATATAGAAAAAAGCAAGGATTAGAGATATAGATTGTGCTCGAGCAACAGCTGATCGCGCTGCTGCTCGTGTAAGGCGGATGAAAAGAGAAGCGCCGAGTCAAACTTTTTTTCTTCCTCCGAGGGTCAACACGCGGTGGCCTTCCCCGAGGAAGACCGACGCCACATGTAGTTTCCTACTGTAGCATGCATAAATGCGCGCGTAGAATCCTCATGTCATTCAAACATTGATAATTTACAATAATGGGTTGACCCAAAACGTTTATATTGGGTTACAGTGTCGTACACATTTGAGTTAATTGCAACATGGCGGAGAAGCGAGAGTCCTTGACACAAGCAACAATTACTTAGAAAACAGGATATCAGAAGAGGAAATAGATCGCTTCGACTTCACCATTCGCCGGGGGAATGTGTTCGTTGAAGACGTGGAGGTACAATGCTAACGAATGAGCGGGAAGGAGAGCGAGATCGTAAAGATGGAACGGGGAAAAGAACATGAGGCGGCGACCAACGAAGGGGAACAACAAACACACCAGAGATGCGGGCCTCTTCGCCTCCATCGCGGGGAACGTGTAGAGTACGAGGGGAAACGGCGAATGACGGCTAGCTGGAAGGATGGGTCGCACAGAGTGATGGGTATGCGTGCGCGGCGAGGATCGTGGGTGGCATTAGGCGGGCAGTAGTTTCGTACCGGAGAGGAGAGAACCTTTACATCTAATCGTCACATTTACGAATACAGCCTTGAGGTTACCGGGGGAGGGGCGAGCGCATTCCATTCATTCGTTTAGACTTGTGATGTTCATTCTGCGACTGCTACCGCTGCCGCGGCGTGTGCAGGGTCCTCCGGGCCTGCCAGAGCACCCTCTGGAACCACCTGCCGCCAATCTTGAGTCTCCGACCTGGTGGAAGTCTGAGGAAAGTGGTTAGCTGAGGGCCAAGGCACTAATGCTCTAGTAAACATACCGAGAATCTCGCTGTACATCATGACCTTCCATGTGTCCACCCGGTAGGTCTGCGTCGTTGAAGCTCCAGTCGAACTTCTCCGCGGCCTCGGGCTCGTCGTGGTAGGATCGTGATATGGTGAAACATACTCGTGCGAGAGCGATTTCAGGAGCGGTAATACGCTTTCGTCGGGTCGAAGACAAGCATCTTCTCAAGGAGATCAATTGCTAGTCTGATTTATGGCCAAAAGTTGAGTTACAGTTGTTTTTTTTGGCCAAAATGCTTTACTACTTACCAACTGGGTCGTTATTGTGCAGCTTCTCGCTGAACGGCACCCGTTCGCGTTTAGGTAGTGACTGGACAAATCGAAGAGTCTGCATCGCAAGGGTCAGCCACTCTATCACCGAAGTTAATAAAAATAGACAACATACGTTCTCGCTGGCAATCGTCTGGATGACGTCCTCCGGGCGGCGTTCCCAGCAAACTCGGTGATGATAGAGAACTGATGTACATCTGTGATATGGACAGGTCAAGACAGATCCCGAAAGATGTGGTAGGACTTTACTCACGGTCCTTTCCAGGGAACAAGGGCTTGCCCTCAAGCATTTCGGCAAAAATGCATCCTGCACTCCAAATGTCTACCGCGACGTCGTACTTTTGCCATGTGAGCATAATCTCCGGTGCCCGGTAATACCTAGTCGACACACTAGCCGGTCATTTGCGGATCTTGAATGCGCGCAAGACCGAAATCGCAGATCTAGAAAAAGATGTATTCGTCAATGACGTCGTGGGAGTGAGAATCTCCTACGGACCTTGATGTCGCAGTTTTCGTTGATGAGGGATGTTACTCGGTTTCTAGAGATGAGTATGGCGTAAGCATGCGCCGAACTGTTTGACTTGCTAGACAATTTACCAAGTCTCGGTGAACGACGCCCAGCCGAGTGGACGTATTTGAGACCACGCTGGGGGAAAGTATAAGCTTTAGAAGTAGATTCTAGGTTTCAAGGTCGTACCAGAATTTGGTAGAGGAAGTATTGGATGAACTGCTTCTCCAGTGGTCGTGACGTGAGCAGTCGGTGTAGATCTGTACCGAGGAGCTCTGTGACAAAGTAGCTGGCCGATCATGAGTCGCGAGGGCCTCAGTAACGGCTTTTGATAGACTCACATATCCTCTAGTGGAGAGATGAAAACGTCGCTGAGGCTGATGATCTGTGTGCCACTTTAAGTCCCCGGCCGCATCTGAAGAATGGGAACGTCGACGTACGTTTTCATGTTGGATGTGTTTGAGCAGCTTGAGCTCTCTGTATGTCCGCTTGCTTAATACTGGGGTGCTGAAAGGCTTCATGATCTTCTTAATCGCCACAGACGAGCCCGTCAGCTGGTCTTTCGCAGAGCTACGCAGGACCGCGTCAGCTCTCTGGAAATGACCTTCCCCATGAATGGAATGCATACCATACGAGACCAAAGGCGCCTTGGGAGAAGCGGGGCGCGTCAGCACAGACATCGACAACATCGCAGAGTACGAGCTCACCCATTCCAACCGGTTGGAGGTCGACATAACGGGTGGTCACCTGAACGCGTCGGGGGAGGGGGACAGTGAGTAAATTTTATGGGAGGGGAAGACGACGTGGAAGGGGACGTACCTCGAACGAGGTACCGAATATACTGAGTTTGACGAACGACATGGACTACGCTGGCGTCGAGCGGAGCCTTGGGTAGAATAGAGCAGGTGGAGTTGGTGGACGGTTGAAAGAGCTGGTCGCCTTGAGCGGGGTGCGTTGGTGATATACAGAGTAAGACCCAAACGGTTCCACTGTAGGCCTTCCATTATCATCCCGTCATCGCTTATGTAAGCTGCCCCTAACCTCACTTGCCCCTTGTTCCTGTCTTTCTCTCCTTCCGCCACATCTTCTGCTTCTATCCATATTTTTGCATTAATGTCTCTCTTAATACCCCTCAATTCTAGTCTCGCTTTGAATGCTCTCCCATAAGACGGTATTATCCTGGCCATTTCTTGTGGACTTATGCCCAGCTATGACGTAGCGAGCAGAGTAGACGCTCACCACGGAAATTGTGTACCTTTGTCTTCACCAGGCACAAAGTACATCCAGGCCCTTGTGCCCAATGTCTGTCCTCTCAAACCAGCGCCTGGAATTATTGTGACAAAATAAAGAGACAGCTTGTTACATCCAACAAATCGTAGACAAGAGTGGCTGGCGATGAAGGTACCCAGCGAGCAGACCCCAGTCGCGTCTTGCTCAAAGGGTCGTGTGTAAGCGACTGGTTGTAAGCACGTCATGTCAGACACGCCTGTCGTCCTGCGCGCAGACGCGTATATTTCTCATCCACGTCCACCTCTACCACCCGTCCTTTTCACCAAAGCACAACCATGTCGTTCGTTAGGGCATCCCTCAGGGCGCGTAACGTCGTAGGTTGCATATGAACCGTATGCATATATGTTTTGATGACCCCCTAGCTTGCCGGCGCGCGCCGCTACAACTCTACCACCCCTCCTACTCAAAAAGCATCCTCCAACTGGCCTCTGCTTCTGGCTGGTTCCGGTATGTCGTGCTCTACTGCAATCCAGTAAACGCTCTAACACCCCACAGGCGTCGCTGGCCTCGGCGCGTATGTCTATCTCGACCGTTCCGGTAAGCCCGAGGTGAAGGCCAAGAAGCAGCAGGAGAAGAGCCTCTCGACCCCGGACAACTTTGTCGACTTCAAGCTGAAGAAGGTCGTACCCTACAACCACAACACTGCCACGTATGTTCTACTGCACCTGACCTGAATTGCAAGAGCTGATTTTTCCCGGCCAGATACATCTTCGAGCTGCCCGAGGGCGAGGCCTCGCTTTCTCCCCGTCGCGTCCTGTGTTGTTGTCAAGTCGGCGAGCGACTCCGCTGCACCCCTTCTCGGCAAGAACGAGAAACCCATCATCCGCCCATACACCCCCACCCTCGTCGTCCGACCTCGAAGGCGAGCTGCACTTCATCATTAAGCGCTATGAGGAGGGCAAGATGTCCCAGCACATCCACAACCTCAAGCCTGGAGACAAGCTTGGTATCAAGGGCCCTATCATGAAGATTCCCTTACAAGGGTGCGTTTTAGTTAGGACAGTGTGTTTATGTTCTACACTCATATTATCACAGCCAACGAGTTTGAACAAATTGGCATGATTGCAGGCGGTAGCGGCATGTACGTTTTTATATGTTTTTTTCTACATGAATTTAATACTCACAGAGCGCGTAGCACCCCCATGTACCAGGTTCTGCAGCATGCGCTCGCTGACCCCGCCAACAAGACCAAGTTTACTCTCGTCTTCGCCAACGTCTCTCCCAAGGACATCCTCCTGAAGGAAGAGTTCGACACCCTGAAGGCAAGCACCCGGACACTCACATCTCAACATTGTCTACACCGTTGACAAGCCGGACGAGGCGTGGAAGGCTGATGTCGGTCACATCAACAAGGCCCTCATCCAGCAGCATATCCCCCCTGCGTCCCTCGCTGACAAGGTCAAGGTCTACATCTGCGGTCCTCCTGGCCAGGTCAATGCTATTGCGGGTAAGAAGGACGGTATGAAGCAGGGTCCCCTCGGCGGCCTCCTCAAGGAACTCGGATACACCGAGGAGCAGGTGATTATCTCCTCGAGAGCATGTTATACTGTTAATTGACCTGCTTCTTTTAGGTCTTCAAATTCTAGATTATAGAGCGACAGTAAACGTATTGTTATAGCTATCATTTTGTCGAACAATGCTCAGCCTACGTCTTTCCATCTCCAACTGAGTACGAAGCGGCTTTTCTACCACCGAGGACTGCCTGACACTACTTCCCTTCAGAATCATGAGCAAGGATCCACAGGAGACACTCGCCCTGCAGCCACTTTCTGATTCGGACGGGAGCGATTGAGTTCGTTCAGAAGCGCCATGCCTTTGTACTCACCTGCGTTCAAGGACGGTGGTAGTGTTTTTATGGATATCTGTCGACGTGGTGCCTCAAGGCCTCATGGCGCTAAACTCTCGACTGACACGGATCGTTTCCCAAAGATGCAACTCAACAAGGGACTGTACCGCGTTTAAAAAAACAGCGAAGGTCTGTGGTCGACTTTTCGTCAGGCTGTTAGTAAGTGCTAACCAGCCACCAGAATGACCGAATGTTTGTGAGTATTAGGATGCGCCCTTTCTCATCGCGCCGCAGACTGAGTCCGGGGTGCTTCTCTTCGTCCATGTTATGTGAACTGGATTCTTCTCGAACTGCCTGCGGCATCAGCGCGCAGGTTTCTACCCACCGAGATACGGCACGACAGCCCCACTTCCCGTTGGATCTCACTGATTACTTTGAGGACTTTCGGAGCCGACAGCACGCCTTGACAGGAGTCTATGCCACAGAGATTGCAGGCCGTCGTTGTTTATTGATGCTTGCACATTCATTTCTAGGTCCCTTCATCCGAGTGAGGGATCGCCGCTGTCATCTCGACACGCAGTCGTCTGATGCATTGAACGAAGATATAGGGGAGTTGGGTGGACAAGTGGAAGGCCAACAAGTGTTTTAAGGCACACCTTCATGCGGTGAAAGGTCTGTATAAAACGTTGACATGACGTGAAACGCTCTGTGCTGAATGCTTTCGTGACAGCTCGGGATCTCCGCTGGTGGGCCATGCCTCGCTCCAGCTTGGGCCTTTCGTGCAAGTATCTTCTCAATCACACTGTGCCGGTGCCGAAGCGCGGTATAAGAGGACATGTGCTCATTAGTAAAAGTGCAAGGGACTCCCTTCTACTGCATAATGGCCCCTACTTGGAAGTCCTTCGCAGTTTCTACTCGCCGCAGCAGCTACGGGAAAGCGCTTTCAGCGCATGCTGACTGCTCCGCGCTGGGCAGCGGCGCGAGTGATTCGTTTCCCCGGCAGCTTCAGGCTCGCTGCGCACGATGCTGTCGCTGGAAACTACCAACCACTCTCGGCCCTGGCGAACTCTCTTACCGCTCCCGGAACCTCCTTCTTCATTATCTTTCGGTATGTACCAACTACATGCCTCCAATCCTCATTGAGCTGATTGCGAACTGTTGTAATGCAGGCTTCGGGTGGATCAAACAACGGCTTTGTCAATCCTTGGACCATGTCGGGAGGGGCCGCGCTCGATCAGCTCTCAAAGTTCATACAGCTACATACCTTGCGCCCATTCACACTGCTCCCTCGGCCGCTCGGCGCTGTGTACGACCCGTAAACCCAAGCTACCCCAGTCGCGACTTCGGGGCCCTGGTTGACTTGGTCTAACAACATTTGCTCCGCCCTCGGGCATTTCTTCTGCTCTGTCGTAAGCATCCTAGCGTGCCATTATTATACTTTCACACTAAAACCACTTGTGTAGCCGAACACGACGTCTGCAGGAAACGAAATTTTAGCCGCATATGGGCACACCGATCTCTTCTTCTTGTGCACGAGCTATCTGAACACGGGCTCGCAATCCTTCAAATGCCCTTTGTTATACAACGCCTCTACCACTTTCCAGCCAAGCAGCACTCCAGCGTATTATGGCTCTGCTTGCAAGGCTGTAACGGGTATCTTTTGTTCCAGTTTGATTTTTGATAGTGTCTCCGAAGTATCTGGGAAGCGATACAATGATTATAAACGGTTTCCATCGTGACGAGCGTCGTCCAATATCTTTGTCAGTCCTCGCTCTGTGTAATGAAACGTGTTTACATCGTGTTTACATGAGCTATGGTTTCACTGTTCCATCTTTTCCCACGGCCACTCTGGTCAGTGCGGCGCGCCAAATCCCCTCGCTTTGAATTGACCTTAGGGATGCTCAATTCCTTCAATAGGTGAGCTCCTTCAAACGTGCTAACGGCGCTGGAAATAGACTCTGAAATTTTCGTAGAATGGCAAGGCGGGACGCTGGACTGTCGTGTTGGAAGCCCTCTACAGAAGCTACCTCATTGGCAAACGCCATGGGCTGCATTCCTGAGGCTACCGATGTCATGCGCACACGGACAGAAGTTACCGTGAACTCATTAGGTTCCTCGAGCGGTCTCATCACGCCGCTAACTACGCGCAGTACATTATACGAGGCAAACAGAGAAGTGCACCCTGCCCGGGCATCGATTCAAAGATTGAAGCTCCTCAAGTCCCTCATCTCGGTACTCACTATCGCAGTCTCAGTATATGCCGACTGCTCGGGGCTGGGCAGTGACTCGTTCCCTGGAAACTTCAGACTTTGTCGCTCATGACGCAGTTGCCGGAACGACGACACCCCTGACGTTGGCCAATTCGCTCACACGTCCCTATGACCGCTTTTTATATCCTTTCGGTGAGTGGACTATTATTTTCCAACCAATTTCACGACGTACTTACTGAAGAACGGTGACACATAGGCTTCAGGAGGCTCGAACAACGGGCTTCGTCAACCTCACTATGTCAGAAGGCATCATTTCCTCTCAAAGCTCTAGCCCGAATCTATCGCCAATCCCACTCCCTTGGTGTTGCCGTGGACAGTCATCGAAGTGAGAAACGTCCGTTCCCATCCCCCAGGACCTTGGCCGACGTGGTCGAACACATTCGCTGCCCCTTCCGAGGTTTTTTTCTGCGCAGTGGTAAGTTCTCACACATGTCAGTATTTCGCCACCTCACGTTTGTGCAGCCCAACCCCGCGCCGAGCGGTCAAGATATTCTTGCTGCCTACGGGCATACTTTTGATCTCTTTCTTTTTGTGCGAGAGCGGCTTTGCTCCGACTCCCCAAGACATTCAAACGCTCCCTCTTGTACTAATGCATACCAAAAAAACACACGTACCAGATAGCACCTCCTTTCTATGAGGGGATCTACCTGCAAGCCAGGTGACTGTGCTCTTTCAAAAAGCAGTCTAGGTCGAACGGTCTGTAGAGTCACTAGGTCAATCTCTCCCGCACTAGATTATTATAGCTGTCTAAAGTAATATGCTGTTCGAGCATTTTTTACGAAACATTTGAATCATTCAAGGGATATTACCCAAACATGCAGCAGTACAGAAAAGATTTGTTGTAACAGTAGTGAGTGATCCTCGCGCCAGAAATCCGACCAGCCAGCCGACACGGTCTCCCTTTATGGCGATTATATCATGGGAGTGATAGTAATACTGAAGCTAGTCTCGCCAAGGGCGGGGGACTGAAGCAAACAATCATCAGATAGGGTGGTGCACAGAGAGTCGCCAAAAATCATGTCAACGTCATTGTGTGCATGCGTTAAAATTCATCGCCACAATCCTTTCTCTCTCATCCTATACGATGCCACCAGCGAGACTCTCAGTCGTCCATCTATGAGCTAATAGTAATATGTTCAGATATAACACACGGAATGTATCAACAATATTTAAACGTTGAACGTTTTGAAAACGTTTTGAACTGTGGCCGGAGCGCAAAGTTGCGAGACAAGCGTTTGTCGCTTGGGCTGACACTTAGGTAAGCCAATACTTAGCAGCATAATCCCAAAAAACGAGAGCTTGTCAAACGTAAAATTGCGACTACGCGTGCGCCGCGAGGCCGTACTGGCATATCTCATTTGACCTCCTCGGTTCGGTCCTCCGCAACACATGAGCGGTGGTTCTTCCTCACGACCGAATTGCCACGACCCAGGGCCGCCATCTCTAGGGGAAACCCTCTGATGCACACGTGAATTATCCACAGAGAAAGAGAATGGGTCTCCCCAAGCCACGCCGCTCTCTCTCTGTCTCAAAGGACACCGAGACCTGTAGATATGGTCTGCCTGTCCCCGTCTCTAGCTTCTACGCTGGGATCGTCTTCAAAGTTCGCGCGCGTGTGCTCATCTCACACAACCTAGGTTCATCCTCGCCAGCTAAACTAGAAAGAGCCCCCGCCTTCTGGCGAAGGGGAAAGACACCTGTCCTTCCGAGCGCCCGAGCTCATAGGACGAGAGAGAATCCCTCCACTTGATCGCGAGCTATCGGAGCTGACTGGGGCAATGTTGCGTCTGTCCGTCGGGACTGGAGCTCTGGGCTGGTCGACCACCAAAGTAGAACGATTTGAAATGGTGCGCAGCGAGGAGGACGAAGGAGCTTTTAAAAATGGTCAGGGGGGGGGACTACCCCTGAGGGGGGCCTCCTCGAGCGAGCTAATAGCCAGGCACGCCACGGTTTGTTTACCTCCTCCTCTACTTCAACGGAAACGCGCACAGCCGGAACGCTCACTATACTCTGTTAATTCCTTCTGCACCCCCTGCGAGAAGTGCTGTTGCTTTCACCTCTTTCCCCACCTCCACCATCCACGGACTTCGCTGCCGCCAACCGCAGAAGAGCTTCGGACTGCGGTCCCTTCATGCCGAATGCATATTACTGCAAAGAGCACAACGGATGGGTGCTCGTTCCTGTGGTGCTCATCATCCTCTGCTGTTCTTCCACCCATTCTCCCCCAGGCTACCAGCCTGCCCACCCTACCCGGACCAGGGGATAGACGGAAGCGCACGACGTCGTGCGCCGGGGACGCGACACGGCAGTTTTTGCTGGGAACGGCGGGGGCAAAAACGTAACTCACCACTTCCACTGCGGTATGTGATAGGCTGTAGACCGCGTCCACGCTTGAATACCCGCCCTTCGATAAGAGAAGATGAGTGAAAAGCGCAAGCTCTTCGCAAGCAGCGAAAGGTGACGCAAAAATGGGACCGTTTCATCCTAGACCAAAAGAGCGGGGGGCCTGATCCAACAAGGGCGCATCAGCTAATACGGAAACCCATGGAACCTCGACCTGCTAGAAAATTTATACATCTGCTGCCAATGTTCGGTGTATTCTGTCCTTGTCTCCCAGGTCATTCCCTGACGAGTTTTACCGGGGAAAAACGGGTCCTGGGAAGAATTCGTCAAGGATAAGGCTAGAAGCATCCAACTGTAGGGAAGACTGGGGAACTTTTGCAGTCGTCCACAGGTTTCGAGACGATCAATCACGTATGTCCATGTTTCCCTTCCTTCGTCATCTGTAGAAGTCGAAATAACAATGATATAATGGTAAGTTCCCATGTCGCGGCACCAGGGGGCATCCTTGAAAAACCGTACGTTGGGGCGAGGTGAACAAATCGGGGGCCTGTACCCGTAACTTCGTCCAAAATTTCCAGGGGGGGTAACCAAAAGCTTGGCTGGAATTTGCCCATTCTGTGTAAGTAAAGCTTTACTTTTAGGGCGTTTTCTCTGGGCCAAACTCATGAGGTTTGTTCAAGGGCCGTCGAGATGGCTCTCGATCAGCTTGAACTTTAACAGTTAGAGTGGATATTCAAACAAAAACGTCGTCAGGCCCTCTAAAATGGTGAGGAGGCGCTCCACTACGCCGTCTATCGATTCGACGCATTCGCTGGAAGGAAGACCGGGACGCGCGCAAAGCTGGCTGCCGTGCCATAGGGTCTGGATGTTGGGTCCATGTGTTAGCCGACCTCCTTACAACAGACAACTGCCAAGTAAGTGCACTAGACAGACAGAGCACATCGTGAACATGCAGACTAACTAGGTTTTTTTTTTCACGAAACTTCAGGAATGTTCACGGGCATATCTGTTACTTGTCAACGTGGAGAGCGCAACAGATATCGTTCAGACCGCATTTGGCGGCGCACGTATCGCAGGAGTAAGCCACCTCCGACAAATCAACCATAAGCCGATTTCTAATATTGGTAGTGATCATCGAGGGAATCTGCCTGACTGAACGCGTTCTTGGGTAAACTTCCCTCGATCATGATCTGCGGGAGATCACTTATGGCAATGACTCCGCTTCTATCTCCAGGTACGATGATCCCGCGTTGAATGACCCTCGTTTTGCACTAAACCCTTTTTTTTAGATTTTCTAGTCCAGGTTTCGCGTACAGCGCCCCTAGTGCCGTTGCGTACCGAGTGAAGGTACGATAGATGTATACTCCTGCTTCGCTAGCAATCGTCGAGTCGAATGAAGAGCCAAGGGGTTCGCCGACCACTGACGTCATTGTGAGTACTCACTCCTCTATGAGGATTGAGGGTCTCGCGGGTCACGCTTCACCTAAAGGGACCGACGTGAGGCAGGCCAAGCATCTCCTTGGCTTTTGGGAAGGACGGCATCCTGAAAGATTGACCTTGAAGAAGCAGACGACGACTTTGTCATCAGCGCTCGGAAGACGCCATGAAAACGAATCTTACACGACATAGATGGCTAGCGACTAAGAGGGTGGACCTTGTCGACCGCATTCAAGATCGTCGCTGACCGCATCGTGGACCAGCCATAAAGCTGCCTCGAGTGCTGGAATCAGAACCGCGGCTCGATGATGACCTTAGAGTCAGCGTTCCAAGCGTTCGGAAGTGCCGAAGGAAACAGACGAGAAGGGATGCTCCATCACGATATTTGACGTCCGATATAAATGGAGAGTTCAAGTCACTACCTCTGTGTATGCTGATTGCGCTGCTGTAGGTTGCGGACCAACCGTCTCAATTGGACCGAATGCGCGAGGCCCTCGGCGTCATAGCAGAAGCGAACGACAGCGAGCGCCTGAGGCGGTTCCTTCCTGGCACGGACAGGTCAAGATCGTAAGTGCACAAGAATACAGATTGAAAAATTATTTGAGCTTAACAGTTTCGTTAGCCGGCGTACGTCACAAGTCAGAGCAGCTTGGATAGTCCTCGAGGTCTGAACCAACTCGGGAAACACCTGTTACCTCAACTCCCTGCTACAGGTACAAACTTCCTTGCCCATATCATCTACTCATACTTAGTTTGTTTGTCAGTACTTTTACACCATTAAGACTTAGCGACGCAGGTCGCAGGCCACTTGGAGAGCAAGTCGACAGATGTGGTGATAAATTCACTGATGACGACCTCAAGCGTCACCGTGTGGGAGGTCGAAATGTTACCATTTTGTTTTGGAGAGAGGTAGTGCGGTCGAAAGAAATGTAAGTTTGTGCAACTAATTAACTTGCTATAAGATCTCACAGCTACAATAGTCGTTTCACCAGCTTGCCGACCTGTTCCGGAATATGGAGTACAGCGATCAGGCATCCATCACATCCTACCCTCGATCTCGCCAAACTTGCCCTAGTGACAACCCAAGATGAGGAGGAAGACGACCAAGGAGGTGCCGGGTACCGACGCTTCCAATGACACAGACGCTCACACTTGTAGACGACGGTTCATACGCATCCATCACATGCATCACCTTCACCTATCCGGGAACCGTCATCGCCGTCAGTATTGGGCTAAAACGCAACCATGCACGGTTACCGAAGGTCGACATGGAAGGCATCACCACAACGGAAAGACGACAAGGATTATGTTGTGGTGAACACAAGTCACCTTCCTCCTGCTCCTGGTTTTGGAGCGACCTACCCCGGAACGAAAGGCGTCATCCTCCAAACGCAAGAATACAGGACTTGAAGACGATCGTGATGAAGGATGCTCAGGAACACTAAAGCTCCACCATTACCGCCTCGGAAGTCTGCGACTACCAGTGACTCTGTAATGATGTTTGGTACGCCTGTCGCATTTGCTACGTGCGCCACCATTGATTGGCTTTAGGGACGGCAACACGACGTTTTTTCGGAGTGCATGGACAACTGCATGTTCCAGATAGAGACAGCTCTTTTAGACTTCCAAGATCAGGCCATGCCATCCGGACCACTGAGCGACAAAACGAGCGTCATAAAACGGTTCGTGGTTGCATTCATGGCCCAATGTAACGATGACTCTCAAATAGTGTACAGCCTTTTTCTATGGCAAGAAACGCCAGCGGCTGACGCCGCTGACTGAAGCAGATGCAAGGAAAAACAAAGATCCCTCCTCCACTCACGAGAAAGAGGATCCTTTTTCTCATCTGCACCTCAAACGTGTCTGACGAAGGCTTCGATCTTTACGACGGCCTCAGCAGATACTTCGACGACGTTGTCGAGCTGGATGGCGTCAAGAAGCGTATGGAGGTGACGCTGGTCGATTTGCCATCCGTTACTGCAAGTTACAGCTCCAGGTGCGACATTTATCGGCCCTTACATCGTTAGAAGCTGACATGTCACGCAGCGGGTTCAATTTGACCGTGAACGACACCCAGCAGGCATACAAGTCCCAGGCATATGTCAAAGTTTGGCGAGACGATATGCATGGACCGTTTTCCTCGATAGCGCAGACCCAGAAAAGAGGGCCAGATCGAAGAGTATCCAGTCTAAGCTCTGAACTTGTCGCGGGATCGGATACAACGGCTAATGCAGGGCAAAGTAAGTCGTCCCTTCAAAGTCCCCATGGTAGCGTCTCAACATGTGTCTCCGCTCTCCTCCTTCGTAGCACGCTCCATTCGCGCCTGCTCTGGGAGCAGCAGCTGACTTCCTTTCACAACAGGATAAGCTCCACATCGCTGAAGCATACACCGGATCTCGTAGTCCGTCTGAAGTCAGAAAACAGTCACTGGTTACGTCTCAGCTCGAACGCGAGCGCGAGTCAGTCAGCAAGCTGAAACGAGAGCTTGAGGGACCTCTGGAAGGACGACTCCGAGGCTGTGTACCAGCTTTCCTCAGTGTTTATTCATCGTGGCTCGTCTCCGTCATTCGGCCACTATTTCTTCTACTCAAGGAATCTCCCCCGATCAACCTGATCAGTGGTTCAAGTACAACGACTCTAGCGTCAGCATCGTGTCGAAAGATGAGGTTTTTCGCCGACACCACGGGATCAAACTGCCAACCCTTACATGGTATGTCCGGTACCGTTAAATTGTGTGTCGAGTACTTAAGCACCTCAACTCCTACAGCTCGTCTTTTGCACGCAAAAATGCAGACGTTATCCAGACCGTACATAGAGTCACCTACCTCTATGTAAGACAGTCACGGACACGGCCGTTAGATTCATCCTCATCCATTTGACGCATTCTGATACATTGAGAACAACTCACAACATATGTATTATAATCAATATCTCACAACCACACACATCACCTTTCTTCGTACACCTGTTGTTAAAGTTTGTACTGCGTGGGTTACGATGACGGACGCTAAGATCAAGGGTATGGCTGTATATATGCAACTAGCTTGTGTACAAATATCTGTTATATATGTCCGGGTAGATGTTGTTTCCAGGGCTATTCATTTATTGAAAAAGGGCGGAGTCTCCGTCGAGACGTAGAGTGCTGATTCGTTGCAAGCCACCTTCTTCCCTCATTCTATAGTCGCAGTCATGAGCTACACGTCAGGAGAGAGGGTTCAGACATACGATGCTGAGGCAGATATATCTCGGCTTCCGATTCAGAGTCTTTCGGGGTGAACAGCAGCTTGGTAGCCGTCTGCACGACTCAATGTCACTACGCGTCTCTGATCAAGCTCCATGCGGCGTACCTGGAAGCCCTCGGGGGTCTCTGCACTCTGGACCTGCATCTTGTCCGCGTGCCACTTCTTCTGCAGTGCCAGCAGCCCCTCTTTCAAGCCTTCCTTGTCCACTTCCTGTCCGGCTAGCACACACCCGTCACATCGCGCACTTTCCGTGCACATATTCGTGAACTTGGTGCTAAAGACATCGATAGGTCCCGGCCCCATGCGCACTTTAAGACCAGGGAAGTTGGGCTTGTTGAAGTGAATGTGAGGGGAAGAGAGAAGTGTCGTGAGCTGGTTGCTCAGCCATTCGGGCGTCCCAACTTGATCAGCGGACATGGTGTGTAGATGTGTTTGAGTGGTTGTACAGAATCCGTGAGCGAGGGAGTGTTGGACAAGAGATGAGGCCTCTGATATGTAGTTAGTTGCGGCAGATGATACGAGGGAAAAGATGAAGGCTTGTGAAAAGGATGAGTGGTGGTAGACGCATGCAGGCGCAGCTTGGCTCGATGACGTTTTCGAGAAACGCCCTGAGAACGCCACGAAGTTGGCGCCTAACAGAGATGGATTGTGCGCGGATGTTCTGGTCGCCGGCTCCGTTTAACGTTCACGCACGACGGTATAATTCATCTCATGTTTATTGTTGACAACGTATATTGACAGCTCCGTCGGCCTATAATACACTATAATACAAATTCCATGGCACTGTTTCGGTAGGTAACACCAATTTCCAAACAATTCCTAGTACTTCGAGTCGGCGCGGTACGTTCTCATGGCTCGACCGTCGCGCTCACTTATCTTCCTCCTCAAAATCCACCAAAACCTTGCCCTCCGGGATCATCTCGCCCTTCGCGCGCATCCAACACTCTTCACGACGCCTTTCTTCCTCGCTCGCAACACCGTCTCAGTCTTCATGCTCTCCAAAATAACAACCGCATCGCCTTTCTCGACCGTATCTCCAGGCTTTACTTTCACCTCCACAACGACGCTAGGCATCGGAGCCTTGATAGTTGACGCGCTGGACGACGCCGACAACACGTCCGTTCCAAGGGAGATGAGCCAGTTAGGCGAAGGGATCACGAGCGTGGTCTTCACACCGGAGCCCGCTGCGTCGAAGACATGCAGACGCTCATTCGCGTTGGGAAGCGCGCGCGACGCGGGAAGGGATGCTGGCGGAGGTTGAGATACGATCGTCGTCCGTAGGGACTTGGAGTCAAGCGTTGATGCAAATCGTCGTAGGAGAGGCGAGCTTGAGCCGAGACGCCTTTGAACTCAGTCTCGTTGCTGGCCGTGTGCGCACACTGATATCAAAAAGTCCGCCGTCGAGGCTTTTCACGTGTACGGTGATCCGTTCCAGCTCTTTGGCCTCCTCTTCGCCCTCGGCGCCTTCAACAGAGTCTGCTGCAACCTCGAATGTCACTGTTCTGTCATATAACATCTCCGCCGAAAGCGACGAGAGACAAGGGTCGTCCAGGGGGAATGTAGTGCGTTCGGCGTGGTTGAAACAGGATGGTCACGTAGCACTACAAAGAGCGCTGCTTGAGCAAGCAGTTGAGGACTCGGCTCAGTTTCAGCAGGGAAAAGACTATCGTGGTGTTTCTAGCGACATCTGTTAGTCAAGACCCCAAGTTAGATGGAACTCATCCGCCTACCTTGATGAACCCCGTCTTACATCGCCTTTCTGGAAGCTTTCGTGGCCCGCCAGTGCCTCAGGAACTCAACGTTTGTGTTCACACCCACCACTTTGTACTCTTCCAGTGCCTTGCGAAGAACTCGAAGCGCCTCTTAGCGCCTCTTCACGTGTCGAGGCGTGCACCCACGAGTTTCGCAATCATAGGGTCCGTAGAAGACTCCGATCGTACCCGGCGCTTCGAAGCCCTGCTCGAGGCGCACACCCTAGGAGCAATCGCAGGATACGGTATGTATACCGTCCGAGAAGCGCATCTGACGAAGTAGAGCCTGCTTCCGCATCATGCAGAGTCCAATGTGGGCAGCGGAGGGGCGAAGATGTGCGTGGGCAATGGTTGTCGAGAGGTAGACGACGTTCCAGAATCTGGGAGGAAACCTTTGCGAGGGGTTCTCTGCGTATATGCGGGGCCTCGAAAGCATGTCCCAAACGAGGGGAATCTGAGATTGCTGTAGCGGGAGGAGGTTTCCCGCTGCAAACCTTCGAGTTGCCACTCGACAAGATCTAGACCGGTGATCATTTTTCTGTGACGGGATGTTCAACTTGTAGTCGTGTATTCCTGAGAGACAGCGTATGGTCAGTCGCGGATTAGGAGTAGGTGCAGTAATGGACTGACATCTCCATGAAGAAGAATTCGCCTGAATCGCAGTCAAAGATGAACTCGACTGTTCCCGCACCGACATATCCAACGGCAACGAGCAGCTTCAACGGCCTTCTCGCCGAGTCTTCCTCGCACCTCTTCGCTCAGTCCAGGGGCTGGGGCTTCCTCGATAATCTTCTAGCTCGGTGGGTTGCGCCTCTGGACACTACAATCACGCTTCCCAGAGGCATACAGTGTTCCCGTGTGTATCTGCAAAACACTTGCACTTCGACGTGCCGAGGGGTTGCGATGAATTTCTCGATCAGGACAGTAGGCGAAGAGAATGACTTCAGGATTCGCGCTGGGCCGACTCGAGTGCTGAATGGAAAGGAGGCTGAGTCGAAAACACGGTACGCATTCCCTTGCCGCCGCCTCCGTTGTACAGCTTTGGATGAGCACAGGAAACCCTGGAGAAGTCTGGTGAGTGGTGTGATAGTGTGCGAGACCGTTAGCTCTTACCAATCTTCTCGGCTTGTTGCAATAGAAAGTCCGGATCTTGGTTCTCTTCGTGATATCAGGGACTACCGGAACGCCTGCACTCTCCATGATCTTCTTGGATTCGCTGTGTGCCTTCGAGCACTTTTTCGTTAGTTCGATAGCCTTTGCGGCCAGTAACAATCGATCGACCTACCTCTTCGATCCCATCTCTCACAATGGCATCACTCGGCTGGAGGGCCGATATAAACACTATCCCCTCCTTCGCCAACAGCTCCGCAAAACTTCGCATTCTCGCTGAGAAAGCCATACCCAGGACTGTTGGACCGCCTACATTCTTGGCGTTAGCCATGGGAGTAAGCGGCATTAAGATATGTTATCACCTGGGCGCCACTCTTTCGGACCATACTTCCACAATCTTGTCCATACGAAGCTACGGATGAGCCATCTAAGTGAGTACGCGTACGACAGGGCTGGAATAGACAGCACAGCATTTACGTAGCTCTCTGCAGACGGTGCGGGTCCAATACAGTACGCCTCGTCAGCCTACTTTCATGTATTCAGAATGCCGGTCTTGTTTAGAGAGCTGAAGCGTTGTATTGTTCATACCAACTGAACGTGATGGAGTTGGCGTCGACATCACTGTACTACAGCAACCGTCCTTAATTCCCAACTTCTTGGCTGCACGTATTACGCGACACGCGATTTCTCCCTTATGAATAAATGGCCTCAGAGAGCTATATAGGAGGTCTCATGTATTTTCACACCTGTTGGCAATCAGGATCTTGTCGAAAATGCGGTCTTCGTACGGAGGGCGAGCTATCTTTATAGGAGCATTAGTTGATTAGAGGTGTGCGTAATCATGCCACACCTGAAGTAGTGGCAAAGCCTCTTATTGGTCCACATATCCCATATGTTACTCGTTGTATGGCGTTCCCAGCTGTAGATTGTAATGGACGCGTGGTGGTCAACACCGAGGTATTCCGCCGCTGGCCAGTCGCGTTACTGGGCTTGCGAGTTACAGATCCTAGAGCATGTCGTGTTGTGGTAGATGAGTGAGAAATTACCGAGACAGAGGGCGAGCTGTGGCTGAGCGTTATGTAGCATGGTGGGTGCAGAGGGGTTCGAGGGTAAGGAGCAAGCTGGGGTTTTGATGACCGTGACCGTGAAATGCGGGGTAAAGGCATCAGCCGCTGGCCGGAATCTCCGGATGTGCTTGACGGGCGCTTGTCACATGCTTCCCGTCTCCGCTCGCGGGCTGTTTCTCTCTTCCGCATCTCACTTTATCAATATTTAATGTTTAACAACATCGTCTGGTCAACGTGTGTCACAATATTTTGAGTCCGTACCCTGAATCTCGTCTTTTATGCTACCGCTGCCGGTTGTCGACTTGAAATGGAGGGCTAGGTGGCAGGGAGAAAATATGTAAACATTCTCATAAAATTCTGAAAATCTATATTGACTGTCCCGAAGAAGTGACTTAGTTCGCTTCACTAGACACATTCTACGACCGTCGTCCCGCCACGTCACATTCTGAAAAGACAGCTCTATTGTTTGCCTCCGTGTCCATGTATCATGTAAAGAGTATGGGCACTCTTGGCAGTTCCGGTCGCATTGCCTTTATACTGGCGCACCGTGAAACAAGTGTCGCTGAAGGAAAAGTCAAAGCACCAGATGAGAAGGCGCGGCATATAGGGGCCTTAGCTACCAGTGATATCAGCTCAAACAAGGAAAACCGTCTCCTCTCCAAAATAAACCTTCTCATATCTCCGGGACTAATAGGTGCCCACACGTCGACATTACACCTCGAACCCGTCCTGCACGCATACCAAGGCATCACAGGATAATACCTCGCATTCTAATGGTCGAGCACAGACGTGATCGCTGATTCAGAACTCTCTAGAACGTCGTTGATGCACTTCAAAACGGGCATGTCGGCCGTGGAGTAGCAAGAAGAGATCTCCGTGCGTTCGAGCCGTTGAATGCGCATGGAAATCTATGACACTCCAGAGTCGTGTTTGCGCCTCGGGGCCCCGATGATTCTGATAGCCTTACGTGATGCGAAAATACAAGGCCGTCCAGGAGTGTATCCAGGTATATGTTCACCTCAGCACAGCCATCGTTCTACTTACATCACTAGTACTTCGACCGAAGGATCGACACAAAACGGTTAGGAAACGCTCATCCATTGATCGCGCTGTGGCAAAGCTCCCCGTATCATGATGCGCATGTTTCTGCGGAGCCGAAACACGAACAATGTATCCCGGCGCAGTTTTCTCCTCTCCAATAGGCAAGGGCGAGACCAGAAAGAGTACAGTAGGCCGCCATCGACCTAAGACAAATCTATCACAGCGTAGATTTCTCTCGCGCAAGTACGTCAATTGACGGTTGTATTAGACAGGTTTAATGTTCTTTTTGACACGGACCGTGTAGCCGTTTTTTTAGGATAGATTTTTGGCATGAAAGTGTCGGCGTGCACACACAGAACGAACCCAGACCTTCAAGGGCAAATCTCATGCGTCCCTGCACTGAACCTCGCCAAGCGGGCATTAGGTAGAGCCCTGGGGGAGTCGCGTTTGATGGGTACGTTCGCTAGCTTAGCCGTTCCCCGAGAAGCGCGTCCTCATCTATTCACAAACGCCGAGCAGCTCAGGACGTACTTTATGGTGTGAAGCGACTCCAATTTCTGTAACGGTAACCTTCCGTCGCCATGTTTGTGATGCCACTTGTCCCCCTGGCTGCGCCGCCGTTCAGCCACCCGTCATTGCCTCGACGTGGGAGCGGTGCGAATAGACGTGCCATTGCGGTTCGACCTCAGCGGGTCGATATGTTATGGGCGTAAGCATGGTAGTGGGCATTCCCCACGTTTTCGATCATATGTGCTGACAGCGGTAATGATAGTCGGAGGGAATGGGTCGCCAGAATTTCAGCTACACGTTCTCAACAAGCACTGGAAACGTGTATGCAGCAGGATGCGGAGGGACCTTGACGGCAAACAAGGACGCCGCCGTTGTAAGTGTATGTAACATGATGCGTGAAGATACCATGAGCTGATTGAGCCTTGACTCCTCAGCTACAATCAGACCATGTCGACAACAGCACAGATATTGGGCGACCAGCCCGATGCTGATGTTCTCGGGCCAAGCAGCTGGAGCCACCATTGTGAAGGAAACATGTGCGATTGCGGGCGTGGGCGGTGCGCTCTTTCCTTACGACAACCAAACTAGTGAGTATCGGATATTGTTTCGAAGCGTGTACGCTTCATCCGCGTACAGTTTTTGTCGTCAAGAATTTCACCCAGAATACGCTGGCACAAGCCGCTCAGGTAGCTCTCGGCACTGAAGTGTCGGGGATTATTGGTCTCGGCACCAATCGTGTACCCAAGAAGACCGACGAGTTCTGCGGCTCCCTGGAGGGACTCAAATCATCGGCCAGTGGCTGCTCCAGTTTCCGGAGTACGCGAACTTCTCGTTTGGGAATGGCTGTTGCGTCTCCTATCGTGGTTCCACAACCAGATGGAGCAGCGGCAATTGTGCCGTCCTCTTCGGCAGGCGCTGATGCAGGCATTGTCCACCTCGTTTCAGTCTGATCCATCGTACTACAATACGGACAAAGTATCCTGGGTAAACGCGAACGCCACGGCTGGGACGGCTAACGGATCCATTCCTCCCTCGGAACTGGACTGTCGCTCTCTGATGGCTGGGTTGCGAGTACCCCAGCCAACCAGCTATCGTCCAAAGGTAAAATCACGGCGAACCTGGATCCCCTATACACTGCCATCTATGTACCGCAGGATCAAGCAGCTCTTATACGTGAGGACCATTCTTTTGTCCCGCACTTCAGCTGGCGTCTCACACCCTCGCGTCTTGATATCAGATGCATCCATTCCAGGCGCCACCCTACAGAAGGGTTTGTCGTCACTGGGCAATTTGTCAATGGCATACACCATCCCGTGCGACTCTCAATTTACTTTTTGTCGCGTTCCGTTGGAGGTCAAACTTTCAACATCGATCACTCGTCTCCATTTGATTGTACCGCTGAGATTGATGGCAGATGTGGTCAGTCAGCAGCATCGAGGCGTGGACCGACGCTTCTCAAACCCAATATGTCTTGGGTTCCCGCTTTCTCTGTACGCTATACCTGTACGTGATGTTCATTGGCCGCGCAGCTGCCACTCGCTCACGTTCGTCGACAGAATCTTCAACGTTCCTCACAATGGGCCTCAGCAAATTGGGGTTCTCCCCAAGAGCTGACGGCACAACAGGCAAGAAACCCGCTCGACGTCAAAGCTATCGTCGGCGGTACCGTAGGCGGAGCCGCGTTGTGCTAGTCTTCGCCATCCTCGGCGGCCTCTACTTCCGCAACCACTGGAACGACTCGCGCCAAGCTCATTCTGGGGTTCCCGTCCTGCCAAGCGCTAGTGAATACGAGGAGGCCGTCAAGACACCCGCGAGTGGGTGGCACGTCCCAGCCGTTCACGCTGATGTCGCCCACGTCGCAGGCCGCGCCCCCCCAGCAGCCTCCACCACAGTCGCTGCCCTCCGCGGCCTACCCGCCGTCTCCGAGCTCGGCTGAGCGGTCTGGTCTCCGCCTCTGTCGCCCGTCATCTTTATTGATGATAACCGGAGCATCGATGCTGCTCCGCCGTCGTATAGGGGTTATGATTCGTATGTTGCGGGTCTTCCGCACAATTCGCCCGGTATGATACAAGTCAGCCAAAGCCTTGGTGGGACGTCAGATGACACCGTTTTTTTTTTTTTCGCGCGTGCAACATGCGGAGAGAAAGGACTGCGACAGTAAACTTCATGTATGCGCCCATAGTGACATTACCACCATTCTTGACGATTCTTTTTTGTATCTAGTACCTAGTCGTTATCTGTTTCAATATGATTACATTCCATGATATATCGCCGTCGAGGAGATCAGTTGGTCGCCACACCTATCACACAGTTGCAAACAATATCGTCGGTACCGACGGTCAACGCTATCACGGCGCACAGGGAGGAAGATTGTGCCTTACCACCGCTATCCAAATTTCGATCCGGTCCAAGCTGGTCCAAGAGGGTCCAAGCCACAGCTTAGCCCCCTCAACGGTGCCTGTGGATTAGCACCATCCACCAGGACGGCCGGTCCAGGCGGGTCCGCAAGTCTCGCACTTCTCGGAGCCGCAGTCTCACCGAGCACCAAGACGGCACCAAGCTGATTACTAAGAAAGGCACCAAGTCGTAGGTCTAACCGGAAACTCCTCATTTTCCATGCATATATCCATCTGTGTTCATATTTTAAAGTACGCGCGTTCTCAGCAAGTACTTGGTCATGAGGCCAGGGGCACCATTGACACTCCCCTAGCAATTAGTATTAATTGCACACCCCGCCATCTGTAGCTTAGTTAGCGGCGTTCACGCCAGAGACGGACAGTAAACCTGTCCTGACTAGACCATTTCTTCGACATGAATGCTTGAACGCTTATCGCCCCTGAAGCCGCCGACGATCGTCCATTCATCCAAGAGATACGACATATTCCCATGAAGATTGGCCACATCCATGCCAGCGCAGCACAATACGTCAACGCGGACGTACAAAACTCACGACCGTGGCCTATATCATACCGAGGATCTGCGAAAGGTTCCCACTCCGACTCCAAGACGAAGTCGACGCGCACGGAATGTTCCGAGCATACTGACATGGAAGGAAGGACGCAGGGTGGATTGAATGGATACGAGGCGGGAGTAGTTGCGACATGACGACATGGGTAGGGGAGCATGGAGGGGTCTGTGGCTTGGGAGGTACTACTGGAAAGCACGACCCCCGGTGTCTACAAAGTCCAAGGTGCAAGAGGACGTGTGTCGCCGGGACAGGATCACAAAGTCCAAAACATGATGGGGATAGGATGGGGAGGGATTTTCAAGACCAAGAGGATTAGCGATAAGTAATCAGTTGGATAAGTCGATTGAAGAAGAAAAAAGCAGTAGATATAATATGCGGCATGAAAGATAATCCTTGTACTAGTGAGGAGCGTCCGGGAATGCAACAAGTCTATGGCGCAACTAGCGGTCCAAAAGTTCGAGACAAGCGTCTGTTTGGGGAGGGGCGGGGGGGGGTGGGGCAGTGTTCAGCGGATCTGGATGCACGACTTTCCGTCGAGCGATGGGGTGTAGCCTCGCGTGCACGAGTCCCACGCGGCACGCGCCGACGATGCAGGACACCGCCTGTGCGCCCTTGATGGGCGGTGCAATCGTACCTGTGGGCGAGACGACGTCGGTCAGCGGCGATACACGCAGGGCAGGCGGGCGGGCGGGGGCCACAGCAAAAAGTAAAACAAAACACTCACTTGGCGTCCACAGCGCATCGCATGGCCGCCGCCACGACATTGAGAGGTCCTCCTGCGGTAACGCTCCACACACTCGAAGCCCTCCTTGATCCACACTCCAGCAGCGTCGAGGGGGCGCGGACTGCGAGTCGATGGGGCACGCGCGCATCGGCGTAGCGGGCACAGGGGGCGCGAGAGGGCCTCCTCCGGCGTCAGTGGCGTCTGCCTGATGGGGCGAGCGTTTGGCGAGAGGGCTTCGCGCGCCGAGGGGGCCGGGCGCGCGCGGGCGGCGAGTGAGGGCCGTCGGGGGCGCGGGCCTCGAGGGGGGCGGGTCCGTCGCGTGCGGCGAGGGTGGCCTCGCTGCTGGGGAGTGCGACTATCGGGGAGACGGCCGCGAGCACGAGGAGAGAAAGAGCGTGGAGAGTCGCAGAACGCATCGTGGTGTGCTAAGTGGTGGGACGGGGAGGAGCAGACACGCACAGAGGACCTCCTAGATGGAAGAAGGGGTGAAAGAGGGAAGAGGAGGATGGCCACTGGGCTGAAAAAGAGTCTGCTTGGTCGGCGCTGACAGGAAAGGGTTCGATTTCTCGGAGCGGGAAACGATTGTGAACGATGAGGGTGCTGATGGCACGGCTTGATGGCCTACACGTTCCAGCACGTTCTTTTTCCTGTCTAAAAAATCCGCCGACTTAGAGTAAACCACCAGGGGGATATGAGCTAACCACCACAAATCTCATCTCCAGATTTATGATCGTTCATCGCCGCCCTCTTGGGTTGGTGCTGTGCCGGCCCTGCCAGGGCGTTTGTGTCCCGTGGTCAATGCGACCGTTTCCTGTCATTGCTGGTTGTACCTTCTAGCACTGTAGGTCTGTTAATCATCGGACAAGGCTCTAGGGAGCACAGAACAACAGTTCAAGGCAGATCGTCACGGTGGTTGCGGTTGAAGTCGACGGGGCGCCTAACCTGCGTCCCACCCTCGAATCGCTTGGCGTCAGGCCAACAATGGCCGCTCGTTGTTTGTTGCAAACACGGGCCCTAGATAACAAGGCAAGTCCTTTGTGCGACACAATTGCACGGCTGTCGGGGATTTGCACTGTGGCTCGCAACGCTGCGCACACGGACGTCGTCGCGGCTACGCTCGGACACTTTCTGCAAAATTAAAAGTAACGTACAACGCACTCCACGCAACAATCGCGACCGTTGTGCAGATGCAGCCTAAGCCACGTTTGTGGCGGAAGGGAAGATGTCCCCGACTAAAACACCGATCTTCACGCGGCCGCCTCGCCATCTCGCCAGCCGGCGTCCCGCGCAGCTGCGGTGTGTGCGCCAAGTCGACGCCATCTCGGGTGCTGTGTGCGAGCCCAGCGAGCGCGACAACCGTGGGCTCACATTGCGTTCGCAGCACGCACAGACTGCGACAGCCTTTGCGCCCGCCGTTTACGCCAACGCGCACCGGGCGTGCAGACCTGAGCGCACCAATACGCATCAGCCTGGCCGACAGCGGCGCACGCCGGGGGGAACAGCTCTCGGGCTTCCTGCAATAGAAGGAAAACGCGCGTCCTCGCGTAGAGTTTCACAACGTCGCATCGGACTGCAAGACACGACATCGACATCGCGTCTGTGCATTCTTCTTCCAGCTGGAATGCACCGCTGCGTCCTGATTTGGACGGAAATGTAAAACGATGGGGTGCGACGGCGCATGCGGTCGGTTCTGTGCACTAAATTTTTTGCGCGATCATGTGCGAGACGGCCCGCCTGGCCCTGGGAAAAGGAGCGTCCCTAGCCCCGTCCTGCATTTCGGATGACCTCAGTGGCATATACAGAAGTGGGGGATACTAGATGCACGTGCCCGAGCGACGAAGAGTCTAGATGACAGGCCTAGGGATGGAAGCAGTTTCCTGGGTACTCGTGTGTCTTCTTTGTAAGACGGCAAGCTCTACTTTGAACATGAAGATGTATACTACACCTAGCAACACGTGCATAATATGGAGCCACTCGAGTAGCTCATTATCAGGATGCCTCTTAACCATAGAGGGGGTCCAGTTATATATGAAGAAACGACCATCCACCTTGATATTACACTCCATGGAGCGGATTTCACGCAAACTCGTGACAGTAGGTAGGAATTTGATCACCAAAAATCTCTGTGTCTTCACGAATGCGCAGAATACAACGGCCCCCCCCCCCCCCCCCGAGTGCGCCCCACGGCTTCGCGCTTAGTAAGCTGGAACGCAAGACAGAAGCCGTCATCGACGATGTCAGCCCAGGAAGATGTGAGACTTACCTCAATTGCGCCCAGTTGAAAATTACACACTCCAGACACTAAATTATTGTAATCCACACCTCAAACATTAAATCTCTACTTCATCCACATCACAGCCCGTGTCTTTATCTTGACGCGACGTATTATTCGTATTGTGATTGAGATAAAATGAGGGCGAGAATAACATCAGCGTCGGTAAAAACGTACTATTGACTGATCGAATAATGGCTGCTTGCTGTGGCCAGTTGTTCACCTTTTCGCCGAGTCCGATAGAACAGGACGTCGGGCACTTAAATGACTGCTCTCTCTGAGCATGTGTTGCCTTGGATATGAGTGGGATGATGGGAAGTCTACTGAACGTGACCAAGGTAAATAATTTCTGACGGGAATGAGATTTACTGTAGCTGGAAGAGAAAACTCGTATGAGTGTACCCATTGGATTAGAGATATGCGATATGAAAGTTAGCCCATGACCGCCCAAGGAACGTACGACGAGCAAGCAGAGGGAGAGACGGCGTCGCTGGGGGGTTCAGAGTATGACGATCGTGGGGAAAACGTAAAACTGTGACAAAAATCATTGAAAGAATCAAAAAACACGCAGTGAAATTCGAGTGGCGTTGATACTTACAGAATTACCAATGTATGTCTCACTATCTACCAATTTCATCCTGCAGCAAAACTTCTTGGTTGGGAGCTATAGACAAGATGACTTTGAAATCCTCAAGCGCTTGCAAGCGCTTGCTCTGGGCGTTTGTTCCCGACGTCCCCGACGCGTCGGTGAGAAGCGCTCAACAGTCTGTCTTTTGACCGTCACTCCACCGTCAGCAAGATGTTGTCTTCGTTGGCACGACGACCGCTGCGCGCAAACATGTCCTTCGCTGCCCAGTAGCTCACGCGCACCGGGCCCATCATCATTGCCAAGCGCACCGCAGTGTGCATCACACCCCCAAAAGTCTGGCGACCCATGCCTCGTATTTACTCGGAGCGCAAGCGGTACAAGGTCAACGAGAGTACACCCGCCTCCTCGACGACTGGACTGCGCGAAGCACCCTATCATCTTCTTCAGACCACAACGATCTTTGAAGTCAAGAGCGGCTCCAGCTCCGCAAGGACATCGCCGCGACCGCCCTGCGCCCATGTCCCCAAACCAACGCCGCCGCCCGGCGCACCGACACCCGACGCAGCAGCGGAGACACCCGCGCCGCCTGCGCTCCCTGAATTCCGCATCATCAACTCGAGCTACCTCGGTTCGTCGCGCTGCGCAACTACACGAAGCTCGACGCGGCGGGCGGCACGCGCGGACATCGCGGACATGCTGAAGCTCGAGTGGCGGGCTCGCGGTGCTCATCTTCCCGGAGCTCAAACCCGCCGCAGCTCGCCGCCATCCTCAAAGATCCTCGCGAGGCACGGTGCCCGCTGCGCGCTGCAAAACCGCGTACGCAGGCCGAGATCGACGCGGAGGCCAAGGAAACGCGAGTCGCTCTTCGTGCCCGGGGCCGGAGGACCAAGACAGATGCCCAGAGCCGACGCCCATCCCCGAGCTCAAGGTCGTGGGCTCTATCATTGTTTCTGAGGGCCCCCCCCACGGCCGCTCCCTCGCCTGGCGGAACAGCCGTGGCGAATGTCGCGCAGCTGCGACGCCTGGACGGCTGCTGAGGGCGCAGATTGTTGGGTTGTTGAGCGCTGCCGGGTTGTCGCAGCTCGCGATGCTGCTCACACGAGGCGGGTGGAGCGAAATTGGCGAGGACGTTGGAGGGTCTGAAGAAGAGCTGGAGGAGGGGCAGTCGGACTCTGCGACACACACCATCATAGGAGCTTAGCGAGAGCTCTACGCTGAACGCTCCAAGGTACCTGCTTCCAGTCCCATTCATACTACAGCTCTGGGGCAAGTGTTGTTGCGCAGGGCTATCAGGCAACACAGTAAGGGGGATGTGAGACGAATAAACGAATGAATTTCTGGGGAATATGCGGAGGGCTATTTAAGTACATGCGGAAAACCAGTGTATGTAAGAGAGGTTTATGTAAGTAGCATTGTGGCCCCCAACAGAAATAGGAAGAATATTAGAGGAGAAAAACATAAGAGAAAGACTATGCTCTTTAGAGTAGTCTGTACCCTGCCTGGTACAGCCTACCACTTACCTAGTGTCTGTGCCGAAGGACTCTCTCGCACAGACCAATCGGCACATGCGCTCAGCCGTCCGCGGCGCCTAATACTACTAAACAGGACAAGTCACGCATGTTTTCTCTTCTACGAGTCGTACGCGCATGGTACAACGGTTTTTAGTGAGTTATAATGTCTACATTAGTCCGTACTAGTAAGTCCGGTTGTGAAACGGTAATGGTGGCAACAGCGCAGCTCAGACCTGCTGGGTAGACGCGAGGATGCCGGATCCCTACAGTATATTTCTTTGTCTAGTGAGTGGATCAGACACTGCCTCGGCTCATGATTCTGTGTCTCGCCATGTCTTTGCCTTCGCCCATCTTCCACGCAGCGTCGCCGTCCACTGAGTGAATGTTGCCCTTTACGAGACTAGTGTCGCCCGCGATGGCCGCAATTGTAGCGCAGCGGCGTCCGCCCGTGCCAGGTTGGACTCCGCGGGATGGATGAAGATGCTTGTGGGTTTTGACTTGGACCGAGGCCGCTTAGCGTGGGTGCTCTGCTGGCTGCTACTAGCGTCGCCGGACTGAGAGTGGGTTCCGGAGGAGGAGTGGGGGTCGTTGGCTAATGAGAATGGAAGATGAAGATGAAGCGTGGGAGTAGGTGTAACGAGAGGAGGGGGTTTCGGATATAAGTGTTGTACGGGTGCAGGGCAAGCGAGGATTCGTACGAGGTAGGCGATGAGAGCAGCGGTTCCTTCGACGGTCTCAACGCTGCACACCGAGCAAGGTCAACCCCTCGCCAAGAGTAACACTTGGAATATTACGCACTCGGTGGCCTAGAGTTTTCGCCATCATGGCTATCGAGATATTCAATGACAAACTGACCGATGGTTAAAGAGGTAACCTGGTCAGTGGATGAGTAACGTCTCGCGGTGAAGATGCACACTGCGTCCGTCACAAAGATCAAGCTGAACCACACGTATGAGAACTACGTCATCTTGTGCTTTCATATTATGGACTCACCCGAGACTTGAAGGTCATAGCGACAAGCATGTACAGCCTAGTAGGATAGGAGACAGGAAATGTCAACGTGCTCTAACTCAAAAATGGCATCATAAAGACGCAACAATCTGTCAAGAGTGACAACCCAGTACAAGAAAGAACCTTCCACATGAGCCCGCGGTTGAGTCGGGAACGACGCGTCCATTGAAAAAGGGTTCGTCCAGTTCTTGTGCTTTATCGCGTTACGTGAGGGGCCCACTGGCCGTGGAAAAAACAGCGTTAAATGAAAACAGACTAATGACGATGGACCGCTTGGTTTTGCGCACCTTTCAATCAGAAACAGCGCGTATACGTAGTAAACAGGGATGACGACAAGGAATATGCCAAGCGGAACTCACGGCGCAGGAGACGGGAAGGGATAACGTTGCTCTCCGAAGGGGTCCCCCCCCCGAATGGTGGAGGTGGTTCTGTCCATCCGTTATAATCTGGCATGTTTTGGCACGTGCGCTAGCAGATACGTGTTTTCAGAATTTAATGAATGAGGGGCGGGGTTAGACAGTCGTGTGTGCAAGGCCCGGTGTGCTGCGCACTCCGGACAGCCTTTGGCAAAAATCGGAATTTGTGGGTAGCAACGCGGGAAAGCGGTCGGTCTCGAGTCGTGATCAGGATGTCTCCCAAGTTGTTAAATATAGCACACAGTAGAGGGCGTTCGCGAGAATACAAGATACGGTTGGTTTGGAGAGCAGCGACGACACAAACAGAAGTAAACGAATGAGTGGTTGAAACGAAAGGCGAGAACGAGAGCGTGACGATGGGAGAGAAGAAAGAGCAAAGTCGTATCAGAGGTAAAAGCTAGAGTTTTCGCGTCGTATATAGCCGGATCGCGAGAGAAGTGGATAAGATCACAGGCGAAACAAAATGGGAAATGACAGCATACAGAATGCTAGCGTACAGTTTCCAGCGCTGGGTGGGGTATCTATCAGTAATACGGTGGTGTAGTGGCGATGCAAAAAATACAACCCTAATTTCTGTGAAACAATCTGGCCACAAATGAGGGTTGGTCGGTACAGTAATGTGTTTCGACAAAAACCTTCCCTCACAACCTCGTGAGGTGTGGGCGTTTTTGAAGCGGTAACGTGGTTTGTTACGAGACCTCCCAGCTCCGCTTTCATCCTCCCTCCTCCACTCACATCCGTCGTGATATTCGCACCATCTGTTACAGCAACTAACCCAGAAGTTGAGTGGACGAGACGACGATCGGATGTATCATCTTTGCTTACGAGTGCGCACCGCCTTGTCAATCCAGCCTCGACACCAACTGGCCGGCGTTTCCCGTACCAGAGTTCCAACATACTGGAAAGATAGGCATCTAGGCGGTCGTTGTCGATTAGTGAACTCCTTCGTACCCAGGATCACCGACCGCTGCCGTACATCTGCACCAAGCACTGTTCGGAATCCGCATCTGATTCTGAGTCTTGGTTGCTTGGAGGTGCAGGCCTGATAAGGAAGCTCGTTACTTGCTACACCCTTCGGCCGTGAATTTTCATCTTCTTGCACTCGAGTGCTGTTTGAAGGTGTAATATCATTTCCAACCATGTTCTCGGCCGATATTATTTGTGTACCTCGTTATCGGGACTCTTTCACATCATCGGGTACATGGGGGATCAGAGCCATCACTGAGCACGGTTTGTGAGACCCTGGTCGGAAGTGGAGTGAGGGTGTCGTAACGCTTTGCCGGGTCGAGTCGTGGCCTCGGCGCCTCAGGTTGTTGGCTGGCACCCATGTCCTTGTTCCAAGCTGGGCTGCAATAGCCGCAAGGAGATCTTCTCCTCGTCCGCAAGAAAAGGCGGGGCCAATCGGTTTTTCCGCGGATAAACAAAAAGCTTCTGGTGGAGTCTTACCTCTCGCCTTTCGCTTGCCCTTACCTTGTCTTCTCTTCGGTCTTTGGTGTTGGCCGAACCCTGGCTGTCCTCAGCGTGACTTGCGTACAACGATACACGACTTGAAGAGAGTCGTCGACAACCACCTCCGACGTGCAGCATTTCAAGCACGCGTCTCCACATCGCCTCGACGTCTGAAAAGACAGTTGACGCCTTCTAGACCCGTTTTGAACTTGAAACCTTTGTGGAAAATTGGGGCGGGTAGATGAGAGCCGTAGATGAGGACCAGAACGACCACAAACCCAGATGACGACGCAGAGTTTGACGAATCGTATAATCTCCAGAATAGAGCGATAGTTAACCTATGGTAGATCATGAGTTGTAGTTGTGCAGGTTCTGTGTCGGCCCTCCGGCGGCATTATTCCGCTTTTCTACTCTTCGTATCAGATATGCGGAGACCGAACTGGGGATGTTTTTCTCCAGGCGAGGGTGGGAGGTCTTCGGGAAATGGACCAGAGCCTTGAGTGCTATGAGCCTTTGACGTGTTGTTAACCATTCTTGCGAGGGAGAGAGGCTGAAGAATGTTGTGATAGCGTGGCATTGTGAAAAATGGGGCCCCCCGGGGGAAAAAGCGAAAAAAAACACTACATGACGTGGCTTCTTAGTACCTCGACTTCGAAGGCGATGGCTCGCGCACCGAGATTGTCTCGTTCGCGTTTTCGGTTCAGACCTGAAGGCGGAACTTGTGGAGCTCCTAACAGGGAACTGCCATGAGGGGTACACGTTGAATTTTCATCCTGAGTCGAGCAGTGTTTAGAAATTAGCTCCTGCTACCTGCACGCAGACCCGTGCAGAATACACCCCACAATGATACCGAGGACAGGTTGTCCGTGCAGAACGCCAAAAACTCGGCATTTCTCGCTACGCGAAGGCTAATGTGGAGCATATTATGAACCAACCGTGCAAAAGATATGGAATTACGCATCGACCTTCTAGCGTTGCTAGTGTTTGAGCGCACTCAATCATTTGTATGATTCTGTGGGGACCACTATCAGTCTTTGGTGCTAGCAAACAGCGGGTCCTAAGACGAAACTCGCCGTAGACCCCATCTCCTCTTCTTCAGTAAACAACCCTCGACGATAACACTTTCTTTGGGTGGATCTCCCGTTCGAGAGCTTTGTGTATCCGCTTGGTGATTAATGAGACTTGGCCAAGTCGTTTTTATGGGGAGGGTATAAACATGAGCTACTCACCGAGCCTTCCTTCGAAAAATGCCGTCTAGAACTTGAGCAGCTTCTTTGTCCACATGTATCACCTTCCCGGCAGGAGTAGTAATGGCCGCAGCAGGTCTATCTTTGATTTGTCCCTATTCCTCTTCCCAAGAGGCCGTTTACTTCCCATTGAAAACTTCGCACTCTAACCACGATACGCTGCGTTGTGGCTTCGGCGTTCGCCGCACTGGATGGCCAGCACATGAGCTCAACAATGCAGGCGAGCTCAAGTCTGTAACGGCCAACGTCTGCTTCCATCTTCTTGAAGCGATAGTAAGGCTTGCTGCCGTATAGGGTCGGGAAGACCTAGGAGGTGGTGGCCGCAGGGCGAGATGAATTTGATGTGAGGGGGGTGGTATGGCGGGTTATCAGGTGCCCTTCGGAAGACGTTTGTCCCGCAGAAGGAACATCAGTATGAGACTCTATCTCAATCTCGATGGCAGGACCACTTTGACAGGTGTTTCCGGGGGGGGAATGCAGTGCCCGCACGAGACGGCTTGGGCTCCCACCTCGGGTCTGTGGAAGGCAAGCTGATCGAAAGTGGCCAGCTCCTCCGCAGTAAGTAAACTCTGAGAGGTCATACTTGGAGTACTCGTCACTGTACGTCGAGCAGGGGCTCGTTGGAAGGTAGGAATGAATAGGGTCGTTCGTCTTGAGCTATATATCTTTGGGTATTTTGCGAAGGAGGAAGATCTACGATGTAGGGCATGAAACTCGGGATCGAAGAGGAGACGTTAAATTCATCATATTTCGTCATTTGTAGGTTGACTAGGCTTGTTATTTGCATCCATGGAAAGTTTACCACCGTGAGTCGCATGAGGCGAAGCATCCAGGTTAGGAAGAGGTTCGATGTGGTTCAGATCAGGGCTGATGGGCGTCTGAATCTCTCATGACGCGTTCGCGGCTGCGTTCTCGATGGCGTGAGAAAGTCAGGGTCTAACGCACGAGATGTGTGTGGGGTGCCGTTGCAAGAGCTTTGGGAACTCCGTTTATCATATAATACGGTAATTTACGCATGATAATAATACCATCAGAAGGAGGTTACAAAGATCTGCTACACATCTTCCATCGCAAAGGGGATACAGCTTCGTACGTGTACAGTTTGTCGCGTTTCTAATTGCGCCTGTATGTTCATTTATTCTGGTACAGGACCAACGTTGGCGTGCTATAGGGACAAATATCAGACTTCCGCGATACAAATGTCGTGTTGGTGTATACCTTTCTTGCTGTCGAACCCATCAAGGCCGGACGCGACACGGGTGCCAGCCACGATAGAGCTCCAATCCAACGTTTCGAACACCGGTTGCCCACGAGCCTTCTTCGAGTCGTGTAGAGCACGTGCGGACAAGAGATGCTGATGCGCAGTATCCTGTACAATTTTCAAGGTCGGGTTGTGAGAAATGTTGATAGGTCAACTTACCAGAGCCGGCATCTGGGGGGAATTTACTTCAGCAGCAAGCTTCCTAATGTGCGTCGAGTCCTTGATACCGCCGTCGATTGCAAAAACCTTTTGTTCCGTCGAACAGGTCATTTACCATCTTGTTGGCGTAAGCATCTAATCTGTGGCCAGGTCAATGCAAGAATGAAACACCAAGAATTGTCTTACATGGGCGCGGGCATTACGGTCTCTGGACAAGGGAGTGAACACTGTGAGGGCTGGATGCCGGATTTCTCTGCCAAAGTAAAGCCTTCCGCGAGGATCATCAAGACTTCCCAAGATAAGGGAGTTGCCAATCAGCTTGAAAGTAGGAGCTGCATTCAAAGTTAACTTAAATCAATAATATATAGTCTTTACCAGCCTACCACACCTTTCTCCAAGTTACCACCAAGATCGATGACCTTGCGGCCCATCGCGGGCACCATGAGGTGCGCGACTTCCTTCTTCGATCGGTATTCGCCTCCTGCCATGATGACGACGATAAGCTGGCCAGCTTCAGCCACAGGAGGTGCGCCAAATACGGGAGCCATGGACGAGGCGGGCATGAGTAATGCCAGAGATTAACGTATCCAATTCGCCTAGATTGGAGTTGTGAGTACAAATCGGATTAAACGACCAGTTTGCTGACCTGCTAAAGTGGGGATAGACCGTGCTAGTCTCCAACGAAGATCTTGAAGGCGTTTTTTTGTGCTCTGACTTTCCTATATCATGTAATCTCAATAACAGAAATCAGCACTGCAAAAATATCGACTACCTTCAAGGCAGCGGCAAACTGTTGGTACATAGACTTGACGACGTCGTCGTTCGCTAGGTTTGTGATGATGATATGAATCGCACTGAAGTGCAAGCTCCTCAGGCTTGTCCACAATCTTGACGCTGTTTGGTCCGGTCTCCTTCGCGAGATTCTCAGCCTTCTCTCTGGAACGGTTCCAGACCAGTACAGGGTGCTGGATCATTGGACTGGCGACTTTGGTGATGAGGTTACGAGCCATGGGATATCCCATAGCACCGAGACCAGCAAATCCAAACACTAGCTCCTTGTACGGCGTTTATTATGGGCCCCGGGTCACAGAACGGGGAGACTGAGCTCGGACGCCGCTTGGTGTATTACGCCCACTGTTGGGGACCATGGATAGCGGTCATAGGCCTAGGATGAAACAGATGTCCATGAGAAGGGTGTGACATCGTGCGTTTACAAGCGTTCGGTAGGGTTGCGCGAGTGCTGGTGATACGCGGAGATGAGGGCGAAAGACAAGCTCGAAATCTCTAGGGAATCTGTCCAATTCAAGCAGCGCGACTTATTGTGCGCGTCATAGAGGCGCCTAGCCGACTCACGCAGAGCGTCGACGGCCACGTGGATATCACGTGCCAGGGGTCGCCCGAACCCAGGGCGTCTGCAAGTACAGCAACGACTGCAATAACCGCAGGCAGCCAGATCGACGTAGGCTTGCACCGCGACCACCATGGCCATGGCTCAGCCGCAGGGGTTTGCCCAGCCCATACGCACTAAACCGAATAAGAGGGGACCCTAATGACTTTGCCCGGTCCGAGACAATCTCGCGTCAATAAATAAACGTGACACCGTTGATCGCTAGTAGTGTCGTTATAATAGGCGGTAGCTGCGGGGAAAAAAGAAGGGAGGAAGGAAGGGTGAGGGGGAAAAGAGGTCAGAGAGGAAAGGGGGAGAGGGTGGGGGGGGAAGGGGGGGGGGGGGAGATGAAGAGAGTGAAAAGAAAAGGAAAGGGAAGAGAAATCTCGGGAGGGAATATAGGGAGAAGGAAAAGGGAGGGGGGGGGTCGAGCGGTACCTCAGCCAAGGCATTGTCCATCGCACACGCCGCGTTAGAAGGAATTGCATTGAGTTCACACAGAGAGCCAGGGGGGAGGTGGTTCAGCGCGCATGTCTATCTCAGTGCGGACTGCACAACCCCTGTCTATAATACCACACATCACGTATTAAAGCGTATCGCGGTACCCAACGAGGCTATGTTGACGGAGGTCAAGAAGGAGGTTGACATTATGGTGCGCAGGCCAAGCTTATGCTGGTATCTGTTGGGGATGTGACATATACCTGCAAGCGAATACTGAAAGGACATCCAAACATCGTATACCCTCATAGACGCGGCATGGCATCGGTCCAGCAATGGCGTTTTTTATGAGGTGTTCATCCTCATGGAGTTTCTGCTCTGGCGGCGGCATCATCGACATGATGAACCGACGATTACGGGAACGGCTGACGGAGCCAGAAATCCTTACAATATTTTGTAGATGTTCTGCGAAGGTCTGGCTGCGGATGCACGCGTTGAAGCCTCCTCTCCTCCACCGCGATTTGAAGGGTCGAGAATATCTTACAGTCGTCCGCTACGTCATACAAGCTCTGCGAACTTTGGTAGTGCTACCCCCGTGCATAGGATTCCTACCAACCATGCACAGAACTCCGAGCGCTGGAAAGTGATCTAAACAAGCACACTACGCTGCAGTACCGTGCGCATCCCGAGATGGTCGACGTATATATCATCGCGAAGATCCTATTGACGAGAAGAGCGATGTGTGGGCGCTGTGGGCGTCCTCCCTGTACACAAGTCTTTGCTACTACACCACCCCCTTTGAGGAACATGGCCCATTGGCGATTTTGAACGTCCAGTACACAAGATTCCGCCGTATCCGGTTTTACTCCCCTCAGATGAACGGTTTGATAGGTATGAGTGATCCTTGCAAACTTATATGGCATGATTTCCTGACGACAGCGATTAGCCCTCCATCGCTTCGCGAGCATGGCGCGCAACGACCGACCGTCTTTGAACTTCTCAATCATGTCCACCTTCTACGCGGATCAAAGTCGCGATTTAACTATGCCCATCCCGCCGAAACAACCACCTGTCTCTCCGCGGGGAGGCCAAGGTCCGCTACAAACCCTCTCTCCCAATATTGCCTCGCCTCCACCTGCTACCAACCCACTTGACGATCTTGTCATGTTCAAGTCTCGCGCGCAGTCCCCCGCAAAAAAAACGCAGGGATTGAAGCTCGTGATAAGGTCCTGGAAGCTATCGCGCCCATGGTCGGCGAGGGACGACCTGCGCAGACAGCTGCAGCCCCGTCCCCGCCACCCCAGCTCCCAAGAAAGAGAGAGAGCGTACAGCCGCGGCTAACTTCAGGCCTGGATCCATGAAGTTTGGCGCAGAGGAAGACAGAGTATGGCGGGGAGTCCGTGGACACAAATCCGGGATGGCAAGCATCGGGGGAGGGAAAGACCGTGAACCTTAATGATGATGCTGGGGCCTCGGTTCGAAGGTTGTGAATGATAAGCCGAGTAGACCACAGCATCCTGGGTTCGATAGCGATTTCTCTTCTTCCTTCAGTAAAGGATTCGGGGATACCTTCGAACCCTCGAAATTTCCTGCGCTCAATAATCGCCTACGCCTACCAGTCGGAATCTCAGACCACAAGCCATTCCATATCGCCCAACGCCATCCCCCGGTATCTCAGGTTCTCCCAGCAAGAGAAAGGACGCATTCGAGAAGGACTGGGTATCCCCTCGCAGCCCCCAGCACAAACCCTGGGGGATGCACGGGTCGCGTGCGGGACCACGAATTGCCAGCCCCACCCTGGCTTTGATTGCACGTTTTCACAGCTCAGCCATGGGCCTACAAACACACTGCGACGGGCCAATACCTCAACGCCCCCGGGGCTGGGCCTGGCTCTAGTTTCACAACCTATCGACCACCAAAGGTCAGTCCGCTGCTCCTTCCCCTGCCATGCGAGCCTCGATCCTCGCGTCCACAATCGCCTGCTATTTCTTCCCCGCGCGCAATCCAGGACCCACCCGACCAGTCGAGCTGTCTGCTGAAGAGCGTTTAAAGCCCTTCGCTCGTGAAGACCTGGACAGGAACATTTGCTTCGCCCAAACCATCAGCTGCGGGCCCCCGCAGACGTTACACTCTACATCCCCTCCCATCCAGCGTCCACTGAGAAAGGCTACCCAGAACGGCTACCTGATCGACCTTCGTCAAATATTGGCAGGCCTCCATCACGAGCTGCGAGCAAATACAACCGGAGGGATGCCGTACAGGAAATCTGCTTGTGATACCGTCCAATGGTTCCTGGAACACTCGTAGAATGCGGCGGCTGAAGGCAAGAAGTGGCGTACGCTCTCAGCAGGTTACGGGTTCCGCCATGCGCGAAAGTCGAGGTTTTTGTTATTTAGGACGCTCCAATAGACGGGGGCCCAGGGGTAAGAACGCCAAATCCCACAGATACGCCTCCATCAAGATCGCGGTCAAACTAGCACGGTTCCGCCGATGCCGGGACTCTATCCCATCATTCGCCGTCCCTCTTCAACCTCGAGATCATGACGCCGAAATCTCAATTTCGATGAAGCAGGGCAACACCCTCGTCGCCATCACTTGCGTCAAAACCTAATGAAGCCCCCACGCCCCTCACGATCGCCCTGCTTTGACCGCCTAGTACCCAGCCCTAAATCTGCAGAACAACGGAGACTGTGGCTTTACGGGCATTGTCGGATGTGCTTTCGAGTGACGGCATGAATCCCTCCTGTCCCGCTCCCCCAGCCCATGTTGCGGTCACACGAGGAGCAGCGACACACACACACAGAAGGGGGACTGTGCACTCTGTTTATGCGTAGGACTTGTCCATAATATTGATATTGGTTGAGTCGACAACCCCTGGAAGCTGAAATGTGTCATACACCCCGTTAATCGGCCTTTGTCCTACGCTGTCGAGCGAGATCCGTGAAAACCCATCAAGCAGAAACGCTGCATCGGGCGTAGCCCACCCGGTACGCTGGAAGAACCAGAAAAACCGGAGTGCAAGAGAAGGCGATGAGAGAGGAATAATCATGCGTTGGGGCTTAAACTGCCCGTACCCTCTCTCACGCGATAGGTAGGCTCGCAGGCCACGACACTGTCGTCAACAGTCGCTAGGCTGACGACGAGCCGGCAAGCCCTGTCTTCTGTGTATCAATGGCGGCGCACGGGCATGCTGTGAGCTCCCGTCGGATGGTTTGCACAGCTTCCAGGTATGGAGTCATTGCTAAGAAGCTGCCCGCCAGTTCTGTCGTCGTCACCTATTTGGTTTAAACGGACAACTGGGCGCTCATTAACTTCAACACGGGGGCGGCGACCCTCGTTCTTTCCGTGTCCGAGAGTCATTTAAGGTCCCGAGGATATCAGTGACTCGCGTTTCGAAGAGTGTGCGTAGGAGAGCACAGCAGACAGAGGGCAACGAGCGGGCCATCTCGGGAACTCGGATCCTATGACTAAGGAGACGACACCTAGCAGAGGAACCAAAATTCTGTCCAGATTTGGTGGACTGTGGGGTTAATGCCCCAATAAGGTCGCTGCTCCATAAACTTGCAGACAAGAACGGTCCTGCTACTCGTCACGTCGTCTTCGATGATGAAGCCTTCTCATCCTTTGACCGTGACCAACCTGCGGTATCACCACCCGTCGTCTCACCTACACCATCTGGTGCCCTCGCCGCTCCCAACCTCCAGTCCGTCCTCCTACCACAAAACCGCCTCCACACAACTGCCGGAACCGAGTTTCCGTTCCGACTGAAACGGTGCCAAAATCTTCACCTCGGCCTCTCCTGCCTCTCCACTGCTGTATCCTCATTCCGCGTCGAACGGACGGACCGACCTCAGTCCATGTTCATCAACCCTGTCGCAAAGACTACACCAACCTAGAATCACCTGCTTCTTCGTTGAGTTGCACCCAAGGATCGTGAGTCAGGCCGACACATCGAGCAATCAAAGGGCCCCCAGCAGCGGCGAACCTACGAGGCGAAACGTCGTGATTCTGATATGTCTCAGCGATACGAGTCCATCAATTGGACCAACCTAGAGCAGGGTTCCGAGTTCGCCACAGTGTGGCCCCAAAGCCGTTCCCGCTCAATGTGCAAGTCTGTCTCATAGAATCCATCCAGCACCGGTATGACCATCACCCTCGGGTCGGCCGCTGCCCGCGTTCCCCTCAGCTTGCGCCCTCCTTCGTCCTCCGAAGGCGACGAAATCCAGTTTTGGCGGGTCCAGAGACCCCTGACCAACTACTGAGCGTGATTGCTTCAGGGAGACGGTCGCCAACCCCACGCTCCTCGGGCCCGCATCTCCCCGGCCACTACCAAGGACTGACACAAGTCTCGTTTCGATCATCCGAACGGAATCCGTCCAGACTCGCTAGCTCCAGGTCGCCCAACCCATAGAGCGGAAACCAGTCGTTTTCTGTGCCTGTGCCATCTACAGTATGAAGAGCAGAGCAAGAACGGTGTGAATGAGAATGCTCCTGAACGCCCTTATCCGGATGTATCCAGACTGATAGACGATGGCAGCGCGCCGTGGACGATGCTGAAGGTGGCCCGGGCCGCCCTGTACGCAAGCCGATGCTGGTTCGCTACGTGGAAGATCATAACCATCATCGTTCCGCCCGTTCTCGTACTGTAAGCCCACAAATCTGTTGTTGTATTCATCACGCTCAAGATCACTCTAGAACGTTTCTGTCTCAATCTGGACTATGCGCGATTTTCTTCAGCGCATCTATCCTTCTGTCGCACATGTTTTGGAATGAATCTCATTCACGGAATTATATATACGCCAAAACAACGACCCTTCACACTTTAATCACTCCCTTCTGCACCAAGTCCCTAATCTCCCCCAGTCGATGTGTGGCGTTTGAAACCTTCGACATCTGGTGTACGCTGCTCGAACTTCGCTACCACCGCCTCTGGCGTTCCTTCCTCGACGTCTGGAGAATTCATCCGAAAAGTGAACGTCAGATACAGATCTGACTCCTCCACTTCCATTAGTATGATGTTCGAGATGAGGGTTTGCCGTGGTCGCCGCATTTCAAGTCAGACCTGAAACAGCCCTTCAGTCACACTGAGCGGATGTAGTAGGCTAGCTGAGCTGGCTTACCCTGCAGATTATCTTTGAACGTGACAACCTCGATGATCCTGCCCTGGCGAGGCCCGTGTTGGGCGTGAACTCGAGGACGGCGCGGGTTGATGGTATGCCGTTAGGTCTTTCTTCGAGGACGTCGCGGTTGGGGTGTGTTGCTGATATAGCGGGGGACATAGACGGAGAGGATCGCGAGCCTTGTGCTTGATACCCTCCCACACCTGTTGCCCTGGTAAGCCGCGGTGTAGCGGAAGGAGGGTTGACGGGGGAGGGACTGTGATATGCGAGGTCCGTACTTCTATGTTCGGCACGATGGTGATGCAGCTGAAAATGTGTCGTGCCTATGCTGTTGAGCTATAATCGTACTGGCATACGCACAGATTATATAGATCTACTATGGGACTACGTGTACGTTTGTGGGTATAGACGTCCCGCATTACCGACCCATAACGTCAGCGTGAATCTGATGTCATACGAGCCCTGACGTACGGCAAATTCACACAATTCATCCACATTCGAAAAGTACAATATGGGAGGGGCGAATATATGAGACTCAAGAGAGACATGGCAAATGTACTAATGTTAAGAGGCAACAGGGCAAGGACAGGTCACCGACGCTTGGAGCCCCTCCCGTCGTCCAGGCCAGGAGAGCTCCTAACGGTTTCCTACTTGGGACGATTTACTATGGCAGTCTGACAATGACCAACTGAATACTTACCGGCTACTGCGGTCATCATGATCGGGAGGGGTCGTTCGCGGGAGTCTTTGACGCCACCACCATAATCCAAACCGTCCACTGCCGGCGCGCTGCCATCAATGTCTTTGTACTTATTTTTGTTCCGCAGGGCCAGTTGGCACGTTGGGCGGGAGTGGAGACGCAGGTTCTGACAGGGAGGGCTGACGAGAGTCCAAGTCAGAAGGTGACAAAGTGTATTCAATGCGAGTTCTACGTACCGCGTCCTCTAGATGCATAAGTCACCCCCGCGTTGCACCACGCAAGCCAGCGATTCTGCGGCATGCCACGGCCCTCTAGCGAAATGTCCAGGAGTTTCCACCGCGTGTGGGAGTGGTTGCTGCTACTGGGGTACCGCTACCACCGCCTTCACCACCGGAGTATGCTTGCTGACCATCGACGCATTCATGTCTGACTGCTGACACGAAGTCAGTAATAAGGAGATAAGACATTCCGATACGGCCTACCTGCATGGCAAACTCGCCACCCATGCCCATCTGACCTTGGCCAGGTGTGCTTCCGGGGAAGCCCTCCATGTTCATTTGCTGCACGTCGGGAGTAGCGCGTCCCTGCATTGAACCCTGCCCGCCCGAGCTCATCGCGACCCCGCCGCTTAGAGCACCTCCGTTCATATTCGGCCCACCCCATACCAGGACCACCCATGCCCTGCGGGCCCCATTCCCTGCGGACCCATTCCCTGCGGACCCATACCTTGCCCACCCATGCCCTGCCCGCCCATACCTTGGTCCCACCCATACCAGGACCCACCCATATTGGGCCCTATCCCATATTGGCCCACCCATACCTGGCCCTCCCATCCCTTGACCTCCCATTCCTTGCCCTCCCATCCCTTGCCCGCCCATTCCTTGTCCGCCCATCCCCGGCCCTCCCATGCCCATGCCTGGTCACCCATTCCCGGGCCCATACCCATAGGCATCCCCTGGCCACCCATACCCATGTCGACGCCGCCCATTTCCATCATGGGACCCATCATAGGTCCCATGTTCATCATTGGGTTCATCATGCCGCCGTTCATGTTCATGCCTCTCAGGCATCATCCCGCCTGGGCCTGGTGCGCCGTTTCCTGGCCCCATCATGGCGGATGCACGGCTATGACCATGGTGCGCAGCTCTGGAGGCAATGTGTGTTCAGCTTGTTCCTCAGGCATGCCGGCAAAGTTCTAGACAGGAAAATAGTGGTCAGCTTATTGTTCACTGCGACGTAAGAGGTACAGCGTATAACAGTCCGTAGGCCTATTGAGAGATAAGCAATGTGTTAACTGTGTACGTACGAGAACATTCGTCTTTTAGGACATTCGCAAGCTCTCCCATGTCTCTTCTCCGGTGACAATACGCCTCCCATGAAGTCTCGTCGAAAAACCGTAGTTGAAACCAGTCGCTGATGTCAGAACCTGGCCTCCTCCAGCCCTTGTCGGTTCTGAGTGCACTCAGGGTCAAATCAAGGATCGACCTTCCGTCGAATATACCTGGCGCATCGGGGGTCTATTTGCGGATGAGACGGGGTGCCGTTAGCGACTGGTAGCGTAGCAGGGTCTACACCGTCTGAAGGCTTCTGTTCCGACGAGGGCGCCTGGGAGGGTGTTGTAGAGAGAGGGTTGCGTGCCCCCAGGAGGTCGGTGGACTGGTACCGGGAAGTTGGCGGTACTCCTCGTTCTCTAGGGGTGTATTCGGTCGTAAGGGTCGGTGCTGGTGCTTGAGCAGCTGCAGCAGATGTCAGCATAAACAAGGAGTTATCATATAACAACATACGTCGCGTTGGGGTCGAGATGGGGTTGTGATGGACGTCCTGACTGTGGGCGATTTCTATACACGACCGGTTATGGCGCGAAATACAACAGCCCTAAAGAACGTACCTGAAGTCAAGGGAACGTTGGCGGGAAGTTCCATAATGATTTCGACCTCCTGTATACGTGGCACACAGTCAGATTTGTGCCACACAATGACGTAGAGTCGTCCGGGCGCACGTCCTCGCTGTCCTCTTCCTCCTCCTCCTCATTTCATCCTCCTCACCTTTCGGCCTCGCCTCCACCGTCTTCGTTTTCGCCACCCTCAAAATTCTCGTCGCCACCCTTCTTGTTCTTCCGGGCCATTGGTCCTCGTCAGCTGCTTTGGCCCTCTAGGTGCGCGACGTACAACTGTGACACCATTGCTAGAAGCGAATGCCTCGAGACTTGTTCAAGTGGGATAATAACACGCGCATGAGGACCCAGGCAGCATGTCCAGAATACGCGTACACTCACGGTTGCGGCACTGAACGTCACGCGTAGAGTCGAGACGAGGGGGTAGAAAAACAACATTGCATTGACGAGGAGTACAACATAAGGAAAAAACTAAAACAGCCACAGAGGGTCCGTAAAATTCCTCACAGAAGTTGTAACGGCCGGTTTTGGGGGTTCTTCTCACGTCGTTTGAGTCTCCGTAGAGGAAGCGGTCGTCATCGTCATCCCTGGTTCTGCATTCAAATACATGGTTTCCGTGGCCCTTATTGTTTGGACATACATCATGTTTGGCACGTCCGGGTTGGTTGGGCGCGGAAGGCGAAAGGTGTATTGGCCGTTAGCGGCGCGAACTGTGGCCATTTAACCGTGGCCAATGATTTGGTAAGAGCTTGCTTTGACCATCCAAGTGGGAGGGTAAGTAAACGTTAGCTTACTTTGGTCACAAGTGCTACTTACTCCCACGGCTTCTCATTGATGGGCGCTTTGATCGAGCCGGCCCGCCAAAGTGAGTTCTTCCAAAATTTCTGGCTTGTACACGGGCTTCACCTCATACTAACGTGCACTGCAAAGGCCTCTGGCAGGCGACACTACCACACGACTGTAACGACTACCTGTACACACTTGTCTCTCCCCCATCTCTGGTCTTTTAATCACACGAAACACTGTAACCTACAATCATGGGCAAAAACGCAAAAAGAAAACGGCAGATGCGGAGGCACAACCCTATGAGGGTGCCGGACTCGCATCTCCCCAAGGGGCTGTCTGCGGCGACAGCATCGTCCTCAAAACAGGAGGCTGTATTGCCCATTATCCAAAAGGCGCGTCGCTTACACGCTTAACATGCCTATGTCGGCTGACCCTACATGCTAGATGGAAAGTCCCGACGCCACCCGGAGCGAAAATGGGCATGTGTTGCTGTCTCGAAACCTGATACAGAACGACCCTTCGACGCGGACGGCTTCTCCAAGGCAAAAACGTTGTCGGAGCCCTCATCACGAGGTTGACAGACAGCGAAGAAGAGGTCGTTATAGAAGCGGCAGGATCTCTGCGGTCAGTTGGCCATAAACTATCTCCATTTTCCAAGCGAAAAAACGCTAACCCGAACATGTGTAGGAACCTCTGCATCGATGGTGGCTTACGATATCTGTGCCGAAATGTATAACAAGCATATCATGGCTCCACTGACAACTTTTATCCCTAAAGTGCGTAATGAGGACCCTCGATCGCTTCCCGCCTCGTGCTGAGTGAATGCGCATATAGATATCCAACATCCTCTCACAATATCTCGAGAACCCCAAGACTGCGCCAGAAAACGCACAGAAGCTCGTGTATGAGTTCGCGGATAATGTTGATCAACACGATCCTGTGGTGCCTTTCGTGAGTAGCTCCGTTTGAACCATGTCCTGCCGAGGTCAACTGAGGAAGATTAGGGAGACCTCGAATAAGGCACTGAATGCCGTGAACCAAATATCGCTCATGCCCCGTTCTTGATGTCTTTCCTCGGATACCAAGGGACAAACTCCCATTGGCAAACCGTGTCCTCCGCCGGTGTGTAGCGCATCCGTTTTTGGCTTGTGTTGTGGACTGAAGATGGGAACACCAGCACAATGTCTGTATGTGCTCACTGATGACAACCCACCGGCCAGCCGGGAAGTGAGGTCCAATGGCGCATACACTGCGTGTTTGTTGTCTATCACCCGGGGCGACGAAGAATCCCGCAAGCCAAACGGGAAGGGCAAGGGGACGTCTCAGACGACCGCGAAACCACTGTCCGTGTGCTCTGTGCCGTTGCGTACGATATTGCCGTGTGTGACTGGCTGCTAGTGGTGGCTCACACCAGATATGACAGGCATATTGCGCAACGTTTCACCGATCCCGCCACCATCAATAGCCGCAACCGTCGATATCGACAGCGAACTCATCCTGCCCACTCTCCTTCCCGTCATCAGCTCAATATCTCTGCTAGAAGTATCACAAACGTGTACAGGAGCTTATTGCCCAAGGGGTGCGTCCGAGCACATCGGTATATGCATCTAGTGCTCAAGATGATATTAGGATGCCGTGCCAGAGATGGAGAAGCTCTCATTGAAGAATGCGCCCAAGAATGATCACAAAAGCCCTGCAGAGATTGAGCTAGAACGACTAGAACGCAAACTACGGACTGTGCAGCTGGCGATTGAAATACTCACCGGTGTGTCCGCAAACTCTGCCTGATCCCGAACCCGAACAAGAGGATGATGAGACCGCCGAGACGGTAGGTCTTTGAATACTGATAAGTAGCTTTTTTCTCGAGTTTAACTTAAATCTTGCCACCAGATGAAATGGATGACGACGAAGACGTTATGTCCGACGAGGAAGCGGAAGCCGAACAGCCCCAAACGTCTGCGCCATCGGCGCTCCCGAGCATCGTCGCGCCCCTTCTCGCGCATCGTGCGCCCCACGCCGCTCTCCTTCCCACCCACGGCCGGCGCGGCCTCGCCGCACCCGCCAACGACGGTCCGCGCTGAGCGCGATCCCCCACATCTGCGCGCTCGAGTGCCTGAACAACCTTTCTCTCCGCTCGCGACGCCTCGCGCGCGGCTGCAGGCGCAGGGCTTCGCCTCGGACGCGGACCGCGCGGCGGGCCCGCCAGATCTGGGCGGAGCTCTGGCGGGCTCTCGAGGCGGTGGGAACAGACGTGGACGGGCCCGGCCAGGAGCGGCGACGGGATATGTGGCAGATCGCGGTCGGCGTTCTTCTGGGGCGTTGCGCTTTCTGCTGTGGAAGGGCACGCTGGTGCGTATATTTGGGGTTCTCGTCGTGCATCTCCCGCCGCGACGGCTGATACCTGCCGCCGGCAGATACCGCACGAGGCGCAAGTGCGCGTGCTGATCGAGCTCTTTGCGGCCTGCGTCCGACGGGGGCGTGAAGGTCAAGTGCATCGGCGCATTGGACCGTGTCTGGGCACAGCATCCCGAGTCTATTGACGGCAATCGGGTACGCGACTGCTTCTCTGCGCGATCGCGCCTGCCTGCACGCCTGACGCACCCCCTTCTTTCGCGCAGATGATCTCCCAGTTCCTGATGTCCGCTCGCCGCCGCGCCCGCCGCCGACTGTGCCCACGGAGCCCCTTCTCCAGGCGCTCTCTGCGCTGATCGACATCTACTCGGACGAGACGCGCCCGTACGACGTCGTCTTCCGCCAGGGGGGATACCTCGCCGCGCTCACGGGCACCGTCGAGCCCCGTGCGCAAGCTCGTCCGCGGGATCGACAGGAAAGCAGCAGCGCGAGGCAGCGCGACCGGTCCGCCGACCGCGGCGAGGAGGTGCGCGACAACCTCGTCGCGTTCATCGAGTACCGGCGCGCGCTGCGGCTCTGAGGGGCCTGTGTAAAACGCGCTGACGCCCTGCGGTGGTGGCGGGAGGATCATCGCCCCCTCGCTCTTGGCCCGTGCATGTGTCAGGCCGTTGACATCTCCGGGGTAAAATACAGCTTGTTTTGATTGTGCCACAGTCTTCTGGGCCCGCAGTGAGAAGCCGGTGGTGCGGTAGGGTCCATGAGAAAGAACAGAAAATAATCACGGTGCGGGCACTCTTACGGCAGACAAGACCAAGCACACCCGCGCCCGGCGTAGTGGCATGGTGCCTGGCAAGCCAAGAATATATGTCGCGTGTGCTAATTCTGGGGGTGGCCCTGTGGGGATTGGGTGCCGTGATCTGCGATCGTTTTTTTCTCGCTGCAGGCAGCCCGTCCGCCTTCATTCGGTGGGATCTCAGGCTATCTATCTCTGTGGTCTGTTGTTGTTGTGTGCGGTTATCTGAGTCGCGAGATGTCATAGAAACTGGGCACGCCCCGCGTCGGAGGTCCAACTGCACCTTCTAGGCTATCGTCAGGCAGGTCCTGCTGCTGCGACCGTGGCGTGAATTCATAGTCAGACCGGGTCGTGACACTGGGTCCCATTGCCACATCGTGACAAATGTGCTGCCAATGCTCACTGGACACGATAATTTCGTTTACGACGCACTTTGTTTGAGCTAGAAGCAACGCTCATTATGAACGGGACTAGATGAAAGGCTGTTTGTCTCATGGTAACGTAAGGACGAGTGAGCTCACTGAATCCAGATCAAGGTTGGCTGTTGCCTAAATGGGGCGAGTTTGCCAGACACGGCCATCAATAATCACGTGATGGACGCGTTTTGGGCGCGACGTTCGCACACGGTTCTTCCTGTCGCGTCTCGTTCCTCTGTCTTGTCTCTGACTCCTCCGGCGACGCGACTCACCACCATCACATCCACACGTGGCGCTTCTTGACTAGCATCTACACTACTACCAACTCCTTGCTGATCCGATACTGAAAAACGAGCATGGACGACTACTCGGACAGCTCATTCCAGATTCCCACCACATATCCTCTTCCAACCTGCTCCTACTGGCCGATGCAGACCTCTGACTTTTTCGCCGGCACGGACATTACTCTTGCGACGCCGACAGTCCCGAAAACACGTAGAAAGTCGAAGGCACCAGTCTTTCCAGAAACTACGCCGCGGGGCCAGCAGCAAAAAAAAAAAGCTTTACACGCATGCCCGTGCGGCGGTCGCCCCGCAAGCACCGCGGCACACCCGCCGCCGCGCCGCCGCTAGAAGAGATCGACGAGCACGAGTTGAGCACCGCCCTCGACAACACTCTCTCACCATTCAAGTCCGCGACACAGGACCGGTCGTTCCAGCATTCCCAAGCATGACGAGCTGTGGGCATGGACCCTCGGCCTGCTCAGCGGACGGACACGCGGGGAGGCATGTTTCCGGGACGCAAAGCTTTTCCCCCCCCCCCCCCTGCCCCGATTCTCCCTTGCGCTCCCGCCCGTTCGCGCCTGCGCCACGCAAGACCCCGCCGCGCGTCACGCGGACGACCGTCTCCCACGGCTGGGTCCCCGCAAACGACCATCAGAGACGCTGTAAACCCCCGCAACGCAAAGGACAGAAAGAAGACCGAAGGATCGAAGCCCCGCCCGAAGGGTGGGCGCACCACCTGCTTACTTCCTTTTGTGGCAAGCGACAACCGCCGCAGCGGACGACGACGCGAAGCCGGCGGACGGCTTCGGAGGTCTTCTGCGCAGATCGCCGGCCTAGGACCGCCGACGGCGGCGACGCAGCGCGGTTACTGGGCTCGGGGGCCGCCGCCGCCGCCAAGCGTGCCGTTTCCCCTCAGCGAGCGTCTCAGACCGGCACGCGCACGCTCGCTCGCAACCTCACCAACAGCGATCTTGCCAGGCGGTGCGTCGTGACAGCCCCGACGGCGGCGTTGCGTCGGAAGAAGACCATTGGGGCTTTTTAATAGCGGCATTAGGGCCGCGTGCGCCCGCCGCGCGTGCTCGCGCGCCGGCGCGAGCAGCGCGGAGGTCCAAACGCAGTCTGTGAGGTCCTGATTAATTGCCCCCCGGGGCCGGTGGCCGTGAGATTGCGCTAACGGTGCCTGATCTGCGCCCGCTCTCTGTCGCGGTTTTTTTTTTTGAGGCTGCTGTCAGCACTGGCGGGGATGCTGAAACTGGGCCCAGCGACGGTCCAGAGCGTCGAGCATCGACGCCGCGGGACGCAGAAGGCCAAGACGAATGTGCGCCGCCGACACACGCTCCCCCCCCCCCCCCCCCTCCCCCCCCCAGCGCACCCGCTTTCTGTTTCGCTCACATGCAGGCATCTCCCTTGACCTGCCCAAACTCTGCCCCTAGCCCCTCCCCGGCGCCAAGTTCCGACAGACAGAACCATTCCAACACGACAGGAAACCATGGCATTTACCACAAACTGACCAGCCGTTCCCAGCCCCCCTCTCCCCCCGTCAGCCCGACACCGGACGATTCCGCCTGCAGCCGCAGAAGAGCGAAGGCCGAGCGGAACAGCAGGCTGAGGAGGAAATCGCGGTCTGCGCGCTGGCTTTTTAGAGGCACGAACAGCACGCTGCGGCTATTGCAATTTCGCGCACGACCCCACGGTCGCCCGGGCGAAACTTGCTGACACACGAAGCCGCTGCCCGTCGCGAGCCTGGGTCCCGCTGCAGCGAGGCCCTTTTCCCGGGAGAACAAATCGGAGACGAAACCGTGGGGCCCCGACGGGAGCCCAAGGCCCGCGCCCCCACGCCGGGCGTAAGCAGGCGATCCCGCATCACGAGGATCCCCGCAAGAGGAAAGCACACCCAGGATTCACGACGACCCGCCCCCGAGGCCGGTGCCGGAAGTTGCCCCGGTAGAATAAGAGGACGTCGCCATGGCGGACGCGCCGCGAGGGGCCCCTCGCCGCTGCAGCGCCGCCCTGCGAAACGCGCTGCAGAGGCTGCAGACGCGCCTCCGCGCAAGCGTCCGGGGCACGCACGGCGGCGGCTATAGCACGACGACAGCGACGGAGGGCGGCGAAATCCACAAAACGGTCCGTGCGACCGTCTCCTGCGGTAACTCCTCGCGCCTCAAGAGAACGCGTCTCTGCGCGTGACGCCCGCCGGGGCAGGCGGTCACGCGGCGGCGGCGGCTCAAATCGGCGCGCGCTGCACGCGTTGGCGGGGCGAGGTCAGGGGATGGCGCGCGTGTGATGACGTGCATGGGGGTGCTTGGCGAGGGAAGTAGCCTCCACCCCAGTGAGGGTGGTGGCTGCGGTCGGAGGTTGAGGTTCGGCGTATAGAAAGTGCTTGTGTGTGGTAAAAGGGGGGTGGGGGTGGTGGTGGTCTCGGACGGCACGACGCGTGTGAAGGGAAGCACGCGCGGCGGTGGTGCCGATCGCGGAGGGCTCGAGGCAGCTGGTGGGGTTACCGTGTTTTTGTTTCTCTCCTTTTTTTCTCCTTTCCTGTTCTCTTGCTTTCAATGGGCCATTTCGATCCGGGGTGGGAACCGTGGCAACCACCCCCACCCCCCCCCCCCCTGTTTACTTTTTAAACGTACAAACAAGCACACCTCGATCACGCTCGATCGTGTTTCGAATCTACTGCCCACTTGTTCCCTTTCCCCTTCCCCCTCGCCCCTCACCCCTTCTGTGGCGCACACACACACGACCCCCGATTGCTGACCGTAAACCAACCACAAGCCCCCGCAAAGCCGACCACGCACCCCCCGCGAATTCCACTTTATCACCACCTCCCCGCGCCGCCTCGACCCGCGCCCCGACGCGCCGCCGCCGCCCGCGCTGGGCCCGGATTTTAAAGCCCTGCACCACGCGACGACACACGCGCACTCGCTCGCCGCGCGGCGGCCGGCGGCCGCCCCGACCGTCCCGCACGCGCAAGTCACTCAGCACCGAGGCCCGCGCCCCGCGAAAGCGAAGCAGCCGCAGCTGTCGACGTCCGCGCGGCTGAGGCTCCTTTTCGCACCGTAGTTAAGTGTCCTCCTTAAGCGCCGCGCGACCCACATGCATGGTCGAGCGCGAGGCGACTTTGGCAGCTGGCCGAGCGAATGCGCGAAGAAGAGAAAACGCGTAGAGGGAGGAAAAGAGGAGGCAACGCGAGATCAAGGAGCTCCGGCGGCGCGGCGGTGCCCAGGGGCGAACGAGGTGCACCGCGTGGTTGTACGACGAACGCCGCCGCGGCGCGCGAGGCGCGCGGCGATTTGTGAGCGGGGCGTACTTTTGCGGGGGTGCGCCCCGGCGATCGGAGTCGGGGCGCGCGCACGCACGCCAGAGGCTCGTTGCGTGCCGGGCGAGAGGCACCGCGATCGCGCGCAGCGATACCTAACTGAATGCGATGGCGTACGATAGCGTCGAGGGGCCGGGCGCGCGCGTGACCCGCCTCGCCGCTGCCCCCCCTTCCCCCGCCGGTACCTGCACGGGCCCCTGGGAACGAGGCCCCCGCCGCGCGCGATCGTCCTGTCCGTCCGTTCTTATTCTGGGATCGAAAATGCGTGTGTGTATTCAGCGGGATCGAATCGTTCTGGCGTGTATTTGTATTTTTTGGTTCTTTATTCGGGCGCCGAGTGCGGTGTCCGGTGTGAGTACGTGGATCGGTGCAGATGTGATTGCGAGATGTGCTCCTGAACCGCGCGCGCGATGGGACCCTATGTGGCCCCCACGCACGCACGCACTAGAGTCTGTCTGTCTGTCTGCCATCCATCGCGATGCACAGAAGAAATCCGGGGTGTGCCACCCCCGGCATTGCACATCGCGCATCCATACATCGCGTCGCAGATACGCCACACGCACGCTCGCCCGCTTTGTGGGCTGCTTTGTTACGGCGGCGGCGGGTGCGACTGCGTCATTATCGACGCACGCTATGAGGGCTGCTAGCACGCATCCGGCGCGGCGCGGCGCCGAGCGCCGTCCCGGGCGCTCCGCGCGCGTACCGACGAGAGACACACTGCCGCGTTTGTCGCCGCGCCGTGGGGGGGTTTGTGCGGCGGTGCGGGCGTAGACAGGACGGGCGCGGCAGTGTGGGCGTGATAATGACTCGAGTGGCGGGTTCGTCGTGCTGTTCATAATGCAAAGGGGGCACACAGAAGAGAAGTACAAGAAAAAAAAAGAAAGAACGAGTGAAGGCTAAAGGCGGGGGGCCGTGGCTGCGGCTTTTTGTGTGTGGCCTGCGCCGGATCGTGTTGATTGGGCCCATTGCGAGTGGCGCGCAACCGCGTTCGTGGACTCCGCGTAGGGGCACGAGGGAAAACGCCACAGGGTTCGGCGTACGTACATCGTTACATACGTTCGCGTAGTGGCCTCGGGCTCGAGCTCGCAGCGAGCGCAATACAGTCCTGCACCGCTAGCGCGCGGTGTTGGCCGGGCGCTTGGCAGAACGCGGTTCCGCCCAGGTGCGCGTGTGGCTCGGCGGGCGGGGGGGGGGGGGGTTTCGGGCGGGTCAGGCCACGGCGCCGGGGCACGTGGCCGCGGACGGCCGGGCCGTTCCGCAGCAGGCGGCCGCCAGAGGGTGGATACGGCGGCCCTGCGCGGATGGGTCGCGCGGTGCAGGACTTGTGGACGGGCGCAGGCGGCGGGGAAGGGGAAGACGTTGGTGGCAGAGCTGCACATATCCCTGGGAGGCCGTCTGCAGTCCCGATCCCTGGGATGACCGCCAAATACCGATCGAGGGCGTACGACGCGCCGTGCGGCAGCGTCCCCCGGCGGAGTCAGAGGCACATCACCCGGAATGACTCTCGCTCGTGTTGCGTGCCTACCTTCGAACGCGGCGAGGTCAAGCAGCGGCCGGTGTGACGCTCACGTTGGCGCGTGGTCGTCGGCTAGGCGAGGAAAACAAAGTATTGTGAGAAAACAGGCGTGCGACGCTAGTGATCGGCTCGCCCGCGGGAGTAGGGCAAGAGGCTTTGAGGTGCGTTCGTGTTGCATGGTCGGTCAGGGGAGGTGCACGCTTCCGGATGCGGATAGTGGCAAGTTGAGCAGCGGGCCTCTTATCTTTCTAGATCCGCTGCAGCTCTGCATCTCCAAGCCTTGGAGGGCAGACAAGTTGAGCGAGCAGTGCGCCATCGGGCTTGGACGTAGGACATCCTCGCTCGCTCCTGCCCTTCGGTCGAGCGACAAAGCCGATCGCGCCCTTATACCTGTAAATTAGCGCCTCGCTACATGCCTCTGCCTCTTCTCATTCATCCGAGCCCCGCATACCCACCTCAAGCATACTCCATCCTCTCTCACGATTCTCCCTGAACGTCTCCTACTCACCACACCCCACCCCCATAACATACCACCACGCACCACAACCACAGCCCCTTCCTATGCACGCCACCTACCTCCGCCGCCGCCATGGCCCCCTCTTTGGCGGGGGAGCGCTCACCAGGTCCGCGGTTCGTGCCACCGACGCATCGGGAACCACGTCGTTCCGCCGCCGCCCGCGCTGTCAGCCGTGTCCTCGGCCGCGCCCGTTCACACGGCACGCCTGCGTCTCCGCGTGTCTCGGCACATAACGCCCCTCCCCGTTGCTGACCGTACGTTGTAGGCTGGCGCGGCGACCTACGCCCGCCTCAACATAAAAGAAAAAGAAAAGATAACCCCTTCAGAGTATCGTCGCGTCCACTGTCGTATCCGTTAGTCACCTCCGTCCCTATCACTGAGGAACCAACGCTGATGAACCGCAGATGCATTTGCAAGTCGGGCAGTCGGGGCATAGCTTGTTGTTAGTGTTTCTTGCACAACGCGTGTATCCGACCACCACGCCATGTTTACTGCACACTCTCCGCTCCGCCGCCGACAGTGGGGAGACTCCTAATACCCCTGCGCCGTTGCCGGGCCGCCGAGGGCCGTCGCGCGTCACTAATCCTGGGGGGAGATCAATCGATTAACCGGGTGGGGGGGGGGGGAGACGTGGAAGAAGAGTGAGTGGAGGGGAGGGGAGGGGGTGGGGGGGAAAGGGGGGGAGAGGATGGTGAAGGAGGAGAAGGTCGAGCGCGCTCGCGACGGAGCGTCATGCGACTGCTGCAGCCTCCGACCGGTTCCCGATCCACTTGTGGCGGAGGACACCCGTACCGGGCCACCGCCGCCGTGCCCCGCTCCCGACAGCCGAGCCTGCTATCTAGCAGCCTGCCTGAAAGCACGCCCGAGCTGTCATATCCCGATGCACCGTTTCTTTCTTGTCAGTCACTCCACGAATACTCGGGGAATAATCTCGTGCTTGCGCACGAACTATTCTAATTTCTGATTCACTTTCCGTGTTCTCCTTCTCCTTCTTTCTCTCTTATTCTGTTTTACTCGGTACCGCACGCGGATGGTTTGTACCATAAAGCTGTTATCCACTGCCACTCCCATCACGCGTTCACACACAAGCAATCTCACCGCGATCTGCACAACAGGCACAGCCGGCAGAGGTGGGCCACAGACTGGCCACGCACCGCTTGCGCTCGCATCTTATCTGCTGGTGACTTCGAGATGGCACTCGTCTATAACACCCCTTCCACCCAGCAACCTACATACATAACCATGACGCAGGCGTTCAACCCGCGGGGGCACGAAGCAACGCTGACCCAGCACGCATGCACGCCGCCCTTCGCGCACGGGGGGGGGGGGGGGTGCGCATCATGACCCATTCCCGCTCGTGGGTCGATGCTGTCGAAAGACACGGTGTCTGACAGGCTGGTCGTCGGAGGTGCGATCCTCCGATCTGCGTTATCGAGTGGCGCGCGGCCCTGCGCAGCTTTGCGCGGCAAGCGTGCATGTACGTGCCGCTCCGGCCGTGTTTATCGATTCCTCGGCGGCGCGGCCGCCGCTGGCTCGTCTCGGTTGTCCGGATCCCGTGTCAGTACTAAGGTGCAACGGCTCAGGCATCTTACGCTCGTTGGCGCGGGCGAGAAGAAGGGCGTCTGTGTCGCTTACTGTGCTGACCAAGGGTGTGCCGCCACGGGGGTAGCGTTCGTTCGACTTCGCTTTCATGTAGGGCTAAGGAGGCTGGGATTCGTCTGAGTGCCGGTGTGGCGTCGCGCGATCTGGCGCCGCGCATCTAAAACCTGCCCCTGCGCTGTGCGAGAAGCGGGCGGAGCATCCGCGGCGGCGGTGTCAGCACACAATGGCATGTTCTCATTGCACGCTGCGCGATAACGCGCCCGGAGCATGGAGATGTCGCTTTCCGTGGCACGCACGACGGAACGCCCGACAGACCGACGCGCGAACAGCGGCCTTTTCCCGACGCTGCATGTTTTTCCATCACCCCCCCGGTGCGTCATATCCTCGCACAATCAACACAGACGTGCCGGCGCAAGGAGCAGCGGCTCCCGTCGTCACACTTTTCTATCAATTTGGCCCGTGCACCCGCGAGGCTATTGTGCGTCGGGCGGGTCCAGCTGTGCGGACCTTCGCGCACACACAAAAGCGTCAGGTGAACAACGAGGCTCGCTTAGACACGGCGGCATGTCGTGTTGTTGCTTTTTTTCCTTGCAGCGATACGGTGATTGGTCGAGGGCGCAGGCGGCACAAGTGGTTGTGGGCTGGTGTGTACGTGCGGCGCGCGCGTCGCGCTCCGTGTGGGGCGAGGAGAGCGCGTCGGCGCGCACGCCGAGCCGCGCCTCGTGTATCTCATGTGGGTCGTTTTTGGTCTGGGTGCTGCAGCTGCGGTGTGTGCACTAGGAAACAAGTTCAGATCTGTCTGTCTTTCTGTCAGTGCGGTTTCCATACCCCGTTTTGTCCTGCCCATTTCCTCTCACGGCCTTGGTTCCTACTGTGTGTGTTTTTTCCGATGCCAAGCAGTAGAGCCGCCACCACGCCGGGAACCGTGCTCAACTCCTATCGGGGCCCTGACAACGACCGGTCGCGCGGGTGAAGACAGCACCATGTAGCGGCCACATCCTGCTCAGCGGCCCCGTGGCACCGCAGTGCGCGCGGCTCGTGGGGTCCACCCACACTCCCATCCGTCCTGTACTTGCGAACACGCCGGATCTCCGTCTCCGCGAGCAAACGCTTGAGATGTCGTTGCCAACCCTGTCACACAACGCAAATCCACGTCACCACGGCTCTTTGATATTCAGAAAATATACTTTAATGTCGTCGTCGATTGCCAATAAAAAGGGCAGAGGGGGGGACAACACGATCGGTGGCCGCGCGCGTCGCGACGCGACGACGCAATTTACCGCGAGCAAAATGAAAGCAGACCGCCGCCGGCGCGCCGTCCGGGCGGGCGGGGCGGGCGGGCGAGGCGGCACGCCGCCGTGAGAGATGGAGGAATGTGGCGTCGAGCCTCTGCCGTCCCGAGACGACGGTCTCTACTTGCCCCAAGGCAAATTAGCATATATTCCGGAGAAGGACCAGGTACCTCCTGGAGCGTGCGCCGCGTCGCAGATATCGAAGCCGTGTCGGACGCGACGAGTGCGGACGCGACGTGATCCCCCAGCGAGCGATCGTGCCCACAAGACGCAGGGGGAGGCGGCGCGTCATGTCCAGCCCCCCCTGCGTCTTCCCATTGCCCGTGCTCGTTGCGCATGTGCACGCACCGGCGCGCCAGTCCTCCTACGGCGTGCGCACGCGCGGCGCGTGAGAGCGCGCAGATAGCGGGACTGAATCTGTCGTTGCAACACGAGGCGGGATGCGCTCGGGCGGGCGTATATGGGAATTGATCCTTGACTGCCGTGCCCGCCGCGAGGCGCATCGTGGTTGTGCCACCTAAACTCTGTCTCTGCTGGATCAGAAAGAACGCGACGCGGGAAGGAAACACCCGATGTCGCTGCTTGGCTGCTGCGACTGCGTGACGTCAATCGCTGGTGCTGTAGCCTGGGAGGCGTAGAAATCGCCTTCCCCCCCCGCGGGCTGCAGTGGCCTGGTGCATAGAACGGCGCGCGAGCGGTCGCGTAGCTTGTCGTGTTGCGCGTTGGTTCCATGGGTTGACCCCTGCACGTTCTGAATGGCCTGTGCTGTGAGGGCCTGTCACGGTGTGGCGCGCAGGGCGATGGCGCTCAATGGCGTCCGAAAGCGGCATGTGCGGACGACGGCTGGGGGCCGCCATTCAGTCCTCTTATCGGCGCGTCTGGACGATCTGTGGCGAAGGACGCAACCTTGTTCTGCGCTCGGAGATAGAAACATGCCCTACTGCGAGGCCTAAATTTTTGCTCGGCGAGCAGCTGCGATTGGTCGTTGCGCTCTTCGCGTTCGTTTCGCTGGAGACCATCTGATACAGCGGAGTAGTTGCATTGCAGAGACGTTAGCGGGGTGCGTGCTGCACCCGCGGGTGCGCTAGGCGATACAAGGCAGCTTTCTTACAGTACACATCATCACGGCGGGAAAATCAGGCGAGCTTGACAGTATCATCAATCACATACACCATCCCATTCGCCGCCCTGCGCAGCAGCCCGCGGGTCAGCCGCACGAAAAGTCCGAGATGAAATAAATGCGTGTGCGCACCGGCTTCGCAGCGACGATGTGGATGCCGTCATCCAGCACGACGCGCGCCCAGTCCGGGGCCCCTGGCTCGCCCCGCCGCCGCCTGCACGCGCACCGAGCGGCCGTCGAGAAGCGTGGGCACCGTGCCTGGGGAAAGCGCCATGGGATAACGCCTAATGCGGCGCGTGAGGATCGCAGCATCGCAGCACGGGCACGAGCTGACGACGTACGGGGATGATGTGCGCCGAGACCCACCGCTCGACGTTCTGCTTCGACCGTGCGTCAAGCTCTTCCTCAGAGATGATGACCCCGGTGTCCTCGGGTGGCGCAGGACCCTGGTGCCTGCGTGCACAGAAAGACAGAAAAAAAAGAAGGACACGCGGCGCGAGATGCGGCTTGAGTACGAGATAGAAGGTAGTGTGGACGAGCACTCACGGTTTGCGCGCCAGCGCCATGACGGCCTTGTTCGTGGGCACGAGGAGCGTCATGGGCGCGCCCGCGGCGTCGGCAAAGCTCGCGCTGAGCTGCACCTCGCGCGCGTACGAAAAGAAGATGGACGCGGCGGGCTCGATCGTGAGCAGGTCGGCGAGCGTCGGCGCCGTGTTTCGTCTGCGGGGTGTACGTCTCTGGCGGCATTGCTATTGTTTCTGCGCCGAGCGGGATCTGGTCCAGTGCGAGTGCACAGGATACGAGTGGGAGTACAAGGGAAGCGAGAACGGGGAAGCGCATCGTGGAAGGGGCGTGGCTCGCTGCTGCTACTGTGGCGGTCGTGGTGGGTCTCATTAGCAGCTGAGCCGCGCTCGCCAAAGCGGGAGACCCGCGTAGCGTTACGTAAGCGATCTCCTAACCCCGCTTTGGGGTTTCTCACCATGTTCTTTCCACTGGCAGTGCAGCCACGGGCGAATAAAACGCGAAGGCGTGGGCGTGTATAGACAGAACGACGGCGACGCGAAGGCGTGGGAGTGTATAAACAGAACGACGCGTCGATGCTTGTGCGGGGCTCCGTTCTGTGGCCCATGTTTACGCGTCCCACGCATCGCAGATTCGCCCCTCCCGCCAACTGTAAGATAGCCTCCCGGCACGCCAACCGCGATGCGACGCGCTGCGGTACCGCTGGCGCATGTCGTGCGTTGGACAAGGTTGGACACTGGCAGACATCTCTGCACTGATAGGCACCAGTAAGACGTCCGTTCGTACAGACTTGCCATTCCGGGCTTGGGCTGCAGCGAGTCCCTGCCGCCAGAACGCTGCATCCACAGCTGGCGTGCCTGGCCGTGGTCGATAAGCTCAGCAGCACAATTACAAGCTCGCAGGACATGCGGCGGTCGCTGGCGGCGCCGCCTCGCCCTGCTCCTGCACCCCGCCGTCCGCGTCGCGCGACGGCAACTTTGCGCACCCCGCCAGCGGCGGTTGAAAATGCCCACGAGGGCTATCGGTGCGGCTGAATTCTCTTCCGCCTGATTCCTGCCCTCGGTGACGCATGCGTGCGGCACCAGCCCACCGATGGCGACACCACCGGGGCCGTCCTCGCTGACTGTATATCTCTGCTGACCGTAGCAAGCAGCGGGAATCGATGGAATAAACCTCGTATCCGCCTGCATAAAGCCCAGCGACTTGCAGATAATCCTCGATTTTTGTCTCTTCCACACCCACCACACTACACACAAAACCACCTCCCGTCCCGCCGCCCCCGCCATGTCCGCACAAAACTACGTCGACTTTGACCCGAAGAACATGCCCTACCGCCGGCTGGGCGCCTCGGGCCTGCGTGTCCCAGTCTTCTCCCTGGGAGGATGTGAGTGCCTCCGACATCATACCCCGTTTTTGAACGCCTTGCGAACCCAAGCTGTGCACATGTAGGGTTGACACTCGGTGGTACCGTCAAGGGCGACCCTGTCAAGGTATGTTGCTTGCCCAGGGTCCACTGGCTTCGCCGGCTGAGCTGTGCCGCTGCGTTCACAGGAAATCATGAAGGTCGCCTTGAGAACGGAATCAACATGTACGCAGGGATGATTTGTGTTTTTACGTCTGGGTGTGTCTTGAATACCTTCTTTTGTGAAATAGGTTTGATACGGCCGAAATCTATGCCTCGGGCAATTCAGAACTCGAAATGTGCGTGTCAGGCCACATATGCGCGCTCTGCGGTTGCTGAATGTCCGTCTCAGGGGCCGCGTTATCAAGGAATTGAACTGGCGTCGCACCGACCTCATCATCACCACGAAGGTCTACTTTGGCACCCGGACGGGCCCAACGACAAGGGCTTGTCCCGCAAGCAGTAAGTCGTGGTTCCCTGCACGGATGTCGCAAACATGCCAATCTTTTGCGGTCGATTCTAGCATCATCGAGGGCACGAAAGCCTGCTTGGAACGTCTCCAGCTCGACTACGTCGACGTAATCTTCGCCCACCGTCCCGACCCCACCGGTACGCTTCCGTCGAATCCCACTCACACGCACCCTTGACATTGCGCGACTAGTTCCCATGGAAGAGATCGTTCGTGCATTCAACTGGGTCATCGAGAAGGGCTGGTAGGCAACACACACCATTCATCGGCCCGCCGCCACACAACACTCACCCCGTCTCTCGTAGGCGTTCTACTGGGCGACCTCAGAATGGTCTGCCGCTGCAAATTGAGGAGGGCGTACCGTACGTGCCCAGCCCTGCCTGACAGAACTCTCGCGCTCACCGGTGCCTGCAGATGTGGCCACGAGACTCCTGAACCTAATTCCCCCAATCGCCGAGCAGTGCCCAGCACCAGTACGTGTCGCGCGCGCGCGCGGGTCAACCTTATCAGCCTGCGTTTCTGACGCGTTTGATTGAACAGCATGCTTCACCGTGAGCGTCCCGAGAAGGAGTACGCGTGAGTGGTCGCATCTGTGTTAAGAGTCCCCGACGCGTCGTATGACACGCAGCCGCCTTCTAGACCCCTATTATACAAGCGCTACGACATTGGCACGACGGTGTCGGTCCCGCGCTCGCGAGCGGCCTTGCTGCTCACCGGCAAGGTGGGTTCTGCTTCCAAGAATGCAGAGGGCCTTCGGGGCTAACGACCCTATGCGCCAGTACAACGACGGCATCCCCGCAGACTCGCGCTTCGCGAACCACAAGGACTTCTTCAAGCAGACCCTCGACAGCCTCACCGAGGAAGAGGGCCTCGCGAAGATCGCCAAGGTCAAGGCGCTGACCGAGCTCGCAGAGAAGGGTGCGTTCTTCCGTTTTTTCCGCATCGCGACATGTCGTTCTCACAGATCGCCCGTGCAGAGCTGGGCTGCAACACGGCGCAGCTCGCGCTGGCGTGGGTCGCGCGGTTACCCGAGCACGAGCACGGTCACCTGGGTGCCTCGAAGCCGGAGCAGGTTCCTGGACAACCTCAAGGCGCTCGAGGTCATCCCCAAGCTCACGCCGGATAAGAAATTGTTCTCGCCAAGATCGGACGACATTCTCGGCAACCAAGCCCACGCAGGAGGTGCGGCCTTCCTTCCTGCTATCCATCCTGTGTGATACGGTGCTCAATGCAAATTTGCAGTAGTCTGCGTACGGCCGGCCTGCGCTGGACAAGTTCGGCAGCCAGAGGGCTCTAGAGACGGAGGGCGCGATCATGTACGTATAGAATTGATAGTCTATACAGACTGGGCCTGTCATATGCGACATGTTCCTTAATACATCAGAATTTTGCCATGTTACTAGCACACGACGGTCCCGGACACTGCTCTACGCGACCCACCAACGTCTCGCTTCTCAGCAAATCTTTTCCCCTCTCCCTCTTGCTATCTAACACGTGCACCGGGGTGCAGAGCCCCGCTCGCACGAGCCATCGGCCATAGGCCCCTGCGACCGTCGCCCTGCAGCAGGAGTTCCGTATGGGCTCGCACTCGCACGGCCGCGCACGACCCTGGCCAGGGCAGGCCTTCTCTCCCACGGCGTCCTCTCGCCCTCCGAATCCCCTGGCCTCTCGGTTGGCCAGCCTAACCCCGCAGCGGTCACGACTGACATCATGCTCCATGCCCCGCCTTCGCGGAAGCCCTCGCTGCGGCTTGCACCCACCGCTCCCTTGGGCCTGACCGTGCGTGGCAAGGCACTTCCCTGGCCCTGGCGGGCGGGCTTCGCAACGCCAGAACGGGCGACCGAGCATCCGTACGTGGGGTATGCATCTCTCCAACCACGAACAAAAGGCGGGGCAGCTGACGCGCTTCGCTCGGCTGTTCGGCGTGCGATGCCTATATTGCCTCTCAGCGGAGATATCGATATGTGCACGGCGCAGGAATAGATCGTCGGCGTGCAATGCTGTAGCGTGCGACGCGTTCGCAGGTGGTGGAAGACCGACAGAAATTCGCGATGCCTTTGACCTTCGACTGTGCGCAGTAGTATGATGATGAGAAGAGCAGAGGCGTATGTAGTGCTGATAATGCGGAACAAAGAGTCGTAGAGAAGTGTGCAGCGAGCCGTGTACCCAAAATGAAAGCCGGAACGAGAAGAGAGTAAAGCGAGAAACAAGAGTCCGAGAGTGCGGGGAACAGCGAATCAGTGTCCTTCCAAAGTTCCTAGAGTCCTTCCAATAGTCTTTTTCCAAGAAATGTCCTTCCAAACGTCCAGTAATGCGCTTCTGCTTACACCACGCGCATATTGCCCAGCCGTTCAGCAGCCTCGTCCACCTCCGGCAGATGCCCGCCGCGGCTGGTGCCCCGGCCGTCCGCAGGCGCCAGCCCGCTGACCGTGCGCGGCCGCGTCCCGCCCGGCGAGCCCTGGTGCGCCGGGAAGTAGTAGCCCGACGACCGCCTGCTTGCGGGGGGCTCCCCGTCGGGGTGCGGGGCGGGCGATAGAGAGGGCGAGTACGGCGCGTGCGGGTACAGCAGCGGCGAGGGCTTACCTGCAGGGCCGTACGCAGCTGCAAACGGCGGCTGTGAGCGGCACGGGCACGATCTGCGGCATCGCGGCCATCCCGCCGGGGCTCTTGCTCGCGTTGCGGAGGAGGTGCTGCTGCACGGCGCGCGCTGCGCGCATGTTCGGTGGCCTTGGGTGTTGGCCGGGGGTCGAGCAGCGTCTGGAGCGCAAGCAGTGGTGGCCGAACGCGTCGTTTGCCCGCGTTGTGCGGCGCGCACATTGCGCGTCGACGCCGAGCGACTGGAGAAGGTTCGCCAGGGAGAGCGTCGACCCTTGTGCACGGGGCTTCCCGGAAGGATCTTGCATGGGCCCGCGCCCGCCAGCCCCGAACAGCTGCTGCTCGTACGACGAGGTGTCGATGATCAAGACATTGTGCGGTATCTCTGTGGATTAGCCAGGGTGGCAGGACGAATTACCGGGGGGAATATGCCACGATCAACAGGGAATACGCACTGATCTTCATGTCCTCGAGCCTGCGGATGTCGCCGTGCAGCAGCCGTGGCCGACCAACACGAGGCTGTTAGGCACCGTCTCAGAGTCGGGGCTGACCATGCTACTATAAGGGGATAGCTCGCTCAGCATGTGACCGACGTCGCCTTGAATGGGCGAAGCCCTCAACCTGATTACAGCCTGAATCACTTGCGGAAGTTTGGCCCTGCCGACGAGCTGGCTTTCCCCGCTCCTAAACTGAAACAAGGTATGAGCGGCCTGGCCTGGAGAAAGAAGGCGTGCTCGGAGTTCTCACAGCATACTACAATCGAAAAGATTAGCATGCGCCCGTCAGGTGCTTGTTCAGACGCTTCCACGCACCGCCCAAGGGAAGTTTGGTCTATGTCCTGTTGTGAACCTTGTCCACATATTCAGTCACAATGTAATGGCCCTCCTAGCCGTCGCATCCTTGAGCTTGTTTGACACTAATGGCACTCAACTGATAGCCCACCTGTAGTTCACTTCTGGATCGGGTGGCCAAACACGGACCCTGCAAGCGACATGTCAGTCGCGATAGTGCCCAGAAAATCAGCTGACAGAGTCACTCACGCCTCCAAGTGACTGCACCGCACTGCTGCGTAGCCCCATTCAAGAGAAGAGGACGTATTCCGCTCGGCGACCACTCGAAATCGATGGGCGAGAAAACGTCTTGTCGTGTGACTGCCAGAGCTCTTGAATAGCCTTCGGCTCCCCCTCGCGGACACGTTGTTTCTGCGAAGCCAGCACGGCGGCCGGGAGTGTACTGTGCAGCTTCCTGTACAGCGCGTAGTCGGAGACGTTACGGAGATGCCGCTGTGACGTCTCAAAGGGGGTGACGTACGTAGTATATTCTCCACCATCGCGGGTAGTGTCTCGCCGAATCTTCGCAGTTACAAGTGTATTATGAGCTGCTGAACAAAGTGGCCACCACCTGTGAAGATGCTGCTTGCCTGTCTTGATCATTTTGAGAAATGCGCCGATCGACGTCATTCGTGTCACAATGTGTGCTTTTGCCCGTCCAGCAGTCGGTTACCGTGATCGCCGGCCAAGAGAACGTCAGGAATTCTTCGAACGACTCGAAGAACACGCCCCACGACCCTCTCGTACCTAGCAGGAAATCAAATTCGACATCTGCATCCGCGGTGAGATGATAACGCATACCAAGGAATGTTGTGCAGCTGGACAATAGCCCATGTAAGCAGAATAAACCTGCACGAACTGTCAGCTGCTCCACAGTTCCCGCAGAGTTCGGAACACTCACCGACTGGAGGTCGTACTCCCAACCCCTTGGGTCCACCAGGTTGAAGTCAGACATGACGAGTGTGCGTTTAGGGGATCAAGAAACCGGGACGTGCTTGGGCCAGCTGTACCGCTGTCCCCTCACTGTCTCCGTCGCCGCAAATCCTTCCTAATTAAAGGACAGCAGGTGGCTATATTTTACCAGGATTTTCAAGAATATCTAGGGGACCATACGACGAGGAAACGGTTCGAGAGCAAGCCGCTGAGCAAGCCGTAACTGGAAGTGCGACAGCAGGATATCTACAATCAGCCGGTCGGCATCCTGGCACACGAAACAGAGCGCTTGTTCGGGACATCGCTCCCGAGGTCTTCACACAAGGGCTGACCAGAGCGTGCAGCAGTCAGGGCGCGTTCGCACAAGTGAAAGGCCAAAATACGTGCTCACAACTCGAGCTCACGGCGAAGCGCAAAGCGTAAATGCAGAGCCGGTATTGGCGCGCGGTGAGAGCACATAGACGCCCAATGTTTCTCGGAATGGAAATGGTTAGAGGCCGTTGCATAACAAGACCAAACAACACCCTTGACGTCTTACCATGGCAGACACTCAGCAAGCCGCCTCTGAGATTCAGATTAATGTCAAGGGTCAGTTAAGTCTTGGTGGAAGAGCTTGATATCTGACCGGAACTACAGGACCCAGTGAACTGAAACTTCAGATTACCATATCGACTGACAAGACCGTGCTGGATCTGAAGCAAGCCATAGCGGAGAAGTCAGACGTGCCCGCGGACCGCCAGCGACTCATCTACTCAGGTGCGCGCGGTGCGCTCGTTTGCAATTGACACACTGAGTTTGCTATTTGCTACCTAGGCCGTGTATTGAAAGTGAGCACAAAGCCCATGCTGGTGTACATCTTGCCAATTAACGCGGCTCCGCTTCCCAGGACGAAGATGTGCTGTCCGTGTACAAGATCCAGAACTCGCATACCATTCACATGGTGAAGGGCGCGTCTCGCGCACCGGGAGCGAGCTCCCAGCCCGCTGCCCCTGCGCCACTTCCTTCTATGCAGACCGGCCAGAACCCCAGCGACCCGCTTACGCAGCTGAACGGCCACCGAGGCTTCGGGGCCATGGCAGGCTTCAATCCGTTCACACAGATGGGACTGAATACGAACGATCCCAACATGGTACGTTTTCATAATTTGTATCTGTCGGCAGTTGCTGACCCCGACGCTGCGCGCGGGAACAAGATGCAGGGCATGCTTCAGAACCCCGAGTTCTTGCAGCAGATGTCGACCATCATGGCCGACCCTGCCATCCTCGAGCAGCTCATCGCCTCAGACCCGCGGCTCGCTGCCATGGGCCCACGTGTCCGCGAGCTGTTCCAGAGCGAGAGCTTCCGGCAGATGATGTACGTTACCCACACCGCCCCATCGTATTTCGGATAACTAAAGGCCTCGTGGCGTGTGCCCACCACAGGTCGAATCCCGACTCGCTACGCATGATGCTCCAGATGTCGAACATGATGGGCGGCATGGGCGGCAATGGGTGGCGCCCCGGGGGCAGCGGCGCCTTCCCCGCCCCGGGCGTGCCAGGCGGCGCCGCGGGCTCTCCAGCCAGCCCCGGAACCGCCGCGGGCGCGCCTCCGCCGTTCTTCAACCCGTTCTTCCCGCCGACCCCCCCGCGGCCGGCTGGCGCCTCGACGGCCGCGGAGCCCGCTGCTGCAGGCAGCGGGGGCAGGCGCAGGGGCGGGCGCACCGCCGAACCCATTCGCGAGCATGTTCGATCCGCAGGCGATGCAGCAGATGCTGGGGATGTTGGGCGGCGGGCCGCTTGGCGGGGGTCTCGGCGGCGGCTTTGGGGGTGCTGCTGCCCCTGCGGCCCCTGCGGACTCGAGACCGCCGGAGGAGCGGTTCCAGGTGCAGCTGCAGGTAGGTTGTGTGGCCCGCTTGTGTGCGCGAGTAGCTCGCTGATTGTCGCGTAGCAATTGCAAGACATGGGATTTACGAATGCGCAACAGAACGTCCGGGCCCTTCTCGCGACTGGCGGCAATGTGCATTCCGCCATCGAGTACATCTTGAGCGGGGGCGGTCTGTGACCGAGATGTGATGGCGGATTTCATGTAACAGTAGCCGGAGGATTAGATATAGAAATGTAACAAACTATCGGATACAGTGGCATGTACAGATGGATCGGTCAGACGTAACAAGGTTACACAGCATGGGAGTCGCCGGCATCGAGTTTTTTGACGCGTTTGGCAAGTTCGTCCGGTTCAGGTGTCCGCGGGTGTTTCGGAGGGTGCGCGTTTACCCCCACAACGGCGCCGTCCTCTGCAAGCGCGTCGACGGCGGGCAGGCTCTGCAGAGGCAAGAGACCGAGGGTGGTCAACGGAACGCTCTGCACACTCCCAAGACGTCATCTACTTACCAGGAGCAGCGGTGGGCGCCCCGCCCTCTGCGACCACGGCCTCGAGCCTTTTCGCTATTCTTGCCCGCTTCTGCCGCAACCTTGGGCAGGGCCCGGACGTACGGCTGGGTCGACCCAGTGTGGGAGGACCTGGAGCCCGTGGCCGGGTCGACGGTGATCAACGCGTCGACCGGCGTACCTTCTGCTGCCCTAGCGTCCCGCTGCAATCACACACATACGCAAAACGAGCAGAACAGAACACAGCACGGAGTTTAACGACGGGTCGGGGCGCCAGGGGGACAGTCACGCACAGCATCCGCGTCTCCATCTCCTGCACGATCGCCTCGTACTTGGGCAGAAACGTCTCGGCCCTTGCACGCGTACCCGCCCGAGCTTGTTTCTCGCAGATCCGTTTCGCGGCTGAGCGCGGGGCGGAGCAGCTTGAAGAGGTGCGCCTTGATCGCGCCCGGGGCTCGTATTCGTCTTGAGCGAGCGCACGATGTCGAGGTATTCGAGCGCGAGGCGGGTGTGTGGCGGTATGCAGGTCCCCGTCGAGGGCGAGGCGATTACACCATGTTCGAGGGCAGCGCGGGGTCCGCGAGCGAGGACGAGGACGGCACGCCAGGCATGAAGAGCGCTGGGTTGTAGAGGTTGCCCTCGGCAGACATGACACCGCGTCGGCGCCCGTTGCGGCGAGACAGGCCTCGATTGTCGGTGTGGAAGAGGATGTTTGCCGTTTGCGATGACAGGAACAGACACTGCTTCCTTTACGGCACGGATTTTGTCCCAGTCTGCGAGCCCCTTAACGATCGAGTCAATTTCATGTACCCTCGAACACTACTCGCGGAATGCAAAGGGCGTACGGAGTTCTGGCCCCTTTGTTCACGCAGACGACCATGGCCAGGGAGGGACCTGTGCATGCCACTCTGCGCTGTCTTCCAGCATCTTTGCATATGCAACGGGTCTTTCTCTAACACGTTGCGGAAACACGGCTGGCACTTCGGCGGTTCAAGGGCACGCGAAAAGGATTCTTGTGCAGGGATGTTAACACTGCGCAGATGGAAGATAAGGTCTAAAACATTGAAAAGCATGCGGAGACGCTGTGTGACGCACTTCAGTTTTGTAGATGAGATCCCCATTCGCTCTGTAGGAGAAGACCAGTAGTGCCCCTCGACGGGCAATATCTATGTTTGATGGGCAGCCGAGGAATTTGGAAGGTCTCCGGACATCGACATGTGGTGGGTTCTACAACTTTTGCTCCGATTGCAGCAGGCAGGTCCGGATCGTTCCGCAAAAACTGGACTATGAGCGGCGGCTGTCTTCTGGTCCCACCCTCTTCGCCAGTGAAGGGTGTTATGTCAAAGTTCTCGTTTCGGGTAAGAGCTTCCTGCTTTCCGACGCAAAATAGCTGCGCCGTTATTAGAAGTGAAAAAAGTCATCGAAAGATGTTTACTTACCTTGGGGTTAAATCATTGGCGTGTAGAGGACCTACGAATGCCTGAAGCATGAGGTGGTGAGACACGAAAAACGCAGGGCGCACACACGCACCTGGGAACCATTTATCTTCTGGGGGACAATTTCCTCCACGCCCTAGTCTGGTGAGCGTTTATAACATGCTTATGAACGAGTTGATTACGTCACGAGCTACACTCTGTTCGACCATCGGTGCTACGATGTACTTGGAATACTCCCAAGCACTTGGCGAAAGAAACATAATCCGACACAAATTTTGTGGGTGGTTTGTTTAGAAGGTCAGGGTTCATGAGCTGATCGTCATGCTTAGTCGATTTATAGAGCGCAAGCTGCGCTAGCGCACTGCAGAAACGCAAAGTATGCTGGGCACACAAGTGCAGGGGAGCTACTGAATGCAGGCAAGCGCACGGCGGGACGAGCGAGCAAATCTGCGTCGACGAATCTGGCCGAATGATCGTATGTGCAACGGATGACGGAAAGACTGAAAGCAGGTCCGCTGGGCGGGGGGTGGGCGCCCATCTTTCTTCCACCTTGCTTTTCACTGGTACACCACTCTTTTGAACTAGCGCAGTGCAATATGAACGACACACAACATGAGACTCTAAAGGCAAAAACCGCGGGATAGAGAGCTTGATGTGGAGGATGAAGAGCATAGGCAAGAGCGTGGATGCGTATGTGTGATGTGTGGTTACTCGAGCGCCGTGTATAAAACGAATGGCGCTTTCTAGAGACGAATCTCTTCATGCAGGGCTGGACAGCAAGGACGGCGGCAAAAAACCTCAGGATGGACCTAGAACCATTTTGGACTTTTGGCGACCGGATAGACATTCATGGTCGGCCCACCGTCAGAACGTGAGCAGCCTTTACGCATGCTGTCTCCGGGGTCAACCTCCTCGATTGATCCACATTTCCCCTCTTCAACCAGTTCTTTCGCGAGTGGAAGGCATTTCCTTCCGTCAGTTGCGGCGTCCACTGTGCGGAGATTGCACGTCGAGCACAGGAGGACCAAATCAAGCGTCGACATCGAGAAGCTCTGGGAACGAGGACAAGTATATACAGATGGTGCGCCCTCTTCACCGCTCTGCCACCCAAACACTCTACGCTGCGACGTCCGACCGGTGGGCAGGAACCTTGACTGGGGTTGTTCGAGGAGCGCAGGGTTCGTCGAGCTCGCCCGCAGGTGATTCAGATACAGAAATGCCATGAGAGTGAGACGTCTGCGACCTCGACCTCGACCTCGACTTCGGACTCGGACTCTGATTCGGAGAGCTCAGAACTCTGAATCCTCGGACGGGTACGACTCGGGGACTCTTCCGTGGACATCATCTCGTCTGCCGTGGCGATGGCGAGCTACAGACCGATGCGGCCGCCTGCCTCGGCGGAGGAATCAACGCCGCGGAAAATTGTGCGGCCCCAGATTGTCGTGCTTGGTGACACAGCTATGAAAGAGGATCACGGGTCGTCGCCGTCATCCAGCTCTGGGGAGAGTCCAGCGTGAGGCTGGGTCTGTCTGTGGTAGAGTACTCCTGTTGCTTGTCTCTTGTTTGCTACACTCTTGTTCTGGGCAATGCACATATACCATCTCTCTACTCACGGTGTCAGTTGGGCGCGATGGTGGGAAGTGGTGGGAAGACTGCGGGCAATATGCGAGTGATGGTGCTGGAGCCTCGCCCCGCCTCGCTTTGGCTATTCTTGAAATTCTATCTCAGATAGGCCAAGCACTTGCCCTCCGCCGACTCAGCTCTCCGGCCCTTGCGCCCCGCAGATCGCACGCCACATCCCCTCTGGGGCTTGTCTGCAACGTCCACAACGTCCTGCTCGTCCTCTGTGGCGGCCGACAGCGCCGTTCTCGCACACGGCGCGGATGGACACCAAAATGACGTCTGCGACTGACGTGATATATCCTTTTCAGGCAAGTGCACGTGCCAGGTCAAGGTGAAGTCACTGCTTCGCGCCGCGGCAGGCTAAGCCCTAGTCAACGCTGGCCCGCCCGTACGTTCCTTAGGTCTGCAGTCGACCGTCTACCACGCTTGCTCGCTGTCGTCGACAGTCCCCGCGTGCCCCCCCATGGACGCCCTCAGCTCCGAGGAGCGGCAACTCGTCCCAGTGTGGTCTTACAAGGTGCGGCATCTCTACTTTCGACAGGCGTGGGCTTTGCAACTAATTGCATATACTGGGTTTGTTGTCTCTCAAGCTTGTTGCTCTTTCGTACTGCATTTCCTGGCTGGGTGCATACACTAGCACGCAACATTATTATCCACGCCAAATACTCTCGGAGAAGGGTCGTCCAAGTGGCATTTGGACGTTCGTGGCTAGCGTTGCCTTTGTGCGCTTCACGGGGATATGGTCCGATTGCACTTTGGTGCGTCAGTGCGGTATCAGCACTAGTCGCTTCAAGGACAAAGTTCTAAGCATCGAGTAGTCGGGATAGCTCTGGCTTTGCGGTCTGGACGTCCGCATCACATTCGAGAAGAGTCTGACCATTCTTTCAGGATCCGCACGGGTCGCCATTTTCTTTTACGTTCGACTGCATTCTCGAGCGTGGATACATTCTGCTACCGAAGCTATCGAGGGCTCCTCTTCCTGTGGTCAAACTAGCGCACAATAGGGTCAAGACACTGCGGACTTTCTGGCAGTACATCTCTCCACGGACATACCCCCAGTTGACCCCGAGGTCGGCTACACTGCAGGTGGCAGGATCCAGAGCATGGCGCGAAGATGAGGAACGCGTAAGCCAATCCTCGCCAGCTCCTCCGAGCCACGGAGATGAAGAAGAGGAAGAACGACGCCACGCTCCCAAGAAGTGTGGAAGTAGGTTGACCTCTGAGCATAAGCTCTATGAGACTGTGCGGTCCGAATCTTCTCAGGGAGGTAGGCCAGGCGGGGTCAAGACGTCAGATGACCCTCCCCTGCCCTTACCCTATTAGTCTCTCCCCCGTAAACTAGGAAGAGACGCTATTGTGGACTGGTGCTACTTACCCTGCTGTGGTCCCTCGACGGGTGCCCGACGGAAGTCACCAGCGAACACTCGTTGCAAGCTATCCCCAGAGCCAACCTAACAGAATCAAAAAGAGAAAAGAACCATTCTTTAGGCGTCGGTTTTATGCTCAGGATCCACCCGCTACACCAGCTGTACCTCATCCGGATAACCTCTTCTTCAGCACGCACTTCCGCCTGACCATACCACTCCTGACAGACACCAGCTTCCGACTCGCGAGATACACGCCCCTCGCACAACCCCACGACTCAGCGTCTTCTGGATCTCAGCCAGTATCTCTGTCTAGTAACACCCTATCCACTCGTTCATGGTCAGAACCCCTCCACGCCGGCCTCAGTCGCGAGGCCCGCCTGCGCATCAAAGCTCAAGCCCGCGACAAACCAGTCCCTAGCTTCGGCTGGAACTACTACGCGAAGGCGTACTGGAACTCCGTCTCGCTCCTGGTGGCCCTGCGGGCCGCCGTCTGGGGCTTCGCGATCGTCTTTATGCACTACTGCGGCATGTGGGCCATGGAGATCCCCGAGGGGCGCATCGTGTGGAACCCGACCATCGTCGTACTTTCGTACGTGGTGGCGTTCACCGTGTGCTTCATTGGGTGTGTCGCCATGGTCCACATGGAGGTGCACTTTGGACGCCAGGTCGTCTTTAGCACCATTGCGTCGCTCGGGACGTGCTCTATGCACTACACTGGTGCGCTTCGCTATAATCTTCTTCGCAAGTGTTTTGGGCTGATACCGGTGTAGGTATGTGGGCAGCGACATTCTACACCCGCGCCCCGCCATCTCCAGATAGGGGCTACCCCGAATACCTTCCTTTTGTACAATCCTCGAGTGGCAGATTTTCGTAGTGTGATTGCGCGAACAGGCCCCGTACCTGGCGCACTCTGCCATTCTCTCGCGAAACCGCATGGCGGAAGGTCATCCTCACCCCAAGACGTCTAGGTGCTGTGCGTGTGTGATGGCAGAAGAAAAGAAGGCTGCTGAGCAGCCGCGAAATCGAACGTACTGCAAGCAGCAGTGAGTATTTCGAGTTGCGAGTCATGTGAAGTGCGTCGGCTAGTATGCGGTGATGATCATTGCTGAGACAATAAATGCAGATGGATGTATTCGAGACGCTGCGCTCTGCATGCAGTAAAATGGATATTGGTGAGCTGTTGTTGGCCATGACGAAATGCTCAGAAGAGCAAGTGAGTACGTCAACAGTATCAGCAGGATGCCATGCGTAACTCCAAGGTCATTGCCGAGGAACACGTAATCGGTAAAAGGTGTTCTCGTTTGTAGGATTCATACATTCCTCGACGTGCTGATGACTACTATCACAAGATTATCCAGCAAGGTGCCAGTAGCCTAGAACACCTCGCGAAGCCGTATCAAAACACCTCATATTTCTTGTTCCAAAAGGGCCTCTCGGGCACCGGAACAACTCGTCGAACTATCTGCTCACGCACACCCGTCCTGTGAACCTGAGACAGATGGCGAGGAACCAAGCTCGTATAATTGAGACTCGCGATGCATTCCACTCCAAACCGGGGGCCGTCGAGGTCATAGTCTTTTATCCGACACGCTTCATGGTCCCATGCGGTTTACCTTGACGAACATATACAACACGGTGTGTAGTCCGCTAACTCCTCTCGCAAATGAAAGCACCATAACTCAAAATTACGTGTAGATAATCACAGAACGTAAGGCCAAAATCCGCACAGTGGCTTTGATGACCGTTCCTCTCCACACTTCTCTAGCATACTCTACAACGCGAATGTAAAATTCTGCGAACAAGAGTCATGTGCTGTGTGTACGTCACGATGCCGAGTCCGGAAACCAAGTTAATCCATCCCATGTAATCATAGACACCGGCTTGCCGGTATCCCAAAGTCCTTACGCACTAACAGTACACCGTCTTCCAGCCCTATCACGACAGTAAGGAGCAGCATACTACCACGCGGGTCCGAAGCACGGCCAACGGGCCTCTCGACTGAAGCCATTCGTAAAACAGCCATCGCTGGCCAGCGCCCAATTGTCGAGACGACCACCAGTTGATGATGTCGAGTCAGTCTGATGGGGACGCAAGGGAAGTAACCTTCAGCAGTCAAACTCCCAATCAGAGCACACCTGCCGTCCCAACTCGCCGATGCAACCCACTACTAGCCGCCCCTCGACCAATGTTGCAATGAGAAGCTGGATCAAAGGTCGCTCTTCCGATCACACCGAGCGCATCGTCGAACGAAGCTCTTCGTAGCCAGCTTCTGGCGCGCTAGTTCATAGGCGCCTTTTCGTCGCCAGAGTCCTGCGCGTCCCGCGGAGCAGCCCGACCCACTCAGCATGGAGCTAGTCAAGGGACGAAGACGTCGTTGTGGACTGAGGAATCGGACTCGAAGTCGGGGACTCGCCCGGCGCTGCGCGAGCTCATGCGGGCGCCGCCCGCCCCGCAAAGCTGCCCCCCGCTCTTCATCGTCACTCAGGACCGCCCAGGACCTCGCTGCACCGCTCGAGCCGCGCATCGCGCACGCGAAGGCCGTCGTGCTCGTCAAGCGGCCCGTCGTCACGCACACCCTCGTGGAGATGCTCCAGCACCCCGAATCGCATCTTGGCGCACAAGGGGCGGGCGCGCCGTCCCGCGTGCGGTTTGCGCTGCCCGAGGGCAAGTCTGTACCGATCACGCCCACGGATGAGCGCATGGAGTTGATTCTTCCGCCGGCGACCATCGCACTTCCTGTGTCGCCGGTGTCCTCTCCACCTCACGAGGAGCGAGAGAAGGTGTTGCTTGTGGAAGACAACTTGGTAGACACTTTCCAGTCGTCGTATGTGCATAGCTGACATTGACGTACGTGTGTAGGTCAATCAACATTTGGGCAAACGTCTTTTGGAGAAAATGGGTTACTCTGTCGTCACTGCAAACAATGGTCAGGAGGCTGTTGATCTTGTACCGCTGAACAGATTCTTCTGTGTATTTATGGACTGCCAAATGCCAGGTACGTCTGTTGTTCCCAGTCCATTCGTGATCATTGTGCTTATGCACTCGTTGTACAGTTCTAGACGGCTTCGCGGCAACATCGAAGATACGCGAATTGGAGAACAATGGCACAATCCACGGACGGTTACCCATCGTCGCTCTCACTGCAAATGTCAGCAACGAGAGCGAAGAAAACTGTCGTGCAGCTGGCATGGACCACTTCCTGCCGAAACCTTTCAAAATGAATGGTAAGTTGATCTAATCATCCTCGGCTCCCTGAACCTCATGTCTACGTTCTAGACCTACAAAACGTACTAGTGCAGGTCAAAGAATCCGGCGCTGGCTAAACCCTCCCTCCTTCTCTATCTATCAGTCTCATACACATTCCTTCCGTTTTGGTCTATCTCTCCGTCGTTTCTTGTGTCTTGGTTCACTGGGCTCCTGTCGCATTCGTGTTGTACACCTGACTCATGCTACCCCACATGGCTCGTTACTTTGCATCTTGGCTCGCATCTTGCCTCCCCTCTCTCATTTAACACACATATTGTTATGGCCGCATGTTATCTCATTGGATGTCTGTTGTATTTGTAGACGCAGTATTCGGTACCGATTTTGTTTTTCCTGTGTAACGATCGCAATTTTCTGGGCCTATGGCTTCATTCTTGAATAGCTGAGTGAAACGCGAGAGTAGTCCCTCCCTAAGACTCGAAGGGTATTCAAACAAGGGCCCCGGCTCCGTTTCACATCGAGCTCAGCGATCGATCAACTCGTAGGCAAGACGGGCTCAGGGCTACCATCATTCCTCAATAAAACACCTCAGACTTACCGCTGTGCGCCAGTATGCTTCCTGAGGGGACGCGAATACTAACTGGGTCTTCCCGAGTGCAAGCGCTGGAATGAGCCGACAATACCAGCCAACCGTCCTGTGAGACCTTGTGTATGAGTACTTCGACCCAGGGCCGAGAATAAACTCGCTACAAGCTCACGATCTGGAAGCAATTCGGCCGGAAAATTATGTTTGCCGCAAGGAGAGAGGTAAGCGGCGCGTTACAAGAAGGGCTCGATAATTCTCGAGTCTGGGGAAATGATTCGGAGCAACACATCTTGAGGTATCTTTAAGTAACAGAGCAATCAAATGTGTACATACAGCCTATGGCGTGGCCCTTGTAGACCCAAAGGCGGGCGTTTTCCCATGGAATATAGCTCTTCCATCCCATCGGGGAAACGGAGGGAACCCCTCGTCGCGGGTGCGGTGACGTTCTGACATCCTTCGCCTGCATGCAGTACATTGGGCGATGTGGGTCGAAGTGCAAGTCAAAAAATGGCGGAACAGCGCATCTTGGTATGGGGAGTCCAGCATATTATATGGGACCCTTGAAGCGTGCTAAGGTGACCAAAAAAAAAGGGAGTAGGCCTCTCTAGCATGATTGGTTCCGATTTCGGAACTTGCGAGGACAGTGGAAGCACACGTGGTGCTATACCGGTACATGAGAGGTTCGTGGATGGGCTTGGGTTAGTCCCCAGCAACCGTGATTACAAACCAGACTGGGGTCTCTGCACTGCCTTGAGTGCATCTTCTATCACGGCTTGTTTAGTTGACAGACATAGAGCCTATTCAGAAACCATCCAAGCGTAGGTGTCCGTTTGTATGGTCAATGTAGCGTGGCGTCAAATGTTCCGAAAGGGTCATGAGAACGCGATGCAGACTCTGTTGCCAGAAACAACCGATCAAAATCCCCGATAAGTTAGCTATTAATAGCCATGAGGATACAACCGTACCCACACCGTGCAAAACAGTAAGCTGACCTATTCATCTGGGGCAGCTAGACTCTAGAGCCGTTAGCAAAAGTGGAATTCGGTGATTACACAGTGTGAGTACAATCGTTACAAATGCAAGCGACAATGATTGTCTTGGTGGGTGTTCCTGTGAAGAGTGATTCACGGACAAATGTATGACCCATAGTTAGTGTTTACGCAATTCGTATCGTCGATGGCGAAGCCATTAAAGGTTCATCTTCTTTTCTCTTTCTTCGCGCACAGGGGGGGGGTGCGCATGCAGAATGGTTTAGACTTCTTTCCCATACGACTTCGTCGTCAAAATCGGTTTGTCCCGGTCCCCCCGCCATGGAAGCTTGGCGAGCCTCTTCGCGGGGGGATCCTTGCGAAATCAGTACTCGTGGTGCGAGAAGTTGGCTGCTGTTAAGCGCCAGCTTCGTGGCGTCGAGTCTGGCGCCGTGAGAGTGAAGTGCTTATAGTAAGCGTCGATCAAAGGGCGAGGACGATTCGATCAACGCTTTGAGCTAGCGAAGCCTATGATAATTCTACACTAATGGATGAATACTAGTTGTACACTAATCATAATGGAGGCGTCCTTAAATGTAACAAATTTTACCAATCCCTCCCCCCCCCGGTCCCAACATGTATTTCCGCTGAGTAGATGTAACACCTCCATCCGGGGAACTTGATAAATTCGTCAGTCAGTGGGCCATCAAGTATGGTGTAATAGAAGAATCGCTCACAGTGCTTTGGGATACATGAGAATACGGTCTCCCTTCTTGGCAAGGCGGACCAAAGGGTGGTGGTGGTCCCAAAGCTTATGCGGTGTGTCCGCGTGGGTATCATCCGCAAATGGACATCTGAATATTTCCCAGCGGTGGGGCTCTATCATATGACCTCGGGGGGGGGGGGGAGGTATGATTCTCCGGCAACTCTTCTTCAAAGTTCACCTCGACTTGCTTAACGCCAGAATCGGTTGTGACATAGCGGCAGAGAGTGACTTCTATCCAAGCATGTAAGGCACCATCTTTGGGCTGTGCAGCTGTTTCGTCCGCTGATAATCAGATGAAAATGTCCCTCGATGGAGGTAAATGTGATGAACGCACTGGTATAAGAAGTCTGCTCCTTGATCGTGACAACGAAGCTCAAAGCTCAGTCGACGAAGTCTGATGCTCGTCGGTGTGACGCCGTCGATAGGAGGAGTGTTCAGATATATGGCATCTATGCCATGGGACGACTCCAATGCGCGTATGCTTGTCTTTGTTGACGTTGGGGACTCAGATGCGCCAATTGCTCTGCGATGCCCTCAGCTGAGGGAGGTCCTCCACGTCCGAGGACCCTCGCGCTGTGAACATATCGCCCTCTTTCAGGGCGGGGTTGGTCCCTGATATGATCCGTAAAACCTCCCCCGCGCTGGGACGTACGCTCAGGGATTTTTTCTGGGTCCAAACAGCGTCGTTTCAGCTTCTGGACCATGGCCTCAATTGTCAAAAGGAGGATTGGAGTGCTTCTCAACAAGAATATCCAGCATTGAAGAGTAGAATGAGGCCATAGCTGTAAATGTCGCAAAGTCCCAGCAGGTGATTTGGAGCTTTCGACCCCACAAGCTCTGGTGCTTGCCATAGTGACAAGGCGTTTTGTGGATAGTGATTGTCATCTCAGTGTTGAACTGGAGCGAGATGCGACTGGCGAATTCCTACGCAGCTTAGGGCAATGTTGCCATATGAGTCGACCTGAACGGTGGCCTGTATATCGTTGTATGAGACAGTGACTCATAATAGTCCATGTCCCCACTTACTGGCCGAAGCCCGCCGTGCGCCACAGGAGGGTCACGGTTGTGTAAGTAGTCTAGGCCACGAGCGATGTCAGAGAGAGCTGTCAAACGAGTGAGGCTGTCAGAGGCAGAGTATCACTATGTGGACGAACCAGTCGTAGGTAATCCGGAGCTCGATTCTTATGTAGATAGTCTAGGATGTTGTCAGGGGAATACGGTAATAGAAGGAAAGGAGGAGAATCCGTTGTAGAAGCACCGAGCATCCCTACACCTTGGTCAATTTTATACAAACGATTCAAACGAGTCGAATCACCTTGGATACGCATGCTACGAAGCGACTTCCAGAGCTAAAATGAAGCTGTTAGACATTGGCTGCGATTGAATTGATGGTGCGGGGAGGTACCTTCACAATTCGTGCACAGTCTTCAATGGGACGCACAACGCATCAGCGACATTTCAACGGCAACAAGTGCCATACCTCAGAGTCTTTCAGTTCAAGCAGTCCAACCACCTTAACCCAACCACCTTCCCACCCGAAGGGTTGAGCTGACATCCCGAGCCTAGTAAGAAGCCGGCGTTCCACTTCAAAGCCGGTAACAAGTCCAGCTTTTGATCTTGGGCTTTTGGCCTTTAAGCTGGGTGGATAGTCGCTTGACACTGGTACGCAAGAAATCAATCTCTTCAGGCCGAAGCTGTGTCTGACCGTTCTCCTCCCGCCCCGCTCTAACACGGCTTCCGTGGGCGGGTCGGGTGGCGCCGTCATCATGTGTAGAGGATCTGCTTGCTGGCGCTCAGAAGGTCGTCTAGAAACACCGTTGGAGCGTGGGTCCCCGGAGTGACAGCGAGCGAAGAGTGTCGAGTTTATCAGAGGTATCCTGCGCTAGGGCAAGCTGCTGAGTGGCTGCAATGGCAGATTGTTGGTTCTGGTGTGAGTTGATCAGTTGCCAAAGGTCATCAAGTTTCCGGTTTCGCCGAGAGGAGAGCAGCATTCTTCGGGAACCCAAGACACGCGGTCCAGATGTGCCGTTCACTGCTCCTCTAGTTTTAGCTTGAGGTCGTCTGCGGTGAGCATGGCTCGAAGGAGAGATTTCTTCTGCTCTGAGACAACGAACTTGAGGGACGTTTTCGAGGTTTCTGTGGCCGTAGAGTAAGGCTTTTAGAAGGATCGTACTCGATTGGGCGATGTACCTGACCAAAACGTTGACCGCCTTCTGGATAGACTCATCTGCGTAGTTCGTGGGGGACTTTCAAGGAGCAGAGAATCTCGCATATGCGCTGGAACAGCAGTCTGAGTTGATGCTTATTCTGCGTGGGTCTGTGGAGCAAACCATTGAGTACCGAAGGCTGAGAACACCCGCTGCCCGCTTGACACAACTCACCTGCTGAACTGTGTCCCATATCTTCGTCACAATGCCAATCACTGCGGATGAGATGGGATCGGGGTATTGCTTGAAGGGTCTAACGAGACCATAATGCATATTGCTTGGTCCTGTACGACAAGATTTCGAGGCTTACCTGAAGGGTAATGTTTACGATGCCTTGTAATGTGTCGGACATGGTTAAAGTGACGGTAGGAAGTAGATGGGGACTGAGTGGCGTCGTCAGATAGCAAACGGCTTATATCACCTCGCTAAGGGGTCAAGCGAAGACAAGGCGGGGGCAGACCGTAGCACAGGCTCAATTTACCGGCGGATCGTAGCACAGGCTAGTTTGCTTCGACTGACCCGCGCTATTTACTTAGTAAGTACACCAACAGCAACGAGTGAACAGGGACATCAACGCAACTATCGGGCACGGCTAGTCAACTGTCAAATTGTGACTATCAGACGCGTTACTTCCCGCTCATCTATGTACGAGATCTAGATACTCCTCATAAGAGTCTGTGTCACCATATTAGGTGGCAATGGCGGCGTTCAAACACTTCCTGTTCGTAATCGAGAGGCCGCCAGCCGCCCTTTTCGCACTGAAGCCAGATATACCCTACAATGCCATGAGCATGGTTGTACGATATCTGACTGCATACTTACTCAGCGTTTCGTCGGGACCGTGGGTATATTCCGGTCCAAACTCTATCAGATCGCCATGGCGTAAAATGTGATCCACACATTTTCTCAATGGAGTTTGAGCGCCATTGGAGCTGCAATTCACAACGTGAGTTCCTTAGGTCAAAAAGGTCAAGTCATCACAGGGTACGTACAAAAGTTCCATATGGTAGAGGAGGTCCCTCAACCTGATACTCAGCATCCCAGCGCGGATTGATTTTTACCACTTCCGCGTTATCTTCCGCTGAAACGGTCAAATGAATCTTGCAATAGTGACGCACTGTCAAGGAAACTTAACGGAGAATCCGAAAGACAGTCGAGGCGACCTACCAAGGCCTGCAAAGCTCTGATTGGGACCTGCATGTTCAGGATAGAGTACGCGGTCAATCGGATTCTCACAACGTGATACCCGCGCGAGAGACTGAGGCCTGACGTAATACATAGCATTCGCCCTGGAGCCGATGTAATTGGCTGCAAAAACGCCGAAATAATCGAATTCCGTGTCAGGGGATGCGGGAGACAAGCGTGGCGAAGGTGGAGGCGTCACGTAGGGCGAAGACAAAGACTCCAGACGTTGCGCCGTCCGAGGCTGCGGTGGTTGCTGTAGTAGTCTGAGTTCGGTGCGGGGCATGCTTGTGGTGTTTGCGACGAGCTTCAGACAGGATACGATGAGTGCGCATGTTGTGACCGACATAAAGTCGCCAACTTTATAGTAAAGTTTCGTCGGCCGTAGTGGCCACATACAATGCGCGAACAAGATGCTGAAGTGGGGTCTTTGGACCAGGTACAAGACGAGGTGTCCGGCAAGACAAAGTTCAATTGACAATTGTGCCAAACGGCCGAGCCATTGCAGTGGCCATCAGGCCACCGACGAGGTTGACATAGTAGCAGGGTTCTAGAAGCGTTTTGTGGCCAAACGTGAGTAAAGATCTAGTAGCAACGACCAACGGTGGCCAAGTACTAGAGGTCAAGCAGTCGAAATGAGCTGGTCAAGAAGCAAGCGAGACGCGCGGTCCAGCCTTACGCGCTTAGGTGGTGGGTGTAAATCTATATATGGAATATCAGACGCAATTACGCTGAGACAACTGGTTATCTTCGTCTTAATTGTCGGGAGTTCTTCGTCTTCCACCTCCACCCTCATACCGTAAGGTCTGCCGACCATAACACCATGAGTGTACGCATTTGAGTACGCTTACTCTGGGCCCATGCTCACAATTCTCGTCCTTAGACCCCTGAGGCGATAATAGAAGACGACAAGCTCAGCGATGTCGTGCCCATCGAACATAGTCTCGCGCCGGGTGAGCCAGTTGCATAAAGGTGTTTCGATCGAATTGACAAATGCATCTAGGAGAGTGAGGGACCAGAGAGTGAGTTTGCGGAGGAGAGTGTTGAGAATGACAATGTCGACGAATTACAGAGTGAGGATGACGATCCGAAGGTACGTGGCCTACACAACCCCTCTGAGTGCATAGGCCGCGCAGTTGACGCGTGTGACGCGTTTTCTTTGCTTAGACCGGAGATGGAGGCTCCATGTCACCTTCAAAACTCGCCAAAATGCAGGCTTCCGAGGCAAGGCAGCAAAAGAAGCAGAAGCGCAAGGCGGATGAAGGAGTCTTACATGCCAAGCGGCAAGAGATGGACAAAGCCAAGGTGAGTACTTTTTCCAGCTATATATGACAACTTTCCCACCTGTGACCAGATTTCGGATGCGGTGAAACGTTACTCGTACTTACTTGGGCAAACTGAACTGTTCACAAGCACTTCGTTTTGACATCAAGGTTAGTGTGCATAGTTCTTGGAGCCCTTAGATGAAAGCTGACCTCGAATCAGAAAGCACGCGATCCCGAGTATGCTGCTAATGTTGGATGCACAGCCCAAACCGAAAGGAAGGGGCCGCAAGAAAGCAACGTATGTCCCACGCTAAGCGCCACATGACAACACTGAATGTCTTTCTAGTGACAACAGTGCCCGCCACAGGAAGTCAGAAAAGGAAGAAGACGAGGAGCTCCTGAAAGACGGAGAGCTGCAGACCGGCGGCGATGATCAACCGTTCGTGTTTGAAGAGTCCCCAAGCTGTAAGCTCTCCTATCCATGATAAATAGATCGCGCCGAACTCAACCTTCACAGTCATCACCCACGGCACGATGCGGCCATACCAGTACTTCAGGGCCTGAACTGGATGGTCTCCTTACACCACAATGGTCTGAACGGTATTCTCGCCGATGAGATGGTATGCCGCGTACTACGCCTTCCCGACCTCTAACTTATCCTCATCTTTCGTAGGGTCTCGGAAAGACTTTGCAAACGATATCTTTCCTTTCGTACCTCAAACACTACAAAGACGTCCAAGGCCCACATCTCGTTGTCGTCCCCAAATCCACGCTGCAGAACTGGGGACGTGAGTTTGAGAAGTGGACACCGGACGTCAACACCGTCATCCTTACAGGGTCGAAAGAAGAGCGGGCTGACATTATCGCCAACCGTATTATCCCCCAAGACTTCAACGTTCTCATCACTTCGTACGAAATTTGCTTGATTGAGCGTTCCGCTCTCAAGAAGATGTCGTTCGAGTATATCGTCATCGACGAGGCGCATCGTATCAAGAATGTGGACTCTATTCTTTCGCAAATTGTTCGCTCCTTTTATGTCTCGAGGACGGCTCCTTATTACAGGCACACCCCTGCAGAACAACATGAAGGAGCTGTTTGCTCTTCTCAATTTCATCTGCCCGGAAATCTTCTCAGACTACTCGGATTTGGAGGGTTTCCTGCATAAGGACGAAACCGACGAAGAGTCAGCTGACGAGAAGAGCAAAAAGGTCGTTGAGAAGCATTACACACAAGATTCTCCGCCCATTCCTGCTACGACGCGTGAAAGCTGATGTGGAGAAGACTCTTCTGCCAAGTGGGTAGTCTGATAATATTACCTGACAGCGCGCTGATGTCCGACACCCAGAGAAAGAGATCAACATCTACGTCGGCCTCACAGAGACATGCAACGCAAGTGGTATCGATCTGTGCTCGAGAAGGACATTGACGCCGTTAACGGTAAGTATTGGCGTCTCCTTACACCTTGTCGTTTCTGACTCGTACAGGCCTCACGGGTAAAAAGGAGGGTAAGACTCGTCTCATGAACATGGTCATTGCAGCTTCGCAAGGTTACCTGTCACCCATATCTCTTCGACGGAGCGGTAAGCATTATCAACGATGTATAACAAGCTTGACGTTGATGGCACGACATAGGAACCTGGCCCACCGTACACTACCGACGAGCACTTGGTAGACAATTGTGGCAAGAATGGTCATCCTTGACAAGCTACTCGCAAAACATGAAGTCGAAGGGTTCTCGTGTGTGCTCATTTTTCAGTCAAATGAGTCGCATGCTCGACATTCTCGAGGACTATTGCTTATTCCGCGGATACAGTACGTCTCATATAAGCTCACATTGACTTTTCACTCAGCCCCATGGGTCACCAGAATATTGCCGTATCGACGGAGGAACAGCCCACGACGATCGTATCGTGGTCCATCCATTGATGAGTACAACAAGCCAGATAGCGAGAAGTTCATCTTCTTGCTGACGACTCGTTGCGGGTGGTCTGGGCATTAATCTGGTCACTGCTGACATCGTCGTTCTTTACGATAGCGACTGGGGGGGGGTTAGTCCCTCATGACTCCTCTTTGATGATTAATCTCACTCGCTAGGACCTCAGGAATCCACAGGCCGATCTACAGGCTATGGACCGAGCGCATCGTATCGGACAGACCAAACAGGTCTATGTATTCCGCTTCATTACGGAAGGAAGTGTCGAAGAGCGTATGCTGGAACGTGCTGCGCAGAAAACTGAGGCTTGACCAGCTCGTTATCCAACAAGGCCGTACCCAAACGTCGAAAGGTAAGTTCGGAGAGACATGAACGCCGTTCAGAATATATGCTAACCACCCAGTCTTCTTGTCCAGCCGCTAACAAGGAGGAGCTCCTTGAGATGATTGCTCATGGTGCTGAGCATATCGTCAACTCAAATGACGACTTGATGATCAATGACGATATTGACGCTATCATCCAGCGCGGTGAGGAACGCACTGCAGAACTGAGTAGTAAATATGAAGGTCTCTCCTTCGATGCACTCAGCAACTTCAAGTCCGAGGCCTCCGTACAGCAATGGGAAGGCGAGGACTTCCGTGCAGGAGTAGGTGCTTTGTACTTTTATCATATATCGGAAGCTCATACGGTCTCTCGATAGCGTAAGACGTTGCAGTTCAACCCACTTTTCGCTCTCCAAGCGTGAGCGCAAGCTCAACTACTCCGTCGATGCGTACTTTAAGGAGTCCATGCGCGCCGGCCCATCCAAGCAAGATAAGGCGCCAAAACAGCCCAGAGCACCGAAACAGCTGCAGCTTCAAGATTTCCAGTTCTTCCCTCCACGAGTTGCTGAGCTTCAGGAACAAGAGCTTGCGTACCATAGGAAAATCAATGATATTCCTGCCGCTCTCGGGGAACCTCAGGGACCTGAAGATACCCCGGAAAGGCTCGAAGAGGAGCGTAAACTTGCTCAGGAAGCCATCGACAATGGTACGTGACCTCCCCAACTGTTGTCATATACGTACTAAATTTTGTGAAGCTGAACCTCTCACGGAAAGGAGCAAGCAGAGAAAAGAAGAGCTGCTGAAGCAAGGCTTCGAGGACTGGAGCCGACGTGACTTTCCAACAGTTTGTGTTCGATCCCTCGAGATGTACGGCTGGAACGAAGACTTTGAGGCCTTCGCGCGCGAGATCGACTCTAAGACGCCGGAAGAGATCAAGGAGTACTACGTCGTGTTCAAGAAGAAGTGAAGGAGTTTGTCAGAGTACCCTCGTATCAAGGCACGTATCGAGGAAGGCGAGGCCAAGCGCAATAAACGGTCGAATCTCGAAGCACTCCTCGCCAAGAAGATTTCATCCGTGCGCTTCCCTATGCAAGAGCTGGAGCTCAACTATCCTACGACCAAGGGTAAGGTTTACTCTGAGGAAGAGGATAGGTATCTCCTTTGCCGTCTCTACCACTACGGTATGCAGATGGAGGATGTCTACGAGCGCATCAAGAAGGACATCAGCGAGTTCCCTGTGTTCCGCTTCGATTGGTTCTTCAAGAGCCGCAGTCCTCAGGAGCTGCAGCGGAGGTGGTAATACTCTGCTAGGTATGATTGAGAAGGAGGCAGAGCAACAACAGGCTCAAGAGGTCAAGACGAAAGGCACGAAGGGCAAAGTGAGTCTTCTATTTCTCTTCTCTCGTATGTATGGTCTAACATCGCTACCAGAAACGCGGGATCGAAGACCTCAAGGCAGAGAGAGACGGCCACCGCCAAGTCCCCTCCCGCGCGTTCCTTTCCATGTGTCCATGCGTGCGCTTCCGTGATGCCCTGGTAGTGCCACTCCAGCTGCGTCGGCCGCAACGAGCAAACGGCCTTACAAACGTAAGAAGACATAGTTTGCTCCTTGCTGCATCGATGTCTTTCGTTGTCACGTACTCTAAACCTCTCGTCTTCCGCTTGATTTGTAATTTCTGCTATGTACACTACAATATAATACTCGCAATCTTAGTCTGATGCTACTGCTTCGATCGGTCCCGTTGAGAATTGTGCACGTCGAACCTTCAGATTGCACCACGCTTCCCTTTCTGTCACGCTCGCTCGCGTGACGGGCGTGGCCGAACGCGTCCCGTCCACTAGCGGTAACGCGTGACCTGCCGCGTCATGTCCGTCACTTGGGTCACGCCAAGTGGTGTCTTGATCCCCATCCAGTGCCAGTGGGCCACCACCCCATCTCTAAACTCTTGGCTCTCATGGTCATGTTGGACGACAGTCCACGCCCCTACAAGCGAGCTAGGCTTGACTCATCACCGATGATACCGTCCTAGCTCGCTGTCTACCCTTACCTCTGCTCCCTCCTCGCCTTCGAAATCACAAGGTCCTCGCCTGATAAGCCTTTACCTCCGGCCATCCTGCTGGTCTCACTCCTTCCCTACTGGCGCACCCTCCGACGCACCGTCTCTATGTTCCCTCTCTATTTCTTTCTCTGTGTGCACTGAGAAGTTGTCTCACAATACGTGCTCTGTCTCCAGAGATAGAGTGCCGTGCCTGGACTGGACTGGCCGAGATTGGGGATGAGAGTCATTGGTGGAGGCCTTCATGAGAACGGGGAATATCCCTGGGCGAAAGGTATTGAAGTGGAGGTACAGCCTAACCGGCATGTCCACGGCAGTATCTCACACAAACGCATATACACAGGTGGACAAAGCTCTGAGTAAAGCAGTGAGTCAATTAATCCCCAACTCTTCGACACACGTTTGTTTCTCACTACTTTCCCCGTCTGTCAGGCTATCCTTTCACAGAAGGTATGCTCTGAGTTACGCCCTGGGCAAGTAACACAGGAGCTGACTTCTCAATAGCACCCATCTCTGCGCGCATACAAGCACATTGTCGCTCTGCTTCAAATACAACTATCACACTGGCAACATAAGATTAAGTATGCCCGCACACAAGTTCGCAACCTTCTCTCTTCTTTCCTCCCGACCGACCCGCCACATTTTGTCTTACGCTGCCCAGCTCGCCGCCATCTCCATCTACACCACACCGAAGCCAACGCCCTATACCAACAGCACAATCTTCCTCTTCACCTAGACCTCTCTTCGCCACACTCAATGCCTGCTAACCCCGCATCGCCCGCATATATCCAGGGCCCACAAGACATCCACGCCGCGCTAGCCTCCGTCCTCCGAGATGGAGACCTACTCAATCACCCACTCTCATAAGCGCACTGTCCTCCTTTCCCAGGTCCTCCGCCTGCGCATCCTCGTCGCCGCGCAAATGTGGCCCGACGTGTCCCGCCACGCTCGCACGCGTCGAGACCGCACTCGGGCTCTCGTACGAGCCCCCGCGCGTCACGCCGAAGCCGCGCCCAGCTGACGGCGCGGCGCCGGCAGGTGAGGGCCGGCGGGCGGAGGAGTTCATCTTCTTTGAGGATGCATTTGAGGCTGCTATGGCCGTGCATGCGCTTATGATGGCGATTGTGTACTTTACGCATGTGGGCAGCCATGCGGAGGCGAGTCCGCGGCTGTCGCATTTACATGCATTGTTGGATTCGGGTGCGCTTGATAAGTTCGCGGAGGGGACTGTCGAGGTGCGTGGACGTGTGGTCGAATTGCAGAAAATGCTGAGCTTGGGTTCTATAGGTGAAGCTCCCGTCAGGTCCACCGCTTGTGATACAGGTTACGCATCCTCGCGTGCTGTATTTGTTGGCGTTTCTGGTCAGCAGCGTTGCAAAACGTGACGCTGTGGGTCGAAAACCCAAGCGAAGGGTCTTCGCGGTCGAGGGCCTGGTCTCGTGGGAGAAGGAGCTAAATACAGAGCTTCAGAGTAAGTTTCTCCTTATATCGGATGGTCTCTCAGGCACGTCTAACCACTGCGTGTCAAGTGTCTCCATGGGCAAGCTTGGGCGACGTTGAGGAGGTCGAACAGCGACTTGCACGAATAAAAGCTGACCTGCTCTGCGAGCTTGTGGCCGTTGGTACCTTACCCATTGGGTCTTCATCAGTCAGCTCACATTTTCGCAGGTGTCAATTATGCGCAGTGAATTTGATGCAGCAGAAGAGGTACGTTCCTACATGTAATTACCGTTATGACACGACTCATTTGGTCGCTCAGAACCTCGCCGCTCTGATTGCTCACACCCGTACATATTCCCTCTTTCCCTTCTTTGCAGCGCGAATTAGCCTCCACCACGGCCACCTCGCGCATGCACTCAGCCAAACACACCCGTGCGCTGGACTGTTACGCGCGTCGCCGCCTCTCTTGCGCCAGAAGACAGCTTCGTTGCCCTGTCCGCGAGGGCGGGCGAAATTATTCTCCGGGTCGGCGTGCATGGCCGGGGACCAGTAGACTGTATAGAGGTCGTAGATGTGTGAAAGAGGCCCTGCTCGTTGCGAGCAAGTGCCGGACCATCGGCGGGACGCTCGAAGCCGTCGGCGCGGTCATCGATAGGCGTTGGTCTGCGGGGAGATCATCAAAGCCAAGTACGTCCTTCACTGCTTCCTCTCTCTCGGTGTGCTAACGCGTTCGCGCCCCGTAGGCAACGCCTCAAGCACGCGCTCGAGCTCGCGACGCGCGCGCAGGACAACTACCTCCGCGCGGCGGTGCTCGCGCTCGTCGCGGCCCATCTACTTCCATACCGCGGCTTGGCGACCACGCGCTCTCGATGCTCCAGACGTGCGAGCAGATCGCCGCGGGGCTCGGTGCGCCGCCGAAGCGCGCCGTCGACGCGGCGGGGGAGTCGCCTGCGAAGGCGGCCGTCGGGCATGCGCGGTTGGGACTTTGGGTGGGGCAGAAGTATCTCGGTGAGTGGCGATAAGCGGTCGTGTCGTGTGAGGGGAATACTGATTAAGTGCGGCGGTGGTTAGAGTTGTATAAGCGGGCGGGGAAGGAGCATCGGGTCCAGAAGCAGCTTGTTGCCAATGAACGGCTGGAGGAGGCCGTCAGAGCGTTGGAGGCTCGTTCGCGCGGTGACGTTTGATACCGCGAAGCTGTCAGGAATGCCTTGGGGTCTTCCTGTTTTTTTTGCCAATCCTGTGGGAGGAGTGGCCCATCAGTTACTGAGTTCCCATCTTCCGGCGGATAGGATGGGAACATGGCGGGTGATACATTGTCTTGCCCCCATGCCGCCTTTCGTTCATCTCTCGATTATTGTCGGATGGAATCATTCTTGTGAGTCTCGTGCTCGATCTCTTGCTGTTGCTGTTATCTGTGCTTTGAAGTCCGCCTTGCTGTCGTCTTGAAACCCTAGTACTGTAGACATAAATGGACGATATTTGTTGTTCCCTGCCACCTATTTTCGGACCGAGTCTGATGTGAACGCGGTGGCCTGAATTCAGTCCTTGTGGGGACCCCGGAGGCAACCACCGTTTCAGTTTGAACAAGGGGGGGTTGAACACAAGATAGAATGGTGTGTCGGGTGGGTTCTTTTGTGAATTCTGCTATTGGTTGATGGTACGCCTCAATATTTTGGACTGCCTAATTTGGTATGGACATCAATTCGAGGAACAAGCTCTGGCCTCGAAATGTCGGCGAGCATGCTGCGGATGCCGAAGAGGGGGACCGAGACATGTGTGTGCGGTGGGCGTGTCGGTGGTGGTGTCGTCGAACAGCAACGGCGGTCTCGAGCTACGCTGCTCATGGATCGTGGCGGGGTCCTGATTGGGGTCGCGAGCGTGGAAGAGGTGCCGCGTGATAGTTCCCATCGCTCGAGACGAGGGCCTCGGGGGGAATTTGGAGATACGAACGGCGGAAAACAAGACCTAAATTGGTGCGGCGAGTGTGGTTTAGTGCCTCCTCCTGCGGTCGTCGGCTGGTCCTCCGCTTCTCTCCTCTCCTCTGTCTGTACTCGTCCTGTAGTATCTTAGTGTATCCTATAAGTTAGTAGCCTGCGATGGATCGAATGTGGTCTACGTATCTCGACCCGTCCGACTCGAGCCATGGCCAACCACGGCCCGTGCAGGGGGCGCCTCGCCAGAGCCCAGCATAGTACGTGCGAACCTGGTTGCCGCCCGACGACAGTCTGCTCATTCTCTCTCCTCCTCGTCTCCCCCCCTCCTGCCCTCGCCGCTCTCGCGCGTCCTATGCTCCCCGTCGTCTATTAGATGGACGGTCATCTCGGGTACGTGAATCTCGTTCGCCTGCGCGTGCGCTCTTGGCTGCAGGGCAGTGCCCTAGCGCCATGCCCTCTGCCGACGTCGCTAATATTCTCTTTCGCCGCCAGCACCCATTCCCGCACTTCCTCGGTCAACTCCCACTTCCCTCGCCTTCGCTCCAGTCCCGCCGCTGCCTCCACACGATACAAGTGCTCGCAGACATGCACTCGCCCCTCGAGCCCCTTCCGCTCCTTTCGCGCCCCGTCGCGACTCCACACGCTCATTTTCCTCCGGCACCTCGCCCCTCCTCAAAGGACTCGTCCTCTCTCAGTGCTCACTATCTCCCCTCCAAGTTCTCCAACGCCGTCGTCGAACCAAACGCAAGAAGAATGGCAAGGCTGGAGGATACCTTGTGCCCAAGCAAGGCGGTGGTTCGTGAAGCCTTCAGGAGCAATGAAAGCGCGTATGCCCGGTGACAACGACGACGACTATGACGGCGTCGATTTCAACCGCGAGGGCGGTCGCACCAAGCCCAAGGGCCGCTGGAACGCGATTCAAGTGGTGTCTTTTCCTCGCCAACATCCTCGTGAGTGCTCTCTTCTCTCCGCCGACTGCGCTTTGCCTTTGTTTTTCTTGAGGTTGTTGTTTCGTGTGGTGGTTTTACTAACTTCTCTTACTCCCCTCAGTTTTCACAGCCTACGCTCTCGCAGGTCTGATCGCCTGTCTCCTCATCTGGTTCGCAACGTCTGGACCCATGCCGACATTATTCGCGTCGGCAACACAACCGAGCTGATCATCAGCACACACGGCGGCATGAAAAAAAAAAAAGCAAAAAACGATCGCTCATAACTCGGCGTACTGACCTCATTATTGAAAAAATTCTTGGCTGATAAATCGGGTGGTCGGGCATCCTGCTCAACAACACCGCGCCTTCCTCGCCTGGTACTCCTTCCTTCTCTGGATCTGCTTCGCGCTGCTCGTCACGCCGGGGTACATCACCTACAAGAAGCGCACATTCAACCTCGAGGGGCAAGATCAACGCACAGTGGTCGCGCGCGCCTCGGACTCGAGGGCCGCCTGCGCGTGCAGAACCGGAGCTGCGCTGCTGCGGCTACTTTATCTTTCTCGCCCTTTGTCGAGGCGACCGTCTCGCAGACGTGCTACTCGCGCAGCGTCCTGCCCGGCTGCAAGGGCCCGTACATCAAGTTCGAGCGCCTCGTCCTCGAGCGCTGGTACACTGTCGTCTTTGGCGTCGTTCCGATCGTCCCCGCCCAGCTCCTCGTCATGGTCACCGCGCTCCTCTGCTCGAACCACGTCACGTAACCGCTTCGGAAAGGGCATGATGCCCAAGCGTACCGCCTCAACGATGAACTTCCATGGCCGTCATCATGGACAACTACTTACGCCAAGTACGTGCACCCGTCTCGTCCGTCTCTCTATTCTCACTGACTCGCGATTACAGCCCAACTCGTGCAGAGCAGATACGGCAACGACGTCGCGTCCGAGGTCCTCGCCCGCTCGCGCTCGAACCTCCAGCTCGACGCGATGCCGGGGACGATGCCGTATAGCAACAGCCAGTCCTCGTCCTACGCCGGCACCAAGTACGACTCGCTCTCCGCCAAGTCACCGGACGGACATCAGTAAAAAAGGCTCCCTCGCGGCGGTCCCACTGTAGTGCGGTGCGATGTGGTGGAAGTGGAGGCGGTAATAGGGACAGATGCTGGTGCGGGGGAGTTTTGCATATACCTACGACCAAGGACGATTCGGCAGTGCCGCATGCGCTTCCGCATGGACTTACACTACATCACTCATCTTTTACTGTTTGTTTTTGTGGCAATTATCCCTTGATTTGGACTCCCTCGCTCCCTTGTGTGTGCTACTTGTTAGATCTGTCCATGTAAAAGGTTCGCGGTCTCGTACGATATCTCTTCGTCGTTATTGACCATTCGACGCGGATAGGGTTAGATTGCGCTATACAGCCTTGTTAGGTCCCTGTCAGTCGTGTTGGTCGTGCCTAACATGCAATTAACACGCTTGACGTCTGCACGCCCCTATTGCGCCTAGTCCGTGCAAAGATGACAAGGCTTGCCAACCGCGCGTGTAGCTCGCTACCCAAGCTCTTATAAGTCGTATTTGTGGGGGGCACACATCTGATACACGCTACTCCTGGACCCAATTCCCTACAGCTAGAACCTCGCACCCGAAGTGCAACCCAAGTTCGAAATTAGGTACTACAAAAGAAATCACACTGCCCAGAACAGGCCTAGACAGGATTAGTTGTATGGGTAATCGTTTTTATCTAGCCGGGCTGTAAGTTTTGCGAAAGTATATCTGCGGCCGATACGTAGTTGGTTAGTCGCCACAGGCGGGGACCGCGGTACCTACCCGCACGCGGTCTCCGTTGCCGGTAAGTTTATGATTCACTCGTTCTCAAGGACCAGGACGTTGACTTGGCTCATTAGGGAGATCCCTCACCGGAGGGGGGACGCGGACAGTTTCGGCCAACATCGGTAATCGTCTTTGCTACCATTCTACAACACCTGAACTTGGCTCATACACATCTCAGCATCCCGACGCTCTTAAAGGCTGGATGTTTTTATTAGAGTCGGGCCAGGCTTTATGACAAGAGTAGACAAGACGTTGGAAAGACGAGTTGAACAATCTGCTTGTATTCGTGAGCCCAAATTTATTGAGACAGGAATGATCGTGGTCATTGCTCAATGTTCGCAAGGTGTCTACCTAGGCTGGTCTATTTTTCTGCTGTGGTTACCGCATTCGTAATTGAGCAATACTCGACGCTACAAGCAGCACCGGCGGATATCTCGAACCAGCTCCTTTCGCAGATATCCCTTCAGTTATCCTCACTCACTGTCTCCCCGGCTTCGTCAACGCCACTTATCCGCTCACATCACCCGGACCACTGGACACTTCCCTTCAGCCCGACAGCGTTGACGTCACTATCAATTTTCTCTGGTTTTTGAGTCTCACTTTTAGCTTGGTTGCGGCATTCTTTGCCATCGCAGCCCAGCAATGGCTCCGCTCCCTTTCCCTTCCACGACACCTATCCATATGGAGCGCCGTCCGCCTCCAGCAATGTCGTCGCAGGGACCTATCGTTCTGCCAGGTTGCGAACATCATTGCCCTGCTGCCTGTCCTCCTCCATTTGCCGCGGTCATCCTCTTCCTCGTTGGTCTCTGGTTCTTCCTGAACAGCCTTGATAAAAAACAGATCACTACCGTACGTACTCAGTCATCGTTCTTCTACCATTCATCCTCTACACTATATCTCTCCTTCCTTCTCCCAATCTTCCGACCAGAGTATCCATTCAAATCCCCGCTTTGTCCCATCCATTGCCTTCATCATTCAATGGGCCACCCTTCTGCTTTCCGGCGTCGCTGCGGTCACGATCGTCATACCAAGCCTTATGCTCGCCCGCTTGGGCACGGGTATACTCACGATGTATGAAAAGCGCTACAACCTCGGTTACCGTCACCGTCATGTTCACACTGGCGGCTCTACACACACACCTCTCGCCTCCAGCTGCACCTCCGCAATGCGTATTATGCCTCTCTCTTTAAGCAGCTGGGCGAGTTCTGGACCGACCTCGAGCTCAAACACCTTCGCTCCAACTGACCACTGACACTCCCGAACAAATCGACAGTGACTTCGGCGATGCCCTCGCAGTGGCCCCACGTTTTTGTCCCTCGCAAGGACCTCAAAAGCCTCCATGGATGCTATCTCTCGCTGTCCTATGTCCAGCGCACGCGATGTGCGCTTGCGTGGACTGCTATGCATCTGGGCTACTCCGTAGAGGAGGATATCGCCGAGTCAGGGAGCTGGTCGCTCATTGAGCCGGTCTTTGTGAAGAGAACCGATGAATATCTTGGCGGCAGGTTCAGAGATGTCTTGCTTGAATCTCTACCTCAAGACCTAACCGAGCGGGATTGGGTCAGCAAGATCCCAGATATCGCCAGGAGTTCTCATTATATTAAATTCGACTGGTCAAGCTCGGCGATTCTGGGCTAAAGAAAGATTTTGGTGCCTTCATTGATTAGTATTTGCGAGGTTCAGGAGATCCAATTAAACAAAGGCGCCTGGACTATCTCTAGAATCAAAGGCCTGAACATACCCACGGTATGCTTATTCGAATGCTCCGAGGACGGTTCATATATCTTCGATCGCGATCGTACGTACTCTCTAACTCGCAAACGACGCCACGTAACTCATCTATCGTTCACAGAGACGTTACGGCTCCTTCGTTTGGCTCAACAAAACCGCGCTGAGGCCTATGCAAATATTCGACGATTCGTGGAACCCGAATACATCATGCCGGTCAATATGCACGATATCGTTCTAGGTTCATTTGCAGTCGCGCTACTCGCTCTCTCTCTCGTAACAAACTTTGACCGCTTGGGACGGAGAGGTCGTCGACGCGGTCAATGTCACATTCGAAGCGATCACGAAATATGTCGTTGAGAAGGGCGAAGGCATACGTTTCGTCGGACAGGTTTTCGGCCAACAGCACGGAGAAAAGACCTCATCATTGCCTTGCGAGCGGTGGAATCCATTGCGGGGTCTTTCCAGAAGTTTGACGGACGCGATGCAATTCGAAACCAACGGGACGCGCTCGTTCGAGCTATGCGCGCTGCCTGCCACAATGAACCAGCCTTTAGATCCATCACATTGACTTGAGGCAATTGTGGTAGCAGTTGCGCCGCGGTGGTCTTTTGACGCAAGATAATCGAAGAACGTCCATACCCGCAAGTCGGGACACTCCCAAAGTGGCAGGATGATGATACATTAGAAGATGATTACTTACTTGATGTTATATGATAGTCGCAGTGCCGTCATGGACATACTATTGTAGTAACGTTGTGGAACGTGTGTAGCATTGACTCGAATTCATTGTCTTTAATTTTGCATAATTTGAGGAACCCATACCGGGCCCCGTGCTTGAATATCACTACTGCCCACCATTCTCTCCCCCCATTCTGAAACATTCCGGGCCAATCTCTCTGGATTCTAACTCCAACTTTCCTCCTAGGTAATCTTGCAAGTCCGACGCAGCGTTCGCGGCGCGCGAACCCGCGTGCACTACGACGACCATCTCTGCTTTCCCTGGCACAAGGCGGGCGAGGTAGGGCGATGTGCGTTCACGCTTCTACCTTCCATACACCACCGTAACATGCACAGCTGGCTCCTAACCAACCTGGCGCCGGCTATCTTTCGCAGGACGAGACCATTGACTCTCTCTACAACGTTCACACACCCCATTCGTCGAAGAGGTAAGCACCAGAACTAACTTCGAGCGCACCTAGGATAAAAGTCCCACTCACCGCCCCGCCTGTCTAACCGCGCAGAAAGTACAATGGCAAGTCGTACTTGTGGCAAAGTATGCACTGTGCGTATACACGGGACGTCGCCGAATCCCAGCACTCACTCTGCGAACGTCACCAGCCGACGGCGCGAATTCGGTTTGCTGATCAGAAGACCAATGTAGCGGTGAAGAGGTCGTCCGCGACGGAATTGTTCGAGTGTCCACGTGGTCCATGCCTCATTCTTTAAGGCTGCGAGGCAGCTCAGGTATGCACCACTACTCTTATGTCTCCTAGTGCTTATCAACTCAGTTGAATGATGAAAACAGGTTTCACGTCGCTGGTTGGCGACGGCGAATGCGTCCCTGTTGCTGCGAGCTCTTCTCCGTCTAAGCCGGTGCCCTCGTCGAGCAAACGAAACACATCTTCGCCGACCTCATCCACAAGCAAGAGCAAGTGCGACACAGACACCTACGAGGGCCAAGCCGAGACCGAAGGGCTGTGCCGACGCCAATATCCACGAAGCCCAAGACCGTCGCGAGGCCGCTGAAAACACCCACGCGCACGAGGTGAGTTATTACGGCCTTAGACCACCACCAGGTGCCTAGCGGAACCTCAACATCGGAACGTATAGCCAGAACCGTTATCCCGCAATCTAACGGACTTTCAGTCGGCGGCCATGATTCGCCAGTGCTACAACGCAATGCGGTCCATGTCAAACTATAAGGAGATCGCCAAAAGTACTGTGGCTGCGACGTGCTGGGACGTGCATTTTGCGCGTCAACAACGAGACGCACGACAACCTTGCCGAGGACCCAGCGACTATCTCGACTGGAAAGCTCGGCGACATTATCGAATCATCGATGATTCCCTAGCTGGTCTCGCTGGTGGCGAATGACCGGAGATTCCAGAAGACGCGTATCGCGGGGATGTGAAGATGGAAGTGGATATGGACATACTGGAGAAGAAGAGCCGCGCTGAAGAAGCCCCTTCTGGTTTGCGGGCCAAGCCGCAAAATGAAGACCCAGGTTGCAGATTTGATCGTGGATGAGCCTGCGTTGGGGGGCGCTGAAGAGTAACATACGACGCCCCCTGAGGAAGCGCATGTTTCCCCTCATGAACAGATGCAAGACGCCGGAATGGACTGCCCCGAGGCATTCGAAGTTGAATCACTGGTGGATCTTTACAAAATATTTGCTCCCCGCCGACGCGCCAGTGCTGATGAGTCGCTCGATAGGATACAATAGACAGCTTCGTTTGGCATATATTTTAGATAATCAGGTAGATGAGTCGCCAGAACACGAGTTCCAACTCATCTCGAGCCCTCTGCCAAAATCCACGTAAGTAGCCAACGAAACAAGGTGTGAGGTCCTAGTGGGGGGGGGGAATTTACCTACTTTACCGACCTTGACCTGAAAGATACACTGATCGTTATGACCGGCCGTCAAGTCACTTCTCCGGGTCGACTGAAAAGTCCCTCCATAACCCAGTGCAATCCACATAAGAGCCGCTGTGCAATACCGGCCCCTCGCCAAGAGATACTATACCTACCATAGTCGATTCGAGGCCCGCCACCACACAAGAGTGTCTTATCCACTTACCATCCAGACCCTCGAGTTGAAGTCCTTTCAGTATGTGCGATCTCTCGTTCAGATCTGCACACCTGTCTACCAAGGAGATTAACGACAAAGTCACGCACTGACTCAGGCCCCGCTTGACAGAACTACCGTAGTCACTGTCCGTCCGGAATACTCACCTCAAGGTGCCGACCGGCTATTCCAAAGACACCAGCAATTACTGTGGGGCGCAGTGGCAGAGACAGTACGGATCTGCACCCCGCGGGAAAATTCTCACGCCTTCCACACGTGGCGAACTTGATATCAAGTGTCTCAAGGATTTACTGCGGCACGAGCGCGCTCTGAGTGCTTTGCGCCGACGGCCTGTATAGGATGTAAGACTGTAATAACAATACCGGCCGCTCATCGAGCGGCGCAGCCTTTTATGATCTCTTGAAAACCACGGTAACTGTGGAAAATTCTAGTGATGTGTGCAGGCAACGTTTCTCATGAGAGTGGCCTGTACATATGCCATCAAGAAGCACCAGGATCAAATCATGCTCCTCTGTAGCGCCACGTGCGTATTCAAGCAGTAGGCCATGTACGCTCGAGTCACACGCAACAGATCTCAGACTACCATGCGTTCAGACAGGCATTGAGAACATGTGCGGAGTTTTCTCCCAGCAGCTTTCTTTCTCGATTTTATTAATACCCGCGCCCATGCTAACGTCGCATAGTGCGAATCAACTTTGAACTTGGGGCTCTATCCCTCCCGTCAGAGTATGTCGCTGACTCAGGAAAGAGGACAGGCTCTCCGCGGTCTTTATCTCCTCAATACCCTCCATAGCTGACGGTTGCGGTCACGCCTTCCCTTCCAACTCAAATCCTAATCACATACACTAGTTTTGTTTCGAATACAAATAGGCCATCAGTCTCCCAATACAGCACCGGTAAATGTTCCACGTGATGTTTACAATTGCTGCGGTCCCTGAGTGACGGGTACAAAATGGGTCTGTCCGCACCCGGCCGCTGGTGCAATCAACGAGAGTTTCGCCAGCCTGAGTTATATTAAAGGGTGTGGAGCTGGCTCAGTCTCATGTTAAAACGAATATGAGTTGCGGCAAGCCTGCGCAACTAACTGAACGACAGAGGGCGATGCAGGCAGCATGCGCCAGTGCAAGTACGCTGACGGCGCCAGCGCCCATGGTCCCGAGGGTCATAGAGGTAGAGGAAAGATCGGAAGGCCTCTCGCCCCTGAGCAGATTGAACCTCGCGAGACCGCCGTGCGTCCAAGATCCCGATAACGCCACCTCGCAGAGTCCCCGTTGAACAAGCGAGCATGGTGCACGCAGAACAGCCATACACCTAACTGAGGATTAACTGCAGCAGCGCCTATATTCGCTGGCGAAGCAACACTGAGAGTCCAAGACTAATCTACCATACGGACGACAGCCAAGTCTGGCGCTAACTTATTAGGTGGGAAAGACGCAAATGCGTTGGCAATAGCGGGAGCCGGCGACGTGTGAAAAGGTGGATGCGCGACTCGTTAATTCCCCAAGCAGGGCCCGGGCACATCGCGTGGATAGGCTTCAAAGCGCAACCCCACGCATCCAGCGCCCAATGCATAGGCGAAGTCCTCAGGCATCACGGCAAGGCAGAGGAGGTTGTTGCACGACAAGCGATTGCGCAGCTCGAGAGAGGCGCCGTTTGGCTGTACGGATGGACCAACGACCGTCTATGGCGAGCGGGGGCAAGGCACGTCGGCGAACAAGAGCGAGCCTGTTGGCGAACAGGAGCGACACACTGGCGGGCGGGAATCCTCGGAGAGCAGCGTGTTGGCGAGCATGTATGTGTTTCAAGGCGGGAGTGACGCGATCGATTTCCCATCGATACGGGCCACCTAGGTAGCGGCGATGAGCTTTGCAGCTACGACCACCAAGCGAAACAGCAGCGTTGACCCCTATCTCGAGGACCGATCTGCGCTTGCGCATCGCCGGTGGGAGGGCTGCACAAGTGCCAGACCTCCAATTCGTGGCCCATTCCGAACGCACCTTAACGCGGATGGCAAGGTCCCGTGTTTGAGCGACCCAAAAGACGATACAATTGCAGTATCCTAACATGCTTGCGACTGAAATCTCCCAAAACATTGAGGCCGCTCGGACGAGTATTCGCACAGGAAGCTCTGCCCAACGAACATACGACGTAAGTGTGGTCCTGCTATTCACCGTGACGTACTGACTGAAGTTCAAATTATCTAGAAACTGCTAGAGGTTGGGATTACTTCAGAGGACGACATTCTTAGTGCAACGAGCATATGCGCAGAATGAGTGTAAAAAGATGAAAAAACCAGCGTCCCAATCTTGCCGCCCTCTGGTTTTGCTCCATGCCAGCAGGCTCTCCGCCTTCCCCTCGCCAGAGAGATAACCACTGTCCCCCCCATCTCGCGATCCTCACCACGCCTGTCTCCGGCCCTCACGAGCCGACACACCAGCTAACAGTCACTATCGTAATTCACCCCTCCTCTCCACTGAAAACTCTGCCCCATTGAACCTTCAAACAGACAACCCCTGCGCCGCCCAAGGACTCCGCTGATAGGCACTGCTCCCCCTGCAGTCCCTACGCCCGCCTATCCGTTTCACGCCACCTCTTCGCACAATCCCACTGCCTTCCGCTCTCGCGCGCTCAGAATCACAACTCACTCTCTCGGTTGAAACGGCACACCACCGAACGCGTCCTCAGCCCCAAATCCCTACCGCTTCGCGTTTTTGCTCACGCGCGCTCGGGTTCCTCAGCTCCCGACTCACGCAACCCGCTCCGTCTGCCCTCCTCCGAACCAACAACCCACCATTCTACCACCTCCACATCCCCACCCGCCACCCCCAACCTTCAAACCCACTGCCTCTACAAGCGTCCGCACCAATCACAGACCCCCTCCCTCCCACAGTCCCACGACCAAACGCCCCAACAGGCACCTCCAGCAGCCCAACTCCCCAACGACCTGGCCCACCACAAACCCACCCGCGATTCGCGCGCTTCTGTCGGCGACGAATTCCGCCCCCGGCGAGACGTACCCTTCGCCGACGCTCGCCGCCGATAGCACGCACTTCCGCCTTCAACGCGCGCTGCGGCGCGGCATGGACGTGCTCGCGCTCGGGCGGACGACGCGGAGCTGGAGTGTAGCCCCGCGCTGTGCGATGGCTGGCGGGCTGGGCGGGTGGGAGCGCGTGCTGGAGGCGTTGAGGATGCGCGGGAGGAGGGTGGAGAAGCGGCGGGCGAGGTGAGGTTGGGTTTTGGTTTGGTTTCTTGGTTTGAAAGTTGTAGATGTGGAGTGTGGTTTTTTTTTTCCGTTCATGTATCGATATTTCTTTCGTGTATCGATAATTGCTGCTGTGTCGTTGTATCATTGCTTTCTTCGTGCTTTGCTCTTCTTGGATATCTCTAATTACATACACTACTACCGCTATCGTCGCTAGTACCTCACACACCTTACTATCCCTACTATCCTTGTGACACCACGCTATTTTCTCGCCATGCGTTACGAATCGACTCGCAATAAATTAACGAAAAAAAACCAAATTGTCTTTATCCCGCTCTGGCATTTAATTTTCACAACAAGTATGGGAGTTCAGATGAGCTCTCTCCATGCATCTTTCGAGAGACGGCCCAGTTTATACCCGATCATGCAGGGTGTCGCTATAACCGATCGCGAGACACTAACTCACTTAGTGACGCCCAGTTTAGCGACACGCCTCACCAGTTTTCGTCCGCATTCACCAACACAAAAACACAAAACCCACACGCCAGCGAGCCATAAATGCATGGTTAGGCCGCTAATAACGCTCAGCTCCAGTTAAATCCAGAAACAGGACCATGAGCCACAAACTATCCTTAATGCACCAGGAGTGAGGCACTGTCGACCGACTCGCCACTCATAGCCACAGATCCGCTCCGTGGCCAACAGTACATCGCAAATAGACAAGACCCAGTCATAGTGAGGCCGTTCGCCGAAGACAAAGTCGACGCAGAGATCCCGGGTCAGCAGTCTGCGAGCAGTTGTAGCTGGTGCTGGCTCAGGCTAGCGTCTCTGGCTGCGCGGCGAAGAGAGGAAGGTGTGTGCCGGAGGGGCGGGCACACCAGCGGGCGGGCGCGGCGAGTTGGGTGGGGGGGAACCGGAGCGGCAGGCGAGCCCGGAGAGACACTGGAGCTACGCAGGAAGCCCCGGGGGGCGCGGGGCCGTGTCAGGAGGATCTGGACCAGCGGGAGGGTGCGCGGGAGGCGCCGGGGCACTCCTACTGCATCCGGCACCAGGTGCGGTGGGGCGGCGAGGGAGGCGAGGGAGGCGCGAGGAGGCGCCTAACGTCCCGCGGAGATGCACGTGCCCACCTCAATCCGTACTTGTCATTGCCCTTGTGGTCGATACGTACCAAGCACAGCGCGGCTTTCGAGGGAGCAGGTACGAGATGTGACATAGCTTGCCGCTCGCAGCGTGGGCGAATAGGAGGAAGAGACCGGTGCGGACCGAATTGGTGACAGCTAGCTTGACGAGAGATGGTACTCCCTGGATTATGTTCCGCCGAAGTGCCCTTTGACGGCTACGTTCTTCCCTGCACACGGCTGCTTTAATTGCCGACGGCAGTTTCCGTAGGACAGTCCTTGTGACAACGTAGGGGCCAACGAGCGAGTAAAACCGTACTAAGGGTGGACGTTGAGGAGCTTCTAGCTGACTAGCCTCCATGGTAACCGTCAGGTCGGGCGTTGTCCGTTGTAGTTCACCGAGATGCAAATCCGTTGCATTAAAACTTCTTGACCAAGTGTCAGATAGAGGATCAACGAGAACCAATTCAAGAAGTGCAGTCCGGACCTCGCTCCTAGCCCAAATAGTTCATCTCTCGCCCATATAATCTCTGGCCCGCGCGGCCGCGAAACCCTCTGTGCCCTGCGAGCCGGGTAGCGGGGACCGCGACGGGATGGTGCTAGTAGACCAGCTAAACATGCGGTCCAGTAAACTGATTATACAGACCATGACAAAATATGCGTACATAGAATCGATTCGTGACGTCCCCTGGTGTGTCTCTCTACGGCGGGGGAAAACTGGTTGCCCGAGTGCGCAAGTCGTCCGCCGACCCTGCGCGTCGGGCACTCGGAGCCGCCGCGACGATTGCTAGAGAGCGACGCCGAGCCGAGGCCAGCGTAGCCAAGCGGATCACAGAGGAGCTCGATGGCATGCGCATCGTCGCAAATAGTAGATATTTTAAATATGGAGGGAGAGTAAGGGTAGGCTGTGTGTGGGGGTAGATAGCTGTGAGTCTCGAGGAGCTCGTGGGGGACAAGGAGCACCAAGAGGTGGAGGGCCTCGGAACGCGACGGGGGCGCGACTTTATAGGCTGCCCGAAGTTGGGCAGAGGGGCTGACTGCGGAATGGAAGGAGGCTGACCGAGTTTGGAGGGTTCGACGAGGTTCGAGAGCGCAGCCGCTGACGCGCCATCGATCGACGCGCTCTTCGACGCGCGATGGCGCCCCGTCCAACGTGCGATCCTTGCCCGAGCCGGAGCCTCAGACCGGTGAGGCAGAGACAACGTGCTCAAGGCTGTTGTCCGGTGGGACCCAATATGGGCGTGTGCTACGCGACTATGGGAGGAGGCGAACACCCAGGACATGGATGGGCCATTGGGACGCGCGGACGAGGAATCCAGGACTGAAAAACGAGACAAAGACCCGTGGAAATGACATAGACAGCCGGCGTAGTTTATAAACAGACCTCGGGCGACTGAGCCGAGTCATCGGAAAATCTAGCGACACGCTATCACTTGCCACAGAGCCGAGACTACGTGCCCGAGCAGCACCGACGAAGCAGAGACGTTTTCGTCGAATGCTGCTCCCGAAGAGAAGCGCGGGCCGTTGGAATAGAGTCTGTAGTGCACCACGGATGGACAGCCTGCCGATCAGTGGCCGCCGATGCAGGACACGATCGCGGTAGACGTTGTATGGGCGACGGAAAAAGACATATCGCAGGCCCTAATAGCGCGGTGGTTTTTTGTCGATTGCAAGTTTTATGAGTGGCCGAACGTCCTTATTGGCCCATGTTGCACAGGTATAGACACCGAAGGATGGGTAGGACACATAGGTGATGACGCATATAGCATCCGGGGACATTCGTTGCTTATCCCATACCTCTTCTTGTTCCGTATGTGGGCGGGAGTGGGACACCCATCGAGGCTGACAAGAGAGTGCTTTTGCGAACATAGGCCATTGACTCGTAGCGCTGGGGGCGGTGCGATATAAGCCAAAGACCAAGGTATTCCGTCTTGCCCACCGTCAGAGGCGTTTTGTGGGTCGTCGAGTCCATCCCGAAGAACGGTGCGGCTTGAATATCAGAGACATACGACAGAGGGGACGGATCTGCATCGCTGGTCGTTGAAAATGCCGTCATACGGAATGCTTTTCGTCTTGCGTTCACGCCCAGAGGTTCTGATCATCCATTGGCCGAAATCATCCAGGAATAGACACCGTAGGGAGCGCGACATGGAGGAATGATATAGACGCCGGCATCGATGAATTGTATGCATGTCTATATCTTCTTGTTCCGTATGTAGGCGGAGCTGTGGGACGCCATTGAGATTAGGGTGGGATAGGTTCCTCCGGGGGAACGTTTGAGTCCACAAATGTCGTCTCGCATTCCATGCGCAAGCAAAGAACCGAGTCCCGACCATAGCTGGGCAGCCAGAAAGAAGGCGGAGGGTTCTGCATACAAAGCCTTGGACAGCCATCCGTAGGGGGGCGGTGTGGTCGGACATCCAAGAAGGCGAAAGCCAGGGCCCATAGGGCGGTACCTTTCATGCTACAAGCTCTTGGGTGGTCGTCGACTGCTTATTGGACTAAAGTAACGCACAGAAACTGCTGCTGTGCGGTGTAGGGCGCATCGGCGACGGCACGCAGGGAGTCGGATGAGAATGGACTGTAATGTATGCGCGTCCAGAGGCACTTCTTAGTCCGTGTTAGGGCGGGATGGCACACCGCTGAGCATGTCGCTGTGGAGCAGCGCTGGTGGACTCCATCGATGGTGTCGGTAGGTGGAAACGATATGTACATGGCGCGGTCAAGGTTGCGTAGATTCTGTATCATGTCAGTGCAAAGAAAACAAGTATGCCTGCATACAGAGCCATGGATCACTCACGCGTACCTCTTTGAACGCGGGCGTGTTCCGAAAAAAGAGGGGGGGAGGAAGGGGGGGGAGGGGGAGGAGGGGGAGGGTGGGATAAAAAAGCGAAAAAAAAGAGGGTGGGGGAGGGGGGGGGGGGGGGGGGGGGGGGAGGGAGGGGGGGGGGGGGGAAAATCAGGGGGGGGGGGGGAGGAGAGGGGGGGGGGGGGGGGGGGGGGGGGGGGGGGGAGGGGGGGGGGGGGGGGGAAGGGGGGGGGGGGGTGGAGGTAAATAAGAAGAGGACGGGGGGGGGGGGGACAACATAATTCCAATGCAGTGATACGGAGAGAGAGGGGGGGACACCTGGCAACTGAGTGCGGACACGGTTGTGAAAGACGCGTCATGCGACGGACGGCGGGCAACTCACGTCAAAAATAGAAATCCTAGACATGTGTGCATTGATCGGTGACCACGTCCATGGCTTAGGTGCCGCCTAACGAACTCTGACTATGAATGGACAAAATTGAAATTAAAGAACAGTGCGACTTATAATTTATATTCAGATTTTAGACCTATACCTGGGGCGCAAGATTCATTTTGAAACCAAACCGTTGACCAGCGACCAAGGAACGTACACGCTACTGATGGCCAAGAAGCCGCAGTATGCATGCCAAATATACGGCACAAATGGGAAGGGAGCGCATTAGGCCCACTCTAGGCACATAACCGCTGGTGAGGACGCGATGCCGGCCGCGGAACTCGCGCTCGTACTCGTCGGGCAGAAAGTCGCGGCGAGTGGCGCCAGGGCTCCTTGCCTCCCTGCTGAGCGCGCGCTGAGGACGAGGCCGTGCCACAACTCTTGCATTCGAGCGACTGGCCGAGGCACGAAGGAGACCATCGCACCACTGCGAGCGCGGCGTAAGCTGCTAGTGTGGGTGAGTGGGTGTGCGCACGGTCAGGAGGGAAGGGCGTTTCACGAAGGAGTAGGGCGAGGAAGACGAGCAGGGGCGCCGCGAGGCCCGAGGACGTTTCACTGATCATTCGTGCGGTGCGTATTGTGGGTCTTCGAGGCGCGGGCATGCACACTGTGCGGCCGTCGTGAATCAAGGACGTGCGAACGAGGGAGACGTCGAGGAAGGTAAGAGCGGCTCAGGCTGGCGCCCAACAAGGAAGTGATTGGGGGCGGGCGCCGGGGACGAATCTTATCATGATAACCGGTGGTACCCATTAGAAGGTCCTAGTGGGGTGTAGCATCGCGCGGTTTATCTCTATGGGCCTGTGCCACGGTCTGGGAAGAAAAGCGGCACCCGCGCAGTTGTCTGCGACGGCGAGGGCAAAGAAGTGGCGGGGGCTAGAGGGGGGATAGCACTGGCCCATCAGATACACAGTGGGGATGGGCGTCAGCGCGAAAACAGCGGTGGCGAGGAGGGGTGGTGGTCCGTGCGCATGAGAACGTCGGAGAGAGGGAAAAGAGCTAGAATTGAGAGTCCGACGGGGACGATACGAGAACTGCCAGCAGTCCCCGCCTGTCCCCGTCGATAACCACCGTCGTGTTTTTTCGAGCCCGTCGCTGAGATACCCTAGGACACAGCCAGCGCGGAACTGAAGGTGAGCGGATGCATGTAATGCGTCGAGAGAGCGCGCTGAGTGTGATGGGGGATGACGAGTGATGGTGTGACGACGCCAAGGCAGCGGATCGAGCCGCAGCGACCCAGAACAGAGGACGACGGCCTGTTACCACTCTCAAAATCGGATCCAATCCCCTATCCCTCTCCCGAAGCGTGAGTACCTCGTCCCCGCCTTCCCCCACTCGCAACTGCACAAAATGTCACAGCCCGCTCACCTTTATTCAGGCGCCTCATGGTCATCGTCGAGACGCCGGGAGGACCAACACACTCTCGGTCCGCCAGATGGACAACCAGACCATCTCTCGTAGGGTTCCACCAAACACTCCTCTTTGGCAGGGGCGCACTCACACCTGACCAGCAGACGGACGAGGTGGACCGTCGACGGCAAGACGTCGAGCAGTCGCCCAAGACTAGCGGTAATAAAGGACCAGCACTTACCGGCTGCTTCGGCAGTGGCATCAAAGACCGCACAACGAGCTCGACGACATGCGCAAGCGAAGCGCGGCAAGAAACTCGAGTCCTACCATCGCAAGCAGAACGACGTGCGTCTGCATCTTCTATCTGTTACGCGTCGTGCTCATGTCTCTTCTAGCTCATCGACGCGCTGCTCAAGCCCATGGAAGAGCACACGGAAGACGCGCGCGTCGAGGAGGAAGCTTCGCGTCTCTCTGTGCGTACCGTTTCCGCTGCACGCATCGCTCGCTAACATCTCTGCAGGTCAAGATCGCGATCTGGGCGAGTCTCATCGCAAACTTCAGCCTCTGCGTACACTTCCAGCGTACGTCCCCCCTTCACGTCCTTGACACGACGCAGACTGACGCCCGACAGTATATGCGGCCATCTCCTCGCTCTCGCTCTCGCTGCTCGCGACGGGCATCGACTCCGTGTTCGACATCGGCAGCAACGTGCTCTTAGCTTTGGATCCACAAAAAGGCAGACAAGATGGACGTCAACAAGTGGCCTGTCGGCGGTGCGCGTCTCGAGACGATCGGCAAACATTGTCTACGGTGCGTCCTCCGCGTCCTTTCCCCTACCACTATGCTAACAGCGTTTTAGGCTTCTTGTGAGTTTTTGCCCTCCCTGGTAGAGGATATGCAAACTGACAATTTCAGAATGGGCTCCGTGAACCTCGTCGTCGTCGTCGAGTCCGTGCGCACCATCGTAACCCACACAGCGCAGACGACACCAACGAGCTGCACATCCCCTCGCTCATCGCCGTGTCGGTGCCGCGCTCGGTGCGTTCCCTCTCCCTCTCCCCTCCCCCCTTGCTTAGCTCACCTCCCACAGGCGTCAAGTTTGCGCTGTTCCTCTACTGCTGGCCCCTCCGCAAGGCTTCGAGCCAGGTCGAGGTGCTCTGGGGAGGACCACCGGAATGACCTGTTCATCAACGGCTTTGGTCTGCTCATGTCTGCGGGCGGTAGTAAGCTCAAGTGGTGTACGTCCTCACCTCCGCTTTGTCTTCAACATCTCTGACGTGACGCCCCTCCAGACCTCGACCCCATGGGCGCCATCATCGTACGCTTTCCCCCCGCTTCGAAAAAGTGGGGTGTATGCTGATAGGAAAATATAGATTGCAGCGGGAGTTTATCGTCGCGTGGACAAGCACGTGTGTACAAGCAATTCGAGCTGCTGGCGGGCAAGTCCCGCGCCGCACGAGTTTCCTGCAGCGCTGCTCATGCTACAAGACGACCACCTTCTCGGGACGAGATCGAGCAGGTCGACACCGTGCGCGCGTACCACAGCGGGCCCGACTATTACGTCGAGATCGACGTGGTCATGGACGCGAACACGCCGCTGTGGAAGGCGCATGATATAGCACACAGCAGCTGCAGGACAAGATCGAGGTCCTGCCGAATGTCGGCCGTGCGTTTTGTGCATGTCGACCACGAGACGACGCATACGCCCGTGCGTGCCCCCTTTCTCCCCTGCCCATATGTAAAAGCTGACGACGGCTTGTAGGAGCACCGCAAGAACGCATGAGACGCACAGCAGACCTAGAGTGACGGAAGGAAAGTATTACGACGCGGATGTAATGAAACATGATACACGGTTCCAATTCAATTGTACTCATCCAAAGGAATCACAATCCGAGAGCACTGAGACATGAAGAGATAAAGGGTAAAGCCGACAATGTGCCATTAATATTAAACTCCGTCAGCAAAACGTAGTGTGACGGGTGCATCAAGTGCAGGGACGTAATTGGGAGCCGGTGGGCGTCGGACAAGACAGACAAGAGGGATTCCGAGTAAAGAGACGTCGTTGGGTTCGCAAAGAGAAAAGTACAGGAGCAAGAGGCGACAGGAAGGACAAGTGCTAAGCGCGGGATCACAAACACGTACAAATGAAGACCGCGGACAGAAATACAAATCAATCAATATCCAGACGAGAACGAGGAAGAGACCGTATGGCCTCAAGAACGACCGTGTAGCGGCTTGACCGCTACATCCAGGGAGACCAGAACACCGACACCGACACTGACACTGACACCGACACCGACACCGACAAGATACAAATTTAACGAAAAGATGTCTCACCTTGGATTGACAACCGCGAACAGATGTGAGGAAGATCTAGAGGTGATTCGTGACCGGAATCCCAACGCTGACGTCGTCTCTAGATATAAGCTAGTCAGCATACGAGTGCCTGGATACCATAAGAGAGCCAACTTATCTGTATTTATCATGAATAGATCCCTAGCTAGGGACCATGAAACGATGTAAATCGCCCGGGGGCTCCAGAATCGATATCCGTGTTTCCGAGTTGATGTTGAAGTTGCACTCTCCGTGTTTCCAAGTCCGTGTTGCGCTGTCCATGTTTCCAAGTCGCCGAGTCGGTATTGCGCCGTCCCAGACGGAAGAAGCAGAGGAAGCGACGAGAACAAAGAACACCGCGGAAGCAATGCAAGAACAGGAACAAAAACCAAAACAACCAGCCAAGAAATTGTGCCTCAGATATCCTGAGCTTGAAGAGACTACGCGGTGCATAAGAATCAGTTGGCAGTGCCACAACTGGCGAGTAAATGACACGTACCCAAAGAGTAGGGCTTCAATGTTGGAGCCAACACCCGCACGAGGATGGTAGGGAACATCGTTGAATCCGCCCGGCCTTGCCTAACGCGCGGACTGGACGGCCGCCGCCTGGCTCGGTGGGCTCTATATACCCCCCTTCCGAAGGGGCGGACCCGACACGAGCTGGTCTCAGTCACCGTAGTCCCACTGCTCGAGGATGCTCCTCCTGTGGGCGTGCTGACCATTGCTCCAGGGGTCATGCGCGTGTGGTGGGTGCGGCTGGCCGGGTCGGCTTCCTCGTGCGGGCGCGGTAGTTTGGCGTGTGTCGCCGTCGTCTCGTGTCGCTTCAAAGACCGGCTGCTCACGCCGTAGAAGTGTTTCCCCCCCAGCAATGGCAGACTGTGGCCTATACTCAAGAAACTCATCACCGGCGACCAACCGAACCCAAAACCGAACCCAAGACCAAGCATTCACAAACGACAGAAGAATGGAACGTGCTACTTTACCATGTACCGCGGTGTGGTGTCCGAGTCCAACGGTCGGCACAAGGGAAAGACGACACAGGGGCACAAAACCGAGCCGCAGCGAGTGGAAGGTCGTTGACCGATGTGCCAGGGGGGTTGAAGTCGTCGTATTAAATCGCTGTGTCGCGTCCAGAAATGCTGTGGTTAAGATGGTCAGAGTGTGAGGGAAAGAGAGTGAGGGGGGTTTGAAAGCAACCTGGTTCGTTTTTATGTACCCCCGAAGCCAGCCTCTGGACGGCAGGGACGCCGGTCCCAAAGTAGATAGTCACTTGCCTTTCTTGGAATGTGCTTCGTGCAGCTGCTACGTCAATCGGGCTGACCAGCGAAAGAAGCGACAGGCGCTCTGCCAGTTACTGCGTCGTGGCAAAAGAAAGAGAATGGCTTGCGATGGGCCCAAAATCGAGGTTTTATTTGGAGGATGAGTCACACCACGCCATTCACTTTTTCGATCCGCATAAGTATTGGCGGTGTATCATCATTCAAGCACCACAATAAATCAACTACCTACGCTCTGCTTCTGCAGAGTCTTCCCCTAGATCTACCTCTTCTACTACTATGGAACTGTACCACATACCTACCAGAACGCGCCCGACTCGCAACTTGCATATGGCGTTGGCGTACGGACATGATGACGTTGGACCCCTGTGATTTATATCCAACTAAGATTGGGCAGCTTAGACTGCCCACGCCTTCACGCGCGCCATCCCCCGCCTCGAACTCGGCGAGCAAGTCCCTGTGGCCCTTTGCCACTGGCGGACGGGTACCCGCCGGATGGCGGGCTCAGCGCGCGCCCACCCCGCGATACTCTCGCGGATGGCATGTTCGCGGAGCGTAAAGTGCGATTTGATGACGTCCTGTGTTGACAAAAAGACAGAAGTGAGCGAGTAGAGCCTGTAAAGAGGGGAGGGTGCGTACGGCCCAGATGCCCTGTGCGTGTTTCGTCGCGCAGCCAGTCGACGATCGCCCAGCGGGTCGTCTGCGCGGTGATGTTCTTGTTGTAAGAGATACTCCGCCGGTCGGACGCAACGGCCTTGCCGTACCCAGGTCTACAACACACATGAGCATCCCCAGAACAAAACAAAAAACACGACCCACGCACTCGTTGAAATACGGCAGCTCGACGAGGATCATGCTCTGTACCGACACGAGCACCTGTAGTAGTGTCGAGCGCGCCGCGTTCCACTGCTCCTCTGGCCGCCCGGGCCACGTGCCGAGTAGCGACAGACACACCTTCCCGCACGCGTACAGGTTCGGGTTGAAGCGTACCCGCCCCCCGCCCGTCGTACGGAGGCGCAGGGCAGGCGGCGCGGAGGGGTAGCGCATCGGCATCATGCAGTCGAACGCGAACAGCCCGTGCGCGTACGGCGTTCCCGCGGGGCCCGCGATCAGGATCTTCCTACATACTCCTCTCAGCCGCGTATACACATAGGGAAGGCGAGATGCACTCACAGTGCGTCATTTCGCACCTCGTCCGCGCGGACCCACACCCCCAGAGGCAGGCTCGTAGCCATTACCGCAAGCTCCTTGAGGAGGCGTAGCCGGTCGGCCGGCGCACGCGTCCCGCTCGCACTCGCGCGCAGCTCGCCCGCGTACGCGTGCTCCACGTACGTCCCGTCCGCGCCCTGCGGGAACGCGACGTGTGCGAATGCGAGACGCTCGTGATTGGGCACGGGCGTACTGCTCTTCTAGCTCGCCAGCGTCGGCCGCTTTGCCCTTGCCGTGGGGGTGTTGGCCTTTCCTACAGCATCTTTGCCTTTGGCTGTGTCCGAGTCTGTCGTGTGCCGTGCGAGCACACCCATTGCACGTTGTAGGTCGTCCCGCGCCGCGATGATCGCGCCACAGAGCGACACGGCCTGGACGGCGTGCTCGGACTCCGCGCCTTCGCCCCCGTCAAGCAGCGCGGCCGCGCCACCAAGAAAGGCCGCGCTCTGTGTGGTAAGTTTCTGGAAGTGGACGTAGAGTGCGTTAGCCTTCGAGTTCACGGGCGTGAACTGTTGCTGCTGGAGGGCAAAGTGGCCCATGTGATCGTGTCGTCGCCGCCACACATCCATTCTTCGAGCCCGCCGCTTGATACGAGCTCGAATCGTTCATTGACGATGACCTGGATGCGCACGTTAGACCATGCTACACGCGATGAGAAGACATGGCACACCTCGAGGGTGAGTTCACAATCGCCCATGCGTCGTAAAAGCACAAGCATCGCGTTGTACACGTCCGCACGCGCCGTCCAGTCCGTGACCGAATCGTTTCTGAGCAGACCCGCGAGTAGCTCCGGCAGTTGCGACGCCGCAAGCAGGTGCGGCGTGGCTGCATGAGGGAGCATATCGTACACTTGCGCGTCCTCCGCGTATGGCGCGGGTAGGAGTGCCGTCACTGTGTTCAGCGCACGCACGAGCAGTGCGTCCCAGTGCGTCGCGGCGCGGTCTGCGGGGCCGTAGGGTAGCACGGTCTGTTTCTCGCTGCACTTGCGCTTGCGCATGGTTGCCGCGGAATGTTGGGACCTGGCCTATGCTGTCTTGATCCATTCCGCCGAACCCGATGATGCCTTGGCTTTGGCCTGTGTGGTACGCTCCTGTTCCGTAGCCCGTTCCGCCGGGCCCGACGCTGGCGTGTTGGGTCTGGCGGTAATGCGCGGCGGCTTCTCTGGAGCGTGTGGCCGACGTCGTTTGTTCGCCGAGGTACTGTCTGTCGAAGCCGCCAAGAGCCTCGAAAGAGCGCGATGACACGAATCTCGGGGCAGCAGCAGGTCAGAGTCTTACAGGGGAGTGTCTTTGCCTTTGCAGCCTGGCGCGCAGGAGGCGACCTGGAAGCATCCACGGCAGTGGACGGTCTTACAGGCTGAGCAGGTCGCATGGAGCAGGTTCACCAAGCTGAATGGTGGAAGATTCTCGCTTGTATATGTGACCTAAAGTTACAATCATGTAATAATATAAGAGATGCAATGCGAAGAATTCGTACGTATCCTCTTGGAGAAGGGACGTCGTGTTTACACTTGCTACATTGCCTGGTACCGATGAAGAGGTCTTGATATGCTCTGATTTTGACATCCGGGGTAGTATCATCGCATTCATTGTATACTGGAACGTCAGCATGCGCGTTTGAAGGGTTAGAAGGCCCACTTGACGAAGGCGAAGGAGACCGAGAAGTAGATGCCCTCGGCTTGGTAGCAGGCTCTTCAGCAGCCCACTCGGTTGCTAAAAAGACGTGCCAAAATTTCATCACTATCCACTGCCACGTCGGTCTCATCGTCAATGACAATGGGCCTCGAGCCAGACGCGGTGCCACCGGCTTCCTACCTAACCGGAGGACGGTCCAGCCGACCCCACTGCACTTCGAGCCAAAACAACGTCGCGCTTATAAGGCGTTTACCCTGGGTAAAACGTGGACTAAACGCCCTATAAAATGTCGCCCTTATAACGCGATTAGACAGCTTGTGTGTCCGGATAAACTGCCCCTAATCTTGCTATAAACGTACGGTATAAGCACTGTATATCAGCATTATTTGTATGGCACATTATATGAGGTGTTTTTCGCTCATTTGATATTATTTGTTCAAATTATACTCATTTACTAATGGCATTTTGATAACACAATTCAATTGAGATGTTGAGTATAATATACAGGTATGATAATTAGACTGTCTACGCTGACGTGTACACACGGTCCGCTGTGCATCGGTACTCAAAAGCCCACAACGCGCACACTCGAGCCGAAGTTCGAACACTCGCGTCAAACACACACACTCGAGCCAAACGCGCACCCTTGAGCCGAACGCGCACACCTCAAGCTTCAAGGCTCGAACCGAACACACACACCTCGAGCCCAACAGCGCACCGTGCTCAAGGCCCACGAAAACTATGACGGAAAATGCTCGAGAGCACAGAGGGGTCATATCTCGATTCTCGCATGTGGGTGAGCTGCTTGTCAGCCGCCATGAGAAGGAGAAGAGACTTACCTTTGGTCCAACCCATGACAGGGGATTAGTCTGCAACGGCCATGGTGGTGGTAGTGGTAGTGGTGGTGGTTGGGAGAGAAGGGGACTTTGAGACAAGAGCCTGCGCGACTGAGCTTTTTCTTTCGTGCGTCGGTCGATGCCGCCCGGAGGGATGTCGAAGTGGGCGCCGTCAATGACAACACCCAGATCTGGCGGACGTGCGCTGACGTGCGCCAGACTACCAAGCGCGTGTATCTAAGCCGCTCGTGGGGGTTATGTAATGAGCGTCTATGCACGTTTACACCTCGATTACACACCGTTTATATGATCAGCGTTTTTATACAATGGTTGTATCACTTATATACAGGACAAACGAGACATAAGCGCGGTTTTGATACAGTCTCGCCTGATGTGCAGTGCCCGCACTGGGTGGGTGGCTCGTTTGGTGGTGAAAGAACGTGACAAAAATGTTGCAAAGGGTAAATTCTGTCACGGTTCTAGCGGACAAAATACGTGAAAAGGGATTTGATCTCGCCCTAAATTCTGGGCGCATATCAAATTTGACAGAAATACCAAACCAAAATATCCGCGCTTTTTCACGGTCCTGCGAGTTTTACCTGCCAAAAATGGCCCAAAACGGTATGACATCACTGCCACATTTCCTGCAGCACAAGGAATCTAACACGGAATTTGATTACGGTTAGGGTCTGTAAGCGTCAGAAACGATACCAAATTTTACTCCCATCTCACGCTCCTGTCACGTTTCTGCCACCAAAGAAACGGTGCCAGCCACCACAGTGCCGGCTTGAAGCTGCCTTGCAAGGGCCTCACTTTGCTCTTGAGCACATATTTTGGACTTTAAAATGGATTCCAAAAAGACTCTTCCTCGTCATCGTCGGCGATGACGATGACCTCCTTCAGGTGTCTCTTGGACGAACGGCTGGCCAGTGTGAGAGGAAGAATGGCGGCGTTTCTTGGACATGGTGCTTGCTGTGCGTGACGACGTACCGGCTGGAAAGAAGGAGCGGATACGCGTATTTGGTGTAGGACTTGGTACTAGAGACAGAAACCTGGCCGTGTCATTGTAAACCGAGGGATGGTTGACAGACAAAGACAAAAAACGCGTGTGCCACAAGAATGAAAGAGCGCGTCGACCGTGGCGGCTAGCCTCCAGGCTCCCATCACACCCCATCACATGACCATTGTGCGCGCAGCTGGCTTGTTTGCACTTTGACGAAACGAAACAGCTAGACTCTACTTGGGGTTTGTATGCTGCATTGTGACTATAACGGTGATACAGATAATACTTGTAGTAAATACGGACATAGTAAAAAAAACGATTTATAAATAGCGAGGTCGAGTAGGGGGAGACCCAAGGACTTGTGACTATCAACGACTCAACGCAGACTCTCGGCCAAGAGCTTTGCTGAGGGAGTTGTCGTGGAATGCTGGAAGTTATGGACTCCATCCTCTAAATCCTGGGAGCCGATTGTTTTTCGCCCGGTGCCGATACCACCTGTCTGTATACATCAATGTAGCCGACTTTCCATTTGTCATGGTGAATGTGCTTCCTCGACGTGAACAGTATCTCCCATCTCAGAGCCTAACATCACTGGGACTACCGGTATCACATTGTCGCAGCCAGTGACATCAGGCGTAATACTTGCACTGAACGACAAACAACGCAGATGCGTCGGCTAGTGAGAGCAAGAGAGAGGCGATGTTCCTTGGGTGTAATCGCGCTGCGCGCAACGCGGACGTCAAGTGAATTGAGACGCGTACTTGTCTTGCAAGCACACTATACCCCAGGAGCCAAGATCGGTCTGCCAGCAAGAGAACCCGGCTGCAGACGGCGGGTGATGACAGTAGAGCAGGACAAGCGGCCAAACGCGCGTATACCAGCCAAGAGAGTGTCAGGCCGGGCGGCCTGTCATCTACAGTCAGCAGTCGCTCGTGGACGATGTACCCACACAAGTTGAACCTACCTTCCACCTCCCTCCTTTATTCCTCCTCCTCGTTACGAGGACCAGTCACGACCCTGTAAGCTCTCGTTTCTTGTCTGCTTCTGCTGCTACAGTGACTCTCTCGTGGCCCACTTCTTCTTGAACGCTTGTCGATCAATCTATACCGCGGAGTTTCGTTCGTTGTGGCGGCAACTGCAAGGAAAGCCCTATATACTACTGTATCGCGACCTGTGCCTGCCACCGCGACATCTTTACACCCACAACGGCTCTCACTTCTTCTATACCCACCACTCCACGATTACCGTCTTGAAAAATGGTGTGGCACGATGCTCATCTCGAACATGGCGGACGTCTAACGTCCTTCACGCTTGGCAGGACTCTCACCACTCTGACCCAGAGGAATTCTCTACGTCAAACAGGATCGATAGGTATGTGGGGGGTTTATATGCATCTTGAAAGGCACTACCACGCCTACTCAACTGTCACTCGTCGACCTCAAGGAAAGGGATCGTTCGGAGAGGTCTATAAAGGCTGTGCGTACTCTGCAGCTACCCGGCGTCGTCAGGTCAACTAACGAGTCATCCGCGTTAGCTATTACAAACGCACTCAGAAGACGGTCGCCATATAAGATCATCGACTTGGAGAGTGCTGAAGATGATCTCGATCGAGGATATTCAACAAGATGATCCAGATCCTATCTCACGCTCGACTCGCCGTTCGTTACCAAATATCCCATGGGTCCTTTCTCAAAGGTTGTGCACACCTCTGGATCGTCATGGACGTGCGTCGTTATTTCCACATTACTACGAGAGTCAGTATTGACCCTTCCCCATAGGTACTGCTCTGGTGGATCGTGCTCGGATTTTGGTACGCATTCCCCCTCGGCTTTGAGATCAACCTCATATTTACTTTGATCGCCGTAGATGAAACCTGGAGTCTTCCGTGAAGAGTACATCGCCATCATTGTCCGGGAACTATTAAGGGGTTTAGAGTATCTCCACTCTGAGGGAAAGCTGCATCGAGATATCAAGGGTGAGCATTGACGAAGTGGATATGGACGATTGAGTTAACTCTCCCTCACAGCTGCGAACATCCTGCTGTCCGCTAATGGCGACGTCAAGCTTGCCGACTTTGGCGTTTCTGGTCAGCTCTCGGGCACGGCTATCTGCGAAGAAGAACACATTTGTGGGAACTCCGTACTGGATGTCGCCGGAAGTCATCAAACAAAGCGCTACGATCACAAGGCGGACATATGGAGCTTAGGTATTACGGCAATCGAGCTGGCAAAAGGCGAACCTCCATATGCCGAATTGCACCCAATGAAGGTACGAACAGTTCTTGGAGGTACAAGTGTTGACCTCATCAGGAAAATGAAATTACTCCCATTCACTAGGTTCTCTTCCTGATTCCTAAGAACGCGCCACCAACTTTGGAGGGTCCATTCTCGAAGACGTTCCCGCGACTTTGTTTCCTATTGCTTGCAGCGTGATCCCAAAGATGTAAGTCACACGAGCGCGACTTGGATGCCACACACATCCTCATTGTGCTCCAGCGTCGCCCACAGCAAAGGACCTGCTCAAACACAAGTTCGTGCGATACATGGCCAAGAAGACAAATTACTTGACCGAGCTGATCGAGCGTCACGAGCGCTGGCGTGCGGAGGGTGGTGAGCGCGAGGCAGAGGATGATCGTCGCATCATTGAGGAAGAGTACGCAACACTATTTCCTCTTTGCGTCTCGTTGATTAACCGCCGTTGTGATAGTACTGGTACCGACCCCGAAGACCTCTGGGATTTCGGCACAGTCAGACACGCAGGTACAGTAGGACGGTCCAAACAGGGCACCGTGGTAGTATCAGGGCACCCCCTTTCGCAGACCCTCAGCTTCCTACATGGCCCGGTAGAGAACAACGGCTCGTCCATCAGAGTCCGATGGGTCCTCTAGCTCGCGGGACGACACTCGTTCAATCACAACACGTCGCGCTCGCAACGTATCGTATTCGAGCTCCGTCACAGTCAAGGGCGAGCTGCCTCCGCTTCCTCCGTCGAACCCTGCTACCCCGAGGAAACAAGATTTCCAGAGCACGGTTCGACAGGCTGCGAACGGACTATCTAGGGAACCGTCCGACGAGTACGACGATGACTATGAGGACCAGGAGGACCCTCACGGTGGCCCACTCCCTCGGATGATGACCTACCCGACACCACCATGCTCGACTCCGTTGTCCTTCCTGCGATTGCTCGGTGCGTGCTCTCGTATTATTTGTCTTGGTTTCCCCAGCTCACGTTGTTACTAGCTCTTTCCCCGCGTTTCGACCCAGGAGGCCCGCGTCGCCCTTAGCGCACTCCAGCGTGCATTCACAGATGCCGAACGCATTATTCCTGGCGTCACACTCGAGCTCATCAACGAGATTGTTGACTCCGTGGAACACGTCGAAGAAGAACACTGAGTACCACAGGTCTCTCTCAATCGTGACATTTATTCCTCTCCCTCTCTCTTGAGTATCTCTGTTTCACAGTAATCCGTAATTGTACGTGTCGGACATATATCATCCATCAACCCATCCCCAGATTACCCTTCCTGTCCCATTCCACTCCACCCATCCAGTAGTCCCGAGACCGACCTCTAGTGCCACGCAATTTCGCTCTGCATGTATCACTACCTAGTGTGTACTTACCCCAAGTGTAACCTCCATCTCGCAGCAGCATAGCTCAACATCACCACCGATATTGTATACCTGCAGGCATATTATAGTACAGCTAATCCAAGTTTACATCAAAATATCACGATTGTCAGCATGTCGCGGTGTGCTACTCCGCCGCCCATAGTCCGTTTCTTTTTCGAGCCCTCCCCGGTGCGTTTGGTCTTCTTCTTGACCCTGGTTACCGTAATTGGTGCAGGTGACCCGGGCACAGACGTGTCCTCGACCAGTGCGCTGGTACTCGATGCTCCCCAGGACTGGTACGTCAGCCCCGCCGTTGGGCGGCGTTGCTGAGCTTCGAGCGGATTTTGCAGCTTCCGGCATCTCTCCGACCCTATCCACAACATACGACTGCGGCGTTGTAGACCGCGGAGTACTTCGCAGACTCGGTAAACGAGAATTAACTGAGCACACAGATGACATTTTGTTAGTATCGAGAAGTCGTGACGCTTGAAGAGAAATAGCTCACCCGATGACTGGGGCAGCGGGAGATCATCAAGCCTTACGACTGGGATCGAATCGACATCTTCAACCTTCGGGCCTTTGCAGTGGGTCGATCGTCCAGCCAGGTAGAATGGGTCGTCACGCTGACGTTCTAATCGTTCTGCTTTTCTCTAGAGATAACATCTCAATGATCGCGATCCAAAGACGGAGTAGATAGAAAACCTACCCGCTCTCGTTCTGCCTTCTCTTCCTCGGTTTCTATCACCGTAGGCGTCAAGACATCCTCCTCTAGGAGTTCTTCGCCTTCTTTGCGCTTCTTCCGCTTCGTCTTCACATCTCCTGACTCTTTTGCCTTGCCCTTCTTGCCCTTCTTGACCTTGCGTACGGCAGCGGTCGCGTCGGCATCCTCGGACTCCTTGGCCACTTCCTCGGGGAGAGGTGGTACGATCCACGCGTCAAGTCTAAACCGTCTGGTATGGGAACGCTAGCTTGCGCGCTAGCAGCGAACCGGACCGAGGTCGTATGCACTGAACAGCGGCTTGACGAGGAATAAGCTCTTCGGAAAGTGTGGTTCTGCCGAGGTATCGACGCGCCGAAGGAAGATGATGAGCCCGCCACCCACCATAGTCGTTTTCGCTCGCCTCGAGTTTTGGCTGGAAGGCCAATAAATCCGCCCGTACGAAGGTCAATAGCTGCAGGATATTCGCGGCCTGTTTTCGACATACCTACGTCAGGAGCCGAACGTTAAAACACCATTATGATCACAATGCGAGATAACGTAGCCGTTCCTGAACTTCGATGTCAGGGTTTGAGACGAAATTCGCTGACCCTTCTTTCAACGAATACATCAACTGCGTCTCTGACTCTGGGTTAAGTCATCATATTTGGCCCAGTGGTCGGCTAGCTCTGAGCACCACGAGCCGAGAAACCTTGAGGTGCGGACTGCAGATAAACCGCGACTGTCACCGGTCCCGGGAGCAAGTCTGAGTGGACGGTCGGCTGCAACAGGTATTCCAGAAGCTTTTGAGGCTCATATAGCTCACTGAAGGAAACCCGGTCCGTCAGTCCATACTGACGTACCAACCGATAATCCGCACCTGCTGCAATATTCGCCACAGATGAATGCGGTGCCGCCCAGAGCACCTCGGCGCAGCTACCTTCCTCGTTGGCGTTTGCCAGTGAAAGAATCGTCACAGAGTAGCTTGATCATGAGCTGAACTGGACGGAATACCTCCTGGCTCCTCGCACACGAGCAGTGACATCCAAGATTTGGTCGCGGATTTGAGCTCCCACGTCGACATTCGCGACGTACGCGAGGTCAACTAGTTACTGACAAGTACCATTCGAAATCAGTAATGTTCTCGTGATGTGTGTCTTGTGAGCAAAGGGTTAAGATCCGTTGAGAGGCCAGAGTGAGTCGGTACGCCGGATTCTGGACGGACGAGCCAGCGTGTTGTGCCTGAGCAAGGGGGACTGCACCAGCACTTGGAGGATGGCCGCTGGCGCTGCCGGTGTGTGGTGTGATGAGCAAGGGACGAGAGGAACGCATCCTGCTGATGGAAGCGAGGTGTCGTTTCGCACTAAATGCGAAAGAAGTTGCTGAACAATGGACTGTAGATTGTCTTGGTGATCTAAGATTGAGGGATGATTTGTGAGTATATGTTCTTTTTGCGTATGATGTGATACATACCATCGCCGAGATCAGATCAAGTGCTCGCATACGTATGCTAATATCTTGGTCATTGATACTAGACATGATCATGCCTTGGTATTCCGCCACCAGATGCGGCCTCCATGGGTAGGGACAATCTTCACCATGGCCATGAGTGCGATATATTTCACTTACATTAAAGCCAGTGAATCGTTATATCATTATAGCATTGCATCGGAAACTTACGGTTCTGGTCGTCATCCTGAAGAAGAAAATTCGCGAGTCCTGAGTTTTTGGTAACGCATGTTCTCGCCGTACGAGAGCGTTACCCGCCAGACCCTGCAGCATACCACCAATGATGCACGTATGCACACACTCGTAGAGTAGCGATATCGCGGGTTGTCGTTGTAATGAGCTCAGTGATCTGAGGTTGAAGCTCTTGACTAGACGAGGTTTCGTTGAGGTGTCAGGGTGCCGAACTGCGAGGGTCTTCAGTTTGCCGGCAGACACGGACGAAGGTTACACTCACAAGTTTGATGATCTTAATTAACATCCAGTTATTAGTATGATGTTGGTGAGTAAGTGGAATAATTGTGGGACACCAGTGGTAGGTGATAGTCTAGAGGATTATGACGAGATAGTTCGCATATGACGTTGACAGAAGCAGCCACTACTAGCGCCTATTCTTCGAGTTAGCAAAGCCGCAATTCACCGTTTGGAGGTGGCGTCCCACCTTGATCAGAATCCCTCCAAACGCTCTTGAAGACGAGTCATAGCTTTCGAGGTTAACTCAGGATATTTCGTCCGAGCACTTTGTAGAGTTTTGGCGACTGCGTGTAACAAGAGCCAAGAATAAATTCTCAGAGAGAACGGCACGCTTCCTGATTTGAGCTCTTGAATGTGTTAACATTTTGATGACATCCGCCCAAAGATCTCTGGCAAGGTCTTCGGGGGTGACAATCTGAGCAAAGCCATTTAACGTTACAGGCCACGTCCTCGACCGCCCGAGAGCTGAAGTCCTAGGATTGAAATTTCAGCGATGAGTCAGTGTATGCGACTTGCCTACAGACGTGCCTTCTTAAGGAGATTGGTAGTAAGCATTAGAACATCAGTGTCTTCATTGAAAGACTGCGATGCGCCAAGGTATCCAACTGTCTTGATGTGTATATCTTGGGCGAGGACATGACCTCGACGACGGCTGGAGAAGGACACAGCCAACACCATGTCATAACCAAGCATGTCTAGCTACGCCTCGCATTAAAATCAAGCCGTATGACACACGCCATAATGATTCGGTACGAAACGTATGTGAGCTTCAGGCACCGCGGCTGCTTTGAGTCCCATATCCTTAGTCGAATCTCCTGCCGTATCATCGTCCACGTAGCTTGAAGGTCCCCAAACTCTAACTGGGCCTCCATCCGTTCTTGTTCGGCAGCAGTAACCGCGCTTATGAGGTCCATGTAAGGTTACACCGTACGCCCACATCGCGGACGGGCAGAAGGGATAGATAGCGTGGGGACGATGCGATTCTTGTCACATTTACGCTAGTAACAGAACTATGCGTTCCCAATTCTGGCGTAATCTGACCGTGCACAGGACGACGCGCCCCCAATGCACACACGGATGTGCAACTCGCACGTAGAAGGCGAACTCGAATCTGTGAGGAGAGTGTGTTCGCCGCACCGCACTCACTAGCGATTGTACACCACAGTGCGTCACTGACTCTGCTTAAACAAGTTTACTGGTCGATTACGCTCGGTCAGTGTGCTAATTTTCAAACTTTAACTCTTTAGAAAACTTCTCTCAAGTTCGAACTGCTGAGATTTTTGTTGATTGTTCAGTACAGTAACCTGCGTCAACATGGTACAAAAAACCACTTGAATAGCTCCAAACAACTAACACTAGCTGATGATGCGAGTGGCGCTAAACATTTTCAAATAGCTGCAAAATTCGGTCCTGCAAATTAAATTTCAGGGCTGCATCATAAACCGCCCATCGGCAACACAAAACTGTGGTGAAGCCCGCTGTATATAACCCAAAACCTTGAAAATGACTCGAAAGGAACACATGTACTAGATAGAACCATGTCGCGTATTTTCCATACACATGATTGTTCTCTGCCTTAGCAAGATGTAAGTATGATGCGCCAGTACATTGATGTACCTGTCTCGGAGTTGTGGTGGACACACCTCCAGACTGAGACTGCCTAGGGGATGGTTCCACAATGGAACCCTATACGCATGCATTTGGCCCTGCTCGTGATCCCTCGACGACTGGTTTCTCAAGGTTTCGACTACATGTCTACCATCACCGAGAATTGCGAGGCCAAATGTCCGCATGTTTGGACAACAAGGTCTTCACACCGATTGTCCGCTAGTTGGTTCGAAGTCGGATGCTGCGTACTTCAAGACTGTGCCTAACTGCATTTACACTATGGGTGCCTCGCCACAAAGCGTTGCCCATTGTTTACGAGTCCGCGCCTTCAACTCTCATTCTCTGTGACCCGACTTCAGGATAGCACCATTCACTACGAGAAACTAATGACGCGTAACATGTTGGAGCACGGAATGTTCGGCCACACCATCGGCTCTTTTGTCACCACGGAAAACGCTTTGTCCATCCCACGCGCACTGTCCGGTGACTAACACCAGGTGTGCTCCGCCGGAAGGATCCAGCGCATTTGCCAAGTATGCATCTTACGATGTGGAGCGGATCGAAGACACCCTATGATGTTCACGGTGGACACAAGGTATAGCGGCAAACAAGATGACAAACATTCAAGACACTTTTAGCCCCTCCCCGACACAATTACATAAGCGAGCCGCCTCACTGAATCCGCCCCCCACGGCAACCTTTGTGTCCCTAGTTTTCTTGGCCAGGAATAGGTCGCGGCGTCTAGTGTATCTGGCGCTTATGCAGATGTGGCACCTGCCGTATTTCTGTGTGGTACTTTCTGAGGCTGTCCTTTATATCCCCCAACCCGTAACTTGTGTGTATTACATAACATTTCTCAGATCCCGTCTTTGATGCCGGACAAAGAGACTCCTCAGAAAGTCCATCTTGTGTTGCTGCACTGAATCGGGGATGGTGGGGCAGCCACAACCCCTAAACTCCAGGTTACCCTATGCCCAGTCAACCGAGCACCATAAAGCAACCACACTTTCTGATAGCACTCTATAATGCAACTTTTCTTATACCCAGAATGCCACTGCTTACTAACTAGTTCTCGCGCTATTTCCCATGACGATTACCCCACCCGTACCAGCACATCCTCTTGCTTTTCTGGCGCAGTGATTTTAGCCCTGATCCAATTCCACGATAACCGGACGAGACTAGATAAGCTATGGAAAGCCTGCCACCGCATGATGGGTTTCTTGGTAGTGAGTAGCCATTTGAACCGTAACTTCAGCACACCCACCCACGAATTCTTGCCATTCTAACTCAGGCTTTCAGTCTCAAAAATCCACGTCGTCCGTTGAGGATGATGTTGACTAGGGATGTTCGACGTTGGGTACGGAAACATTGTGCACCTTCCCTTGCAACGAGAAAATGCCATTTGAGCAAGGTGATCATGGTGACTCATGTGGGGTAAGTGACTTCCGCGAATGTGGATATACTGCTTTGTTGTATTTCTGAGGTCTTTATTATGTATTCCAGGTACAAAGGTCTCTCACCAGTGGAACTATTGCGACCGATAAATTTGGTTCTCAGGACAATGTGGGAGTTCTGAACGTTGCCCAGGATGACGCGATTTGTCCTGGCCTGGCCGATAACACACCGCACGTATCCTTCTATTGTGAACACCCATATGGAAGACACCTTCATCCCCTTTCGTGAGAAAGGAAATCTCAGTAGCGATCAACCTTGCGTTCCTGGGCTTCTTCGAGAAGCGACTGCATCTTCCTGCTGGTGAGCTTGTTGAGAGACACGACCCTGATCAAATCAATGGTGGTGAAGCGCGGTGTATCAAGACACCACCAAGCAGTCGATGTAGCCCTCGGCGCGCATACCGATTTCGGCTCTCTGGTAAGGTATCTATGTCGCAAATTCTGCAAAGTTTCGCAGCACGGTGACCTCCCACGCTTGGCTCAGGCAATCGTCCATAATCGTTCTAGGTGGGCTTGCAAGCTGATGCCTCCTGAATCCAACGAAATGGTTATATATTGTTAAGGTTTGTTTTCCATCGCACATGTGAAATGATGTGGCTGGGTCTGGCATTTGGATAGCCTATACGTGGATATGCTGTATTGCAACATTGGCGCATGCCTTAGCCATCACTTCAGCGCCGACGGATCCTGCGGTGCAAATGTTCATTAGGGTGATGCTGTATAAGAGTAATCACCGAGATTTGCGAGATCCTAACTTCGACTGATGTCGTCATCCCCTATTAGGCCTCCTCCGGCGAGAGCAAAGCACAGTAGCTTCACGCGATATTTCCATTCACCTTGTTTCACGAGACCTGGATACGACGTGTCTCGTGTTTTGCGTGCACCTTCGGGAAGAAAGTCCACTGATAGCAGAGCACGCAGCACAGGCTCCGCCCGAAGGACAATACGAGACGGGTTCGACCGCCAAAGAGTGTGGTGTGTCGCGTCGTAGAATACGCAACTTGCGGTTGAAGAACAGAAAGGTACGATCATTCGGGGTGCGCTTCAATATGATTGCGAAACTCTCGTTAACCTGTTTCCTGGAGGGTGCTCATTCGTGGATCGCTAGTATGGGGGACAGAACATCATGGCGTCCGCTAAGCAACTTCTCATGGCGCGCATTCATCCTACATAATTGTTATCGATTGTCAAATTAAAACAAGTATGAAATGCGCAAGAGAACTCACCGTTCTGAGTTTTAGAACGTGTGGCCAGATTTATTGCGTTGATGTCATAAACAGAGCAAATGAACGCGGTACGACAGTACCTGGGGTCCTGCCTTATATTGACGCTCACGTGCACGCGCTTTCCGGTATAGCGAGCGTCTCGGGCTCGCAGTGTACTTTGCTAGTCTCGGCCACATCCATCCAAAGCTCAATACCCCTCCAATGACGACCCTTGGCCTTACGCCACAACGAGTACGTTGATACGACCTTCAGAGCTCCGGCAAATTATTGAAACGCGGTTGTAGCATAGAAATTGCAGTCAGAGCGGCAGATAACCTTTACGCGTCTCTACTACAAAACATACGACTCCCCCCACTCGAGTAGACGACCTACCAAATTTCTACCGCACCTTCATCTGCCCTGACATGGAACGGGACGCCGTATCAAGGGGCTGAGCGGTGGTATGCGAGAGCTCCTCAGCAAACATGCCTAAAACCACACACAGCGACATTCAGTTTGCCTTCCTTTCGACTGGTCACAACCATCATACGGGTGAGTATTCATGAAGGATAACGATGACTTGACGTTCTAAAACCATACCTACTCAGGTACTCAGCCACCTTGATCCTTCCACTGTATGCCGTGAACCGTGAGCGGAACACGTTATCCACGGTAAAGGTCCCGCGGGGAAACCCTGCCTGCCACGCTTCCCACCCCCCGGCTAAAAGTCGGTCGACGGCCACTCCACGCGTATTCTCCCCAGACCTTTATGCTCGTTCCCATGATTTCCTAATGCGCACACATTAAAGCTTTGAGCCAGGAGAAGTGGCGATAGGTTACGATCTACACGCTTTAACGCGCAGCCATTTCGTTGGAGATCTTTCGACTGGATCGATGGGCCATGTACGACAGCCTGGGGAAACCACCACTGTTCTGCCTGTACACTAGTGAATTAGTGAGTTCTCTGCTTTATTCGAATATGTTCGCTTATTCTAAACTACTGGCTTGTAAGCTTACAGATTGATTCCTTGATTCAATAATTCAGTAATATTTGGACGCGTCGAGTGCTCTTTCGGGCATCATCCATCTTCTATGAAAAACTCTTGCAAGTGCAACCCCAACTCGTGAAAATGGTTACCGTACGGGACTGTTACGGCACGCAATCTAAGAGCAAGCGGGGAGAATCACGTCGAATGCATGCAATAATTGCTCAAAAATCGTCAACATGGGTCAACTAATTTGAAGCGCCGAATACGATACTATGCTCTCTCGCAGGCGAACGCCAAGGGGACAGTGCGACGACGCAGAGGTCGATTGGAGTAGCCGGGCAGATAGTATTAGCCCAGAACAGCAGTGCACGAATGTAATTGTCTACGAAAGAGAGGCCATCGGCTTGTAACAATGCGAGCACGGGCGCGTACTACGGGATTGTTTTTGTCCACATTCATGACCTCGTCCCCTGTCCACGATCTCCTTGAGCTGTTCATCGAGCAGGTCGGCTAAAAATGTGGTTGGTTCCGGGCGATACTGAGGCAAGGTTAGTGCTTTACCGTAGATGATTGACTAGGCATCTCCTATGCGCAAGTTGGCCAGGCTTTGAGCTTTACAAAAGCACCACTGTTACCTATGGTGAGGCCTCCCCCGACGTGGTTTACAGCAACAGGGCCACCAACAGCAAGCATAGCGTAGATAGGTATTATCCTATATGATAAATGGGGCGTGAATTTCAGGACTAGACTAACCCCAAGTGTGCTCACCTCAGTTGCGTCACGCAAGAATAGCTTCGTAGTTTGCTGTTTCTGAAAATAAGTTACAAAGTTGCGGTGCTTTTCCATTCCGCAGCAGGTGTGGAAAAGAATAGCATTGCGGGGTATGCAAGAAGACCCGGCTTCCGTGCTCATCCAGTTCGCGGATCTCGTAGAAACTTTGTACTCTTTTTGCCTCGTTTGCGCGCTGTATCGTACCTGCTTGGACGCGGTCGAACTTTATCGCCCCCTTTGGGAGATGAACACGAGGGGCAGATCGTCGGGCCATAGTCCTGCAAGGATGACCGCTTGGTTACCAAGACCAATGTGAGAGGCGTGAGCGTTAAGCGAAGGAGTGGATGGTGATGGCTTCCCTCGCGGAACAAGGTTCAAAGACACAGAGTGGATATAAACTCTTGTCGTAGAGGTAAGGAAGTGATGTCCCGAATATTCGAGACAGATATATAGGTGGCTATTAGCATTGGCTTGAGTACTCAAGTTATCTCTCACAGATGACAGAATTTAAACGGCTTTACCGTCTTCGCTAAAGAGAGTCCCTGACAACGTAAGGCGCCCCTGTTCGACGCAGGCTAGCACACTCATCGTCTCGCTCATGTCGGTCAACAAGTCGCATAGTTCTCGGATGTTTGGCCAACCTTGGCGTGCGAGCTACTGTACTAAAAACTCAGCGGCCATGCAGAATAACATTAATAATGGGACTGCCTACCGGTTGGCCTGCTCACGGTTTATCCAAGGGCTGAAAACAGCGGTTTGGACACAATAGGGCAGCCCACAGTCAATATGGGTCCCTATGCACTGGAACCAATGGCCCCTAAGGTACAAAGCATCTGATGACCGATTCTCAGTTCATAATAGCTGCCTGGAGACTTAGATATGGAAAGCTTATACTTTTCCAAGTCTTAGATCGATCGGGAAGGCATAGCAACTATAGAATTTATAAGCCAACGACATGAAAATAAACGTTAAATCCACTCACGATGATGCTTGCCGCCCATCGGGCGTGACTTCGTCCCCGCCAGAGTAAGTGCTCCATAAATCACGGAGAATACAGAAAATTGCATGGTTCAAAGGAGCGGGAGCCGTATTGAGGGTCTATTGGCTCGGGCGAGGAGAGTCCTAAAGACCAGGGAAGAATCGTAGGTATTTCACGATATAAGCCCCGATTCCCACTCTAAACCTTACAAATATCGCATGCGTTACCCTTACACCGAGAGGGCAACACTCTCCAAACAAGCAACTCTGGCGTAATCCTCGGGGATTGGGAAGGGGGCCAGAGGAGTTGTTTCTTTTCTTACGAGTATATTAGCCTTGTAGCTATTAATGCCGGGGGTTTGGTCAGGCCAGCGCGTCCCAGCTTCGTTGTCGCAGTCAGAGGTAGGTTGTCGCGCAGCAGCGTGCGGACAGTGACCCATTGCTCTTTCCAGAACGCGTTAAGCCGTTCTCTGGGTCATGTTGAGTTTCTTTTACTTTGCCAGAGTCAATGACACAGATCACATCGCGATAGTGATGGAAGTCTACGGAGGAGTAAATTCAAGATGGATGGGGAGTAAGGATGGATAACCAAATGTTTACCTTCCGCCACGTTAGTCGAAGCAATGATTTTTCCATCCAGTTGTTGGCGCAAAGACGGAGCGTTGTTCGTCACTGGGACAGGTTTGCATGAAGGGGGTACGCCTTGGTGCGAGGCAGATCACGTAAAGCATGGAGACACGCTTGGATCTCTTGCACGGACGCCGGAAGAAATATGAGTACCCCTCCTGGGTCCGCAGACGGGACATCTACGATGTGTTGTTTGACCATTGCTGCTATGAGCTGCCACTAGGTCAGACAATGTCAGTAAACATGTAGGGGCTCACTTGCCTCGATGTCAGACTTTGTCGGCGCGAGTAATTGAATGCAAGGCAGTCACGACACGTTCATCATCAATGGACCTCGCGCCGCGTCCCTCCCGCCCCCCCCAGACTCTCATTTGCCAGTATGCTCTTTTTCCTACATTCAATCTCGGTTGGGGCTTTGAGGCCTTTTTTCCCGGACGGGTGCGCGATAAGAAATACGAGGTAAGAACTCCTCAAGATATCTTGGAAGGGATGAGAGCTGGCCTTGCATGAGAAAAATAAACTTCTCACCTGTCTTCTACTGGGTGCGTTAAAAAACCCGGGAATCGTGAGTAATGGCGCGTTTGCCGAAATACTTGATAAATATCTCGTGATTTATCGTCGCAGACATGAGGATAACTTTGAGATCTTTATTGTTCCGTAAAAGAGTTTTCAGTTCAAGAAGCAGCAAATCGCCGTCTACGACCGCTCATGGACCTGATTTGAAGAAGCATGATTAGGAATATAGATAACTGGGGATGAGCGACCGGCGTACCTCGTCGACACATGACATGAGTGACACCGTGCCCAAGCTTGTCGCCGGAGTTGAACATACGTAGGACCACACGCGTAGATGTGCAGAATAAGAGCTCTCGGTGCGATCACTTCGCTGCTCTCGCCAACGGATGGCGTACCCGACCGAGCCATCCTCTTAAGTCGTTCTGATGGAGACGCGGGAAGCCACACCAATCGCGGACAATCCACGGCCGAGGTTGAGTGACAATGATATTAGTGGCCCGGATGATCCCACTGATCCCGCATCTATTGAGGAGAATCTAGGAACAACTGCGGCACTGGAACGTCAGTTAGCAGTTTCCAGATTAAAAGAATATGCAGGACAGAAGAGCGTACACTGCGTAGTTTTTCCCACAGCCTGGCACAGGATGAGAGACAGATGATACAGTCGGAGTCTCATGAATAGACAATCACCTGTTTCTCCGACCACGATAACACAGCGGTTTCTTGTCCAACATGTCAAGGAATTTATCCTTGGCTGCGAAGGCCGGAAGCCTTCTACGAGCGGCGAGAATGTCGTTATAACCATGAGATTGGCGTAGCTTGTCAAATTCGGGCTTTTTAACCGTCTTGTCGTCGCGTGGATCACGCCTAGACATGCTGCGAGGTTGCCCGTCCGCCTGGAAGAGTGTTGTGTCTGTGTATCAACGACGTCGTGATCTTTTCGCCTGCCCAAAATCGTTTCCTACGCCTGAGGAAGTGGCGCAAGACGTCAGACATCTCTGGAGGGCCGTTCTTCGTTCGATATTGACCCAGGCCTCCTCGATGAAACGCACCGCGGCCATGACCACGGTCTCTCCTTGCTTCAATGAGAGACCCATTCTGGTAAGCCATCAGGAGCTGTGATAACATGTGCAGCCGTACAACACGTAGGAGCGCGACCGTTGGGAGGAGGTGATATACATTGGCGGCGGCGGACCTTGGAGCGGTAGGGCGCGGCCCTTCGCCAAAGAAACAAAATATTCAGCTGGAATGGCGCGACAGGCAGAGGCACAATGAGATGATTTCCGTCCACGATCCGCGCTATTCATATGCGGCAAGTTCATCTTCATCAAGTTGCTCCATTTCGGAGGATTCCGCGCTCAGGGGGGGGGGGGGGAGGACGTCCACTGGACTGGCCCATGAGAGCACGGTTGAGGGTTGTTGCTAAGAGCGTGCCAGGTCCAGTTCTCTACCAGCTGCTTATCTTTCGAGACATTGCTTTTACAACATGTGCACGGGCCAGCCGCATTCTTTGATGGCCTTCTCTTCAATCCAACGCGCCTTAAGATCCTCGGTACCCGCATGTACAGAAGAAACGAACGGATTTGAGGAGTTGATACCCCGGTAAGAATCGTTCGGGAGGTCGCATTCGGGTAAATGCAGAATGAGATATTCCAGGACAAGCCTGGAGAGGTTCGAATGAACCCAATAAGGCTGTGCTTAACTGGACGAGTAAAAGCGTTTTTAGAACGAGCTGCACTTGCTGTTTCCGTGAAACCACAAGGTTTTCAGCTGTTTTTCGACAGCACCGGCTTGTGTTCTTCGTCGAGAGAGCTGGACGCAGGATCTGCAGCTTGGGGGTAAATCTCGAAAGCCTACACGGCAGAGATGGTCCGGCTAGTTTGCATGATGATGGTGTTAAGTGATGTTGAACGTGCCTTCTTGATCGAGTCTTCGACAACTCCACTCTCGAAGACTGCCCGCCATTTTCGCTTCTGCTGCGTTCGCAAACTCAGGGGATGTCCCAGCCTGACCTTTCTCTTTGCCACTCCACCTTCCGTCTTCTTCGCAGCTTTCTCTTGTCGTTCCGTTACAGCTTTCCGGGCGGCGAAAGGGTCAGATTCGTACATCCACTGTTGATGTTCCGGAGCTTGTTTATGCTCTGCAGCCAGTTCGTTCCAATAGTCCCGAGGGCCAGGCGGAAGTACTCGGTTGAGCTGGATACCATTGTGCAAAACTACGGATTTGAATGAATCTACAGAACATCAATATGCTGCTAAAAAGCACTGACACGATAGAGGGCATAGGTTGCCCCCCAGTGACGTGCCTCGAGAGCAGTGGGAAGCACCTTGGAGGGATGCGGCTCAAAGCGTACGGATTCGTGTTCATTCTTCTTGTTTGTTCGACTTAAACTTATCGCGAACGAAAATCCTCCCGCCTGCTTGTACTGCATACACATCACAATGAGAAACTAGCGTTACCGATGATCTGTAAGTCTCACCGTATCGACTGTGGGCTTGTGCCAACCTTCCTTTTGACATCTACGCGATGGGATTAAGCGCACCTCCTTAGGACCGGTCCACTTGAGGTAAGTGCTCCTCGAGAGATGTTCTCAGAAGACACTACCCTCGAAGAGCACCTCCCGCATGTGCGATATCCTGGATTGCTCGTTGCGGGAATGAGGCCTCTTCAGTACCATCTCGTTGAGGCAGACTCAGTGGAAACTTGGATCCAGGGGGGAACAACGGTTTCTCCTCGGGTTTGGATGGATCTGGAGGGGGCTTCGGGGCAGAGGATTTGGAGGAATTGCCGGCATTTCCAGTCTTAACAATGCCTTTCCTAGGAGGCATCCCAAATCTAAAGCGTCAGAAACCCGTTAGAAATAAGAAGAAATGTGCAAGCGTGACAGTCACATCGCGGCCTAGGAAGTAACGCGTGGCGCAGACGTCTACACCTGCAATAAGCGCTTCATCCATCCCATTCACCACCAGGTTCAGCTCTTCCTCAATTCTTCATTCCGGTCATGTCACTCTCTTTGTCATGTCTGATGCCGATATCTACAATCTTGAATTTTCTATCTCTAGTTGCCAAAATCACCCAAGAACTCGTCAACCATACTGGACTCAATGACAAGACCCTCGCCGAGTTTGTCATTGCAACTACCACGATGATTCCAAGAGCCTCGCTCAATTCAAGGGAGAAACTAAACGATGTTGGGGCCAACTTTCCTGACTCCTTCGTGGAGAAATATGGACCGGCTAATTTCTCAACATGCACCCGAAAGCACAAGAAGAAAACCAGCCGCCGCAACAGAAATCGAGTCGGGCAAGGAGGAGATTCTGGTATGAACTCGACAAGAAGAAGCGAATATTTCCCGCTTGGCACTCAAGGAACCAGGAGTGGCAACCCACTGCGTAGCAAAGGACGTGCTAATGAAAGGAGGTGGGACGATATGATGTCGCAGTTCGAAGGAAGCCGCAAAGAAGCCACGGGCCCGGCCAGCGGAGAATGGCTTTGACCGCTCGCCGAAGCGCACTCGAACGTCCACTCCCGCTCGCGCTCACCATATCGCCGTCGGAGTCCAGTCCACCGCGGGGACGAAGGTCATGCTGCGACAGGAGGATGGAGAAAGAGGGCGCCATGGACGGGGGCGACCCCCAGCTGGACGACCGACCAGTTTCTGTTCAAGATTTATGACGGTGGGAGAGTGTCAGGCCTGAAAGAGTTTGGCCCCCGCGTTTGTTCAGCTAGAAGGGGTTGCAGGACGGGCTGAGGGTACGTGGTATGTCATAATACAAACGAACGCCGCTCACAGACTCTACGACATCTGCTCAGGTATGGTCCCATGTGTCCAACTTACACAACAGGCGCGCGAGCCAACTCGGCGACTGATCTCTACTAGAAGGGGGGGGGGGGGGGATCGTGGCCCCAAGTCATAACGTCAAAGTTAAGGTCATGAGCGTGGCCGGAGAATCGCGAATACGGGCCTTTCCATGAAAGAACGTTGATCAGGTTACTGTGGACGTATGACGCTGACCATACGTCACCGTCACCACTTGCGCAATCAAGTCTGAAGTCGAACTTGCCGAAGAAGAAGCGTCTCGTTCTGCTCGAGGTGCAAATGCGGTACCCGTCGGCTCCAAGGGATTCAGCAACGAACCCATTACGCTCAGGCGAAACGCTGCTGACAGTTCACCGTGGAACGATTGGAAATCAAACAGCTCATTTCATCGGGAATTATAGACGCCTCCGAGTACCCAGATCTCGATGAGGACTTCAGCAACCCGGCGGCACGAGCAGAAGTTGGAGGAGGAGCTTGACGTAGAAATCCGAGAGGAGGAGCCACCTTTCCTTGCCGGTCAGACGAAGAAGACGTTAGACCTTAGCCCTGTGAAGATCGTGAAGGCGCCAGACGGCTCCCTCAACAGGGCGTGCGCTCGCGAGGAGCATCCCTTGCGAAGGAGCGTCGAGAACTGCGACAGCAAGAAGTCAATGAACAAGCCGACTCTGATGCTCGCGACTTCAGCCAGCCGTGGTTAGACCCCATGTCCAAGGAGGGAGATAAGGTCTTCGCTCAGGATCTGCGGGGCAACATTCGGGGATCAAAAAGCCTCAGGAGCAGCCGAAGTGGAAAGAGGTTAACTTTCAACAAGGCGACTAACTACCTACGGCGAGATTTCGAAGCTCAGCATTCAAGACCAGCGTGAAGAGCCTCCCTATCAAAGTTACAAGCTTCGCGACCCTCTCCTGCAGGCCATTCGAGATGTGTGTAGCCCTCATTCATTTTTGTGCATAATATTTGACTATCCGTACAGCATCAAGTTCTTATCGTTGTTGGCGATACAGGATCTGGCAAGACGACTCAAATGGTTCAATACCTCGCCGAGGATGGGTTTAGCCGATAAAGGCCGAATAGGCTGTACGCAAACCACGTCGTGTCGCTGCCATGTCCGTAGCCAAGCGTGTCGCCGAAGAAGTCGGCTGCCGCCTGGGACAGGAAGTCGGCTACACTATCCGTTTCGACTAAGACTGTACGAGTCCAGAGACGCGTATCAAGTACATGACGGACGGTATGCTACAACGTGAGTGTCTGATTGACCCCGACGTCAACTCAGTACTCCGTCGTTATGTTGGACGAAGGCGCACGAGCGTACCCATCGCGACCGATGTCCTTTTTGGATTGCTCATAAAAAAGTATGTTTAAACCATGCACTATTCGAGGCTCCGAGTTCTCTGCTGATTGTATTGTATCGGAGGCCATCAAACAGTTCGTCCAGTGGGGAATCTGAAGCTCATCGTCACATCTGCTACATTGGATGCCGAGAAGTTTCTCCAAATACTTCTTTGGTTGTCCTATCTTCACCATTCCTGTGTCGTTACCTACCCTGTCGAAAGATCCTTTACACTAAGGAGCCAGAGACGGATTATCTTGTACGCCGTCCCTCATCACTGTCATGCAGATTCATCTAATCCGGAGGCCTCCAGGCGACGTCCTCCTTTTCCTTACCCGGACAAGAGGATACGAGGTCGACACGGGCTTATCGCAGAGATTTTGTACGAGCGTATGAAGACGCCGCTGGTGTCCCAAAGTCCACTGCACTGTCTAGGTGCTATCCTCATCTACTCTTGCCCTGTCCCTTTCCGAGGTACATAGTCTCGAGTCTTCGAGCCCTACACCGTGGAGTCATAATACGTTCCCGGCGCAGCGAAAGGTCGTCGTGGCCAACCAACGTCGCGGAGACGCGGGGAAGGTGGGGGGGGGGGGTGTTGGAACCATGCCCCTGTTATCTACTTACTTTCATCGACACCCGGGCTTCTCGGAAACAGAACGCATAACGATCGCGTCGGCTAGGTTATGTGGACTCGCGGTGCGTAGGCTCTTCCCTATACTTCGCAAAGCGCAGTCAATCTGCCAGAGAGCTGGACGTGCTGGAGCGGACAGGTCCCCGGCAAGTGCTACAATGCTGTACCACTGAGGCCGCGTTTTCGTCAAACGAGATTTGGCCCAACGTAACTCCATCCCCTGATATTCAACGTACCAATTGTGGCGGAGTACGATCGTTGACACTGAGGCTGAAAATGGGCATCAACGACTTTGGCTCAGCTTTTTCGACCTTCATGGACCCACCCCGCGACAACGCCAGACTCTTCTCGACAGGCGCCGAGTCCGCTGTATGAGTCTCTGGTCATCGGGCGCTTGTACGATGAGGGCCTCCTTACGCGCTTAAGGTGTAAATGGCGGAACTTGTTCCCTATTGGACCCTGCCTCTGGCCAATATGTCTTATACGCGCGTCAGTTGACTAAGTATGTTCGTGAGGAGGAGATTCTCAACCTCGATCGCTCGCGTGAATGGTCGTGTCTGTGCAAAAGCTGTCTTCTATAGACCGGTAGTAGAAGCAAGGGCACAGGCCAGACTCGAAAGAAAGTGATCTAAATTCCATCCAGCCAAGAAGTTCGAGAGACCCATTCTGACACTGCGGAATATTGAAACAAAATCACTCATGTATAAAACGGCTGGGAGAGGCGAGCAACTTCTCAAATCCGTGGTAGCTACGATAACTTCATTCAAGAAGCGCGATAGCATGCGTCGTGTCGCAGGATGTGCGTAGCAGCTGTTGCCCTGGGCATTATGGACAGGTGTTGTACCACCTCTCTACACAATGAAGGCAACTGACGCTGACAATTTTCGCTTAGATATAGTACGCCAACCGGACATTCTTTTTCGTGCCGGCAAGGATTACAACCGTGTGCGACGGGCGATCGCCTCGGGCTTCTTCCCGACACTGTCAGCGAAGAAGGACCCGCAGGAGGTCTAACAATACCGTAGGTCGAAGGGCTCGCCAGTGTACAAATTCCACCCGTCCTCATGCGCTCGTTTCAACCGGAATCCGGAGTGATTATCTACACTACGAGCTCATCCCACGACGCGCAGAGTACTGCCACAACGTCAACCGCGATCGAGCCCGAATTGGCTCGTCGAGGTTGCGCCCACAATTCTTCTTCACAAGTCGCGGACGCGAACAAGATCCTCGAGGGCGCAAGAAGCAGGGAAAATCGAGCCGGCTGTTCAAACAAGGTTTGTGCCAGCATTTCTGCGTCTGTCAATCGGTGTGTGTGCTCCTGTCATAATATAGTAACGAGAAACCAGGACGTGGCGACCGTCCAAAGGTCAAAAGGAGCGCACGATCCGTTACTGTCTTTCTGTCCGTTGTTGGTCTTTCTGACTTTGCTGACGAAGGACTATATAGAGGCCAAACATTTGGTTTGAGTTTGTTTGTCCCTCGTGATCGGGCGTTTATGCTTTATTCGCCTGGAATGTGCTGTTGTTACCGGATCTGTACCATGAATAATGATCGCTGCTACGTCTACGCGCGAATTTTCGCGATCAGCTTGTATTTGATTTTGGTGGGCGAGCACGTACCACCTAATGCGGTAGCGTCCGCGGATATGCAAAAGTTTTGCAACATTCCACACGGTACTAGGGGGTTAGGCGACTGCGAACGAGGACGCACCTATGAGTTGGGTTCCGACTGACTTGGAGGTGAAGGAGCACATGTTCGACTTGTTCTCGAAGTGTGGTTCTCCGATAATCCGTATTTACACAAGTCCTGTTCATTGTATCCATGTTCCTCCATGATGGTAATCTAGAACTCGATCCTCTTCCCAATATTTCTGTTCGGCGGGCAGTACAGTAGTCATAGTGCTGGCTTCGGTACCCGCGCGCTGCAGCTTCCTTTGCAACTTCCTCGCGCCCGTCATAACTCCGCCAGAGGTTGCTTGTTGGTGAGACCCTACGACTCAGCTCGGCGTCCCAACCGCGCTTGAGGACTCAGCAATCTATGACTAATGGGGAGCTAGAGTGAGAGACACAGTAACACGACCTGAGAAAGACGTACGAGTGCAGGATATTTAGAACATCTTCGGACCCTTGGGCGTTGAGCCGATACCGTCCGAAGTCGGACCCGAGACCGACGCTAGAGCAATTTTGTTAAGATACCGTTTTAGAGTTATACACTGTCTACGGCCTATGATTCCGGGCACATACTGTTCTTGCCCGCCACCTTTCCGATATGCTCACGTGATCAGCAACGACCCTGCACGGTGGCCTCGCGTGATCCGCAACGAAATCCGGAGCAAAGTTGACCATCAACGACGAACACGTCGTTGGCCTTCCCACCATCTCAAGGATGTCGTCGACGGTTCACGTTGTGGACAGCCCTCGTGCGTATGCACCCGCGGCCGAGGGCGAAGAGTGTCAGACCCGATGACGGGTCGCCCGTTAGAGTACTTGATTGCCTGGCGGGCGGTGTCGGTCGGACGTCGTGCGAGAGATCAGACGAGCCATTTTCCAATGCCGGGTTCATTTTTCTCTCTTCGATAAGCCGTGCTAGCCCCAATGGACTGTGTTTTAAACGGCTTCAACAGGGCCTCCGAGTGGCAGGAATGGGGACAAGGCAGGAACGCGTACCTCAGTCACCACCCCATTTGGTGGTCGGAGTGTACCGCATGAGTCGGCGAACGCATTATGACAGGTTGTGCGTGAGGGTGATGTAAGCGGACCGCCGAGGATGTACAGCTGACGGAAAGAACGGCAATGGAGTTTCCAAGTTGGTGACCTCCTCTGTGAAGAAATATCAGTTTGAGCGCATTTGTTGCACTGGCAATACTTACCCCTCATACACCAATCAAACTTGGCGATTTTGCCCCGTGGTGAATCGCGGTGTTGATATCCTGAGTCGTGAGAGCGAGTTGGAAAGTCTATGAAAATATGGTCAGTACGTCGGAGTGGCGCGACGTATACCATATGCACCTCCGGGTACTTGTCGATGAGGATTCGGGCTATATCAATCTGTTCCAGGGTGTCCCTATGAGGTCCATGTGAGCGGACGTCATTGCAGTAAACCCCTGTGAGAAACATACCGGACACGCCAGGTACTGTTTCAAAAAGTCTTCGCCTTCGTCGTAGCCCGCCCAATCCGCACAAGCAACGAACGCGGACCTGTAGCATGACCCACCATGCGTCAAGCTTGATGTACATGTCGTGAACGCTAAACCCTTGAAACATACCAGAAGAATCCGCCGACCTGACCCTTCCTCAAACGAGGAATGTCGACATGTTGAGGAATCTCGCCATTTAGGTCGAATGCGGAAGCATTGTTTAGCGTAATAAGGCCCGCACAAAGATGGGCCACAGGCAGGTCTAAAGTATGCTCTGTCAGCACGGTGGATAACAACCCGGTCAAGAAGGTTTACCAATATGTCCGTACCCTAACAATTTTATATCGTCAAGCAGATGTATATGAGTAAGTGAAGAACTTCACATACGATGACCGGAGACCTCTTCATTATATGCAGAGCAGCTCTTGAGGGTCACTCGGGAGTTTGTCGCTCCTCCTGGCCATGTCCATCTGCCCAGAACTCCCAAACCACGAATAACGAGATAGTATAACGGCCCAAACAGCCAATCATGCGGAAGAAAACCTTGCTCGCGGACGGCCTCTGACGAGGACTGTTCGACCACAAGCGCATTGGTGGCTCGACCCTTCTCCTGGCCGAGAACCGAGGTAGAGGCACCGTCAGTGCCGACGCGTCTGTTTCTCCCAGAGACGAAAGGAAGAAACTTCATTTTGAGTGACGAGGACAACGCAAGTGCTCAAGGCCACCTGGCTGTAGACCGTGGTGGGATGAGACGGAAGACGTGATTGATGCAGGGTTGCGCGTTGAGTAGTAAGCAATCCCATGTGAACGCATGGCGCGCCGGCCCGCGGTCAGTGGCGGGGCGGGATTGAATGCGCCACAATGGCTCCGCGTCTATCACTCGGCTTTCTTTTTCTTTTTTCACTTCAGCGATGTCGACCGTTCCAGGATACACGAGACGCGAAGGATAAGGTGTGTTTTCATTCTCTATTGCTTTCTCGGCATGTACCGCACGCTACGTTAGGGAAATGCGGCTTTCAAGAGCGGCGACTTCCCTGCTGCGATAGGGCACTACACCGCTGCTATTCTCGCCGACCTCAAAGAACCCTACATACTGCGGCCTCAATCGCGCTGCTGCCTACCTCAAACTAGGCAAGTATGTAATCTGACATACTTGAGCTATTCACAAGCTTCAGCTTGGCGTGTAGGAACGAAGATGCCACCGACTGCCGCGAGCGTGCACGAACGGGGGGGGGGGGGGGACCGACTATCGAAACTCGACCAGAAGAACGTAAAGGCCTCGGTTCAAGACGACGGGGCAAGCACGTTCAGGGCCTAAAAAGCGACGAATAAATTGAAGCGGGGCGAAAGAAGGTGCGTACGCTAGACAGTGAACAGGGAGCATGTCTCACAAATCGTTATGTCCAGACTTCAAACGGACACTGCCAACTAGGACCCCAGAAAAATGAGCAGCTAAACAGGACAGTAACTAAGATCAGAATAGGGTCTGTCTGCATTATAGAGCGTTATCGCATGCTGGAAAGGTGCGCCTTGTCTTATACTCATACCTTATGAATTTTGCTCATCTACCCACAGACGCCGATGTACAAATCGATGTCACCAACACCGGGGGGGGGGGGGGGGGGGGGGAGTCCCGCTCGTCGTCCAAAATTCCCTACCACTCACCTACCCCCGAGCCCCGTCCCCGCCTCGGCCCCCGCGGGGGCGCGGCGCCGAAATCGTAGACGAATTCCAATTCAAAATATGTTGCAACCAGCGATCCCGAGACAACCAGAAAGCATTGTCCTTCGAATACAGTCGCATACGCACCCTGATATTCTACTATCTACTGCCCATCGGACGGACTCATTAAACATGTCTCCGGACTCAGAACATCGCACATTATCGTTCGCCGCATCGTCGACCACCAACCTGGTCATCCTAACAAAAGCCACTTCCTTCAAGGATCTCAAGCAAGGGCACGAGGACACACATGTGAAGCACAGTCTCCCGGCCATGCGAATATGCTTCTTTCTCAACTTCTCCACCATCCTCGGACGCCCAACCCAATCCGAAAGGCTCAGAATTGGGTGCGGGACGGCATATTCCGTGCCTATAATGGACCAGCAATAACATTCTTCAGAAACCCCGCTCACGGCCAGAGATCCGATAGTCCCACAACAGCAGCGCCTCCTGGCGCTGCGTCCAAGTATCCTGCACCCCAGTTCCCATGCCAACCATCTGGATACGATACAACGCGTCGAAAAGCCGCGAATCCGGTCCGCTTTACTCGCATGTTTCGAGTTCAATAGGGCAATGGAATGCCGTTTGAGCTCACCCCATCTGATGTTGAATAATATAGGTATATTTCCTAGCGTTGTAAAGTTATTCAATGAATTTTTGTAGATTGGGGGATTAACTGAACGCTCATCCCTACCGTATGAAAACCTTACACCCATACCGTCTCCGACCTGTCGGTGTTCAGACATACGCATATGAAGCCCGGCTGCTGGGTATCCATTGAGACAGTTCAAGTCTGTGCCTCGAGAATAGCCCGGAGTCTGACGCTTAAGAAACGGCTCAAGACGATATTATGGCTCAACATGGCTCGAGTCCCCAGTGAAGATTCCGTGCCTACGCATTACAGTTTGGTCTTCCATTTAGCACCCAGGACGAGAGTGAAATTGGTGAAGGAGGTCCTTGGGACGGGGTCCGGCGCGGGAGTATGATCATATTGAGAAAGGGGTTTGCTATAGAAAGGTTGTGGGGACGGTGTCAGCTCAGGCCGTCGGCTTGAAGTAGCTTCTTGGGTCCTATTCCATCCGCATATGAAAGGTGATGCATTGAGATATAATACAAGCAATCATAACAATACCAATCATAACATCCCATCTTGTACAGCGATCCAGTTCATACCGATTCGAGTCTTCCATGCCTTACAAAACGCATATATGTATCTCAAGCCACCCTCCATTGCCACCACGCCCCAATTGGGGTCTTCGGGCTCATGCTCCCAACCTGTCCAGTAGGCCTAGCGATCCCCAACTCCGGAGCGCACGCCGGTCGTGGTTCACCCGGGCCCGCCAATTGACGGCCCGACCTGCACACCCTCCGAAGCCCACTCCCACTCCGTCACGGTGCCTCCTTGTTGCGACGATAGCTGGCCAAACGGATCTCTTCGTAAACACTCAGCGGACATAAGAGAGGGAATGCGCACCATTGCGACCCCACACAGACGCTGCCGTCACCGCCATGACCTTGACAAGTTTTTACCTGTAAGAGCGCCGCAAATCCTCTTCGGCCATCGCCAAGAGGCCCAAGCCTGCGCCACCCGCATCTGCCCCTCCAGCGTGGATGGTCGGAAAGCGTCTGGAGTTCGAAGTGTATGGTCCGGAAAAGTTTGATGTTGTAGTTGCGGGCGTGAGTGTGAGGCAGTGAAAAGCCAGTGATGCGGAATCTAATAGGTACGGTGAGAAGAAGTATTGCGTCTGGCCTAAACAAAAAGGGGTGCGTTCGAGTTTTGCCCTCGCGAAGCCGTGATACTACTAGCGATTAATGGACTCTAGCGGTCTGTGGGACTATCTTAGACTCACAATTATGGTCTAAAAGTTTATGTCAAGGGAGCTGAGTTAGTGAACGAGTGTGTTAGCCGACCCACCCCCGCGACCCCACTGCGCGAGGCGTGACATATCAAGTCGTGATAATCGAAGCCAGCAAACCTGCCCGTCTGTGTCGAATCGAACTAATGTCAAAAATACATCCCCCATTTTTTGGAGGGAAAGCCTTCTCACCCGGTCCATATTACCCTGTACATATCCGGGCCCAATCCAAACTTAGACCTAAAGGCTCAGAGAGAAGGGCCTTCGGCAAAGTATACGCCGATAGAGGGTGGGGTAGTCATCAACACGTCGCCGTCAGAGATCTCACAGTACGGTCTTTCCTTCACAGTCCTCGGGACCACTCAGAGGGCACACAAACACCACCAAAGCGCACATTATCCAAGGACAGCCAGCGGACGCTTCAAATCGTGCAGCGTTTACGTTCTCGGCTCGTGTGTCGCGACTCCATATTCACATTCCCTGCTCCGTGTGCCTCCAGCATCTTCAGCTTCTCCTCCAGCCGCCCTGCACGACGACGCGACTCGCCGCGAGATACTTTCCAGTCCGCACGCAATTCCGCGGGCAGCAGGCACCGGGGGTCTGCGGCGCGGACGCACGGACACGAAAACAGGCATCAAGACGTCTCCGTGCTCGAAATAGGCCGGCGCGCTCGTCGTCCGAGTCGGTGGGTGGGGTATTCATCTTGGTCCTCTTCGACGTCGTCAAGCTCTCGTCTAACTGGTGAGAAGCCGGAGGGGGTGTAAATCGCTGTCATCGGCGTCGTATTCGTCGCTTGAAACGTCTAAGGGATCCCGCACCCCTCTGCATCGTCAGGTAGAGGGACACTCAGGAAGGGCCCCCAGGCGCGTCGCGGGTTCAGGTAGCGCATGAGCGGTAGACCTCGGACTGGGCTCCTAGTCGGATGCGCTGGAATTCCCCTCTTCAGAGTGGTAGATGGGAATGAGGTGAGGCCGGGGCGGTAGACACTATTTCTGAATCATCCTCTGAATCTGTTTTTGGCCAGGAAGGGACCAACGCCAAGCATTGCGATGAGCTTGTAGAGTGTCTCGCGTTCTTGAGAAATGCTGCGAGGAGCAGAAGGAATCCGTGGACTTGTTGCATCGAGTATTTGCAATAGGCACGGACGAGCCAGACGAAGTGGCAAGAGGGGGCGAGGGGAGATGTTTAGACGATACCCCAAAGTTGATGGATTTTACAAGTCCCGGATTGACACCGAATGAGAAAACGCGTTCCAGAAATGCGATGTTCTTGCTTGCGGGAATGGAGTGCAATGGATTCGCTTGCGCAGGAGTACCTGCTGGTTGCGCCCCCGAAGCATTCTCAGTGGAGTCAAATGCAGGTGGATAGGACGGCGCGCGGCGTATGACTTCTCGAAGTATTTGAGTGGCTAACGACGGGTCCTCCCAGAGATGTCGACCCCCTTCTCCGCCGGAAGGAGGGATAGGCATGGCAGTGTTCAAGGTAGATAGCAGTGCTTCCAAGATTTCAGTATAGTCGAAACGAGGTTTCCTCGTCGCTGACTCTTCCAGGGATGATAATGACTGCTGCTGCCGGTCAGCGCGGCTCGACGGAAGCAGCTTCGGAATGCATTGATTTTGGAAGGTAATCAGAGCTCTCATCCGCGACTGACATTCATGTGCCCAGTCGAGGATGTGATCTTCTGATTCTACACGTTCGAGAAGTTATTGATCTTTCAAAGGCGTAGGTGACGCAACTGTGACATACCGCAGATGAACGTTTCGCGGGTCATCGAAAGTGGAAAGATATATCCTCCGCCATAGATGCTTGTCTTTGGGAGAGTATATCAGCTTTCGCATTGCATTACACGTCTCTGCCAATGCTGCGATCGTCTTTGGGTGATCATACTCTGCCAAGAGCACAACGACATCTTCGATCAACTCTGCAGGCAAGCTGAGGAGCAGGCCTTCGTTCGGTGAGGACGCTGCATCCATGTCTGCGTTCTGGGAGGATTCCAGTGAGCTACATACATTTGTCTCGGCTTGGCCCAGGGCATGCATGTACTTACTGGATCTGGTGCTTCAGTCCTCCTCCTGGAGTTCATGGTAGATGGGGTGAGAGCTCAGGCAGGTCAGATACGACTACTGCTTGGCGCTCGCAATGAGAACATCATATCCTCGGAGCGGCATGCAGCGGCCCGCGCGACGCGTCACTGCAATCTGACGCGTACGTGTGCGCTGCTAGCGTCATCCAAGCCCGGTACTAAGAGCACGTTGATTCTCGAAGAAGGATTAATCATGCAAACACTTCACCTTTACACAGATGAAGTCGGCTCGTGCATGAGAGTGTGGCACCACAATTGAGGATGTCAGGATTGCATAAATGCCACGCGTGCGAAGGCAGCAGCCCTCCACGCCGTTGAATGTCATGACAATCTCATCCAACTGAACTTCCTCTTTCCGAACGTCGCCCTCCACCACTCGCCCCTCTTCTAGCAGTAAACGCCGGGGAAAACACCGGGAAGACAGCCAGACTCCGTCTTCGGCGTAACCCATTTGTCACCTCTCCGAAAAGCGACGTTGCGAATAGACGTCTCCGTGATCAGTCCATCCGGATTGTGCAGTAGAACGTCTATATGAGCATCCAATGGATGTGGAATAGGGGTTAAATTCGCTCGAGCTCGTGCGGCATTATACAAGGGGCGGTGCGTGGTCTTGGTTCTGGTGTAGAGAGATGAAGGTTGTCGCTTCTGAGTCGACATAGATGATCCGTGTTGTTTGCGGGGACGGCTGGGTAGAGAGACAGTCTGGAGTTGTGAGTGGTGCGGCGGGAGATGCGAAAACAGTCAGACCGCCGTCATGACCTAACAGCACTCGTAGCTAAATGTCAAGCATGTCAAGGCGGGATTGAGTGAGCTGTCATAATCCACAAGTCAATACTTGACATACCTTCAACGGTGCTGTATCGTTTTGCTCATGTGCCAGATCGACAGCGCTCTTGCATTTTTCTTCAAGCTCCTCATAGGTTACAGAAGGTAGGTACCATTGATGCTCCTGCGCGGCAGCGCGGAGTCTGTCGAAATGGTAGCGCAAGAGCATGAACTCGGACGGCGTCCCATCATTAATACGGGTGTTCCAAAGCGCTGCCACCAAAGCAGCGTCATATCTGAGGGAAGTCAACAAGCTGTGCGAGAAGCCTTGGGTGACCATCGCGGGCGCGGATATCTACTTTCAGACCAAGGTCAGCGCGACGGTGAAGCAGTGTTATGATTCAAGTCCCGCTCTGCGATAAACTTCAGCGTTTCATACAATGCGCAAATCACACACTTTACATGTAGCTGAGATCTGATATGTCGGCAACGATAGCTTGGTGCGATTATCCGGTAGTGTGTGCTTCAGATTGAAGTCCGAGAGCAAAAAGTTGTGAGGCGTGGGAATACTGCTGATCTGGGTTGAGCGTCCTCATCACAGATAAGATAAGACAAATAGCGGGATCAGAAATACGATCATGTACGACGGAAACAGATCATCCTGCTGCTCGAGCATCTCTCCCAACTTGTCTTTCCGCACTGTCCGAGCCCATGACGCTGCAGACGTATCCGTAGACGCAGTATGTCGCTATGCTACCATCGACGCGCATGGGGCAGCGATGTACGGATGTCGGGTAAATTTCGACTATCCCGGAATAATGGCTGGCGCCGGTCTGGCAAGTGGATACTTCGATAGGCCCAAACGGGTAGAGCGAGAGCAGCAAAAACAATGAGACCATTATTTCTCAGCTTTCGTCTCGCCACCCTTGCCCTTGTCTACAACAAAAAACCAGCCAGCGTCCCGCGCAAAAGGGCTCAGCGTGGCTTCGCTGACACGGCCACTGCACCGTGCCGTCGAAACGGGGACATCCGCTCTGAGTTTGCCCACTCTCTACGCCGACGGAACAGCCCCTTCCCCTTCTACGGTCCCTCTCGTCCCTCAGAATGGCCGCCATCTTTTGCCCAAATACAGGCATCCGCTGTGGGTTCGATCGCTGTGCGCGAGTGACGCACCCCGACGCGTGCATACTCTCGATTCACGGCGCTACCGACGTCCGGCTGACGATGTGCCGTTTGCAGAAAACCAGTCTACTACTCGACGTCACATCCGCTATCCGCTCTTGCCTCTATATAAACCATCCACGAACCTCCAGAAGCTCCTACCTGCGGGACTTTTGACTCGGTATTTCCCCAACGTCGCCTTACGAGTTTATGAACGTCTACGACAAGTCTCCCCGCCTCCTAATGACGAATGCACTGGTGGGCAAGTTGCTTCTATCGCTTCGAGCTTTCTTTGTGGTTCTTAATGGTGAGTCCAAGATGCCCCCTTAATTTGTAGAGGTGTGTCTAGAGTCCATAGTATAGCTTTCACTCCAGAGTGTCGCTACTCTATTCGTCGCCATAGTCTTCCCCTTCTTTAAGGGCCGACTGCCTCCTACTGTTCCACGCCTCTCTAAAGAAGGAACGCCTGTCGATAACACCAGGTCTCAGGGCTCATCTAACACAACTATCGTCGTCGTCCCCGGCGACGGACACTACCGTCTATCCCTCGACGATGCCACCAGCGTCGTACGCCGCCACCGCTGCGAGGGGACCCGCACCATCTGCGATCACAATTGTCCCTCCAATCTCCGGGACGATCACCATCACAGCACATCCTGACAGTCAAGACCTCGCAATTACGACCACACTAAACCCATCAAACTCAGTACGCTGTCCCACAACGCCCACGCAAGGTCTCGACCTCGGCTCCCGTGAGCCCAAGGCTCGTCCCGGCTTCTCTGGAGAACGACAATAAAGACTCGCAAAGCATGATATCGGGTGCTAAACGTCTTCCGAGCGTCTTCCGTCGCAAAACCAAACGTTCAGGACCACGGTCGCCGTCGTTCAGCCTCGCGTAGTCTGTCGCCGATACGCGCACTACTCCCTGAGATGAAGCGAGAACCCTCAGAGCCTGCCGACGCACATGACGACGCATACCGTATAAGCCCATTCCTGATGAGCATGAGGTTCTTCAAACCAAATTTGTTAACCCATTCAAGAGCCTCAAGCCCAAGTCGCGACGGAACAGTTTTGGGTAAGCACGACATTCAGATACTCGTTATCGACAACGCTAATAGCTATTCAGCATCATCTCCCATGCCCGACGGCACGTCTTGCACCATCCCCTCGCCTTCCTCCTCGCCCGCCTCCACACCTCGCCGTCTCCTCAGCTCATACATCACCCGCGCAATCCGCCCCCTGCACGACGCGCGCGGCGCGCCAGCCCCTCCCCCCGGCGCTGGAGCCTCTCCTCCACCGCATCCTCCTCCTCCGCATCCTCCAGCAGCGCATCCTAACGTCCTCGTGCCGCTCGTGCGCCGCCCCGTCCCCCGCCCCGTCTCCCGCACGCACCCAGCCCTACGGCGCGCCGTACTTTTGCGCCGATGCCGCTGTCGCGCCCTAGCTCGCGCCGCGCGTCGAGCAGGCCGCGGGCCCTCGGAGAGGCGCCAAGGACGGTGCGCGCGATCTGCGCCGTGCGAACACGGTCGCGCGGAGTACGGCGGTGGAGGACGAGAACATGCTCGGTGTCTCGTTGGGGCAGGAGGCGACGCGGCATCGGCGGGTCCATTCGCTCGATGTCGGTGTGGCGAAAGCGGCGCTGTAGCGTCGGCAGCTGATTTGGTTTTGAGGCCGTTTTTCTTCATGGACATTTTGGATGCATACTATACGGGGAAGAGTTTTATAACGTAATAAAGGAATACCAAACAACAGGCAGTACAAACCACACATACCACCACTTTCGAGCCACATGTAGCATAGAAGCATAGTACCTGGAGCAATGACACAGCCACGAGGCATATAGTCCACGTTTATCAGCGCCACATCACACTTAATGCATACGGTATGGTCTGGCAAGGGAAGAGGTCCGAGCTGTAATATGCGCTGCAAGGTGTCTGGAAATGCTTATCTCAGTATATACTACAACCTCAAACATGGCGGTCGTTTTGCGGCCCACCAATTATCAGGCACGGTAGACCGTGCAACCGCGTAGCGCAACGAAAATGGTGTGACCCATGCACTCAGCTGATCGCACTCATCATGACCTCCTTTCCGAAGCCATCACGAAATCTCGGGAAGATAGAATGACTCGGCCAAAGTCCTGAGGGGAGTCCTCGAGTCGTAAAATCATACTTGATAAAAAATCTTGCCCCAGCTCGTCAGCTGGGAAATCGCTGTTTGCTAAGTGGACGCATTCCTAAAGGAATGCCTTCAGCTCTAGTGGGAAGACTGTGGGACGCCAGAAAAGCGGCCGGTTCTTCGGTGGGGTTGACTCGCGGCGTACTAGAAGGTTCTTGGGGTACGTTGGCAACCGCCCAAGGTTGCAACGACTGCTGATCTGCACCGTAATTGGTGGACGGATACGGAGTCGTTGTGTTCCGTAGGGCTGGCGTCCGGGTCGCTGGATGGGTACATCAGCTCCCCAATACCAGGATCGAAAGTCCATTGGCGCTGTCGTCTGCTACTGATGTAGTATAAGTCAGACAAGCTAGATGAGATGCCAGCGAGGATCAGCTTACCATAGATCTCGCGCTCCACTTCCGCGGCGGAGTCCTCGCGCTGACTCGGCGGTCTGAGCCTCGAGCTCGTATTATCCTCTTCAGCGGCAAAACCTGGTCTCTCCCAGCGAACAAATACAACTTCATCTGGACTCATCCGTGAGTGATGTGTGCACTCTCACATAGTGCGCGCCACTGGCGCAGCTTACCGTCGCTCTCTTCCACCTTTGAAACCTGTTCCTCCAATGCTGCGACTTGGTTCACTGGCCTTCCTGGGCATGCGGTGCGAAAATGTTCCTATTAAACTCTGTATAGCTAAGTTATGTATACTTGAGCAGATAGCAAACCTTCATGATACTCGATCTTTGCTCTCTCATCGTCTGGTTGCAACTTGGACATTGCCATAGACCGAGACTATTACGGGAGATTAAAACGCGAACCCCCCCTGGGAAGGTGACTGAGCAGGTTTGTGAGTGAAACTCCTTCATATGGGAGTTATGCTCCTTGTCATTTCGAAGTATCACTTCTCGGTTCACGCAGCCGTCTCTTAGACAGCGTTTTGTTGGGGGTTGCTGCGCTCGCATTTGAGCATAGGGAACATTACTAATGACGGGATGCTTTAGTTCACCTCGAGCGCACTGAGACAGATCACAATTGCCTACTTGTTATTCATTCCTGAGTGATTCATTGTTATGTTCTCCGCTGTTGTTGACATTCAAGAGTCAATTATCGATTGTACGTCAATGAATACGGCGGCGAACTTGTCAACGAAGGGGTGGCGCCGCCCACCTGAGTACTTACGTAAGCGATTTCTTTCTCACGCTCACTGGATGTCGTTTGTCGAGCCTCGATAATTGCTCGACAAACGACTAGTGTTTTGAGCTCATTGCTACCATAACGTACTTTAATGAAAATAATTTGTATCATTTCACTGACAATCTATGCATCCTTCCTGACTTCATGTCAAATTGTATATGGATCATCGAGCACAATTATTGAGAGCATCTCTCTGACGAGATCAACTTCGAGCCTTGGATCGGTGACTGGAAGATACTGTGCCTCTCAGATCTCGGTGTCCGAGGTCAGGAGTCCTAATGAAAATCCCTGGCATGAGAGGGCTGAGCTGGGCGCACGAGCCTTGACCCAACCTTGGTGTGGGTACTGGTGGACCAGTGTGTAGAGGTTTCATGTATTGGATCTCCTGCAGCCATCAGCATGTGGCGTAGGAGAGGGGTTCAATTCCTGCTCAAGTGGTGACTTCATGAGAATATAGCGCAACAGAGTATTCAAGCAAACCAAATTACGGGGCGACCATTTGCTCTTAACGGGTTGTGTCGACGCGGGCTTCTCACGACGGGTGAAATTCCCTTGATTATGACGTTTATGTCAGTTGGCTGCGGACTACGCCTTGCCCGCACAGGACGCGCTCGAGTAGAGGCGGGTGGGACTCTCCCTGTCTCAATTTCGCGAGAACGATCACGAGGCCTGTGTTCGAAGCTGGCCTATTCCGTGCGGTGTGGCACTCTTGGCCGTCACGCGGCGGTCCGCGCGAAGATTCGTGTATCGGTTTATGACCGCACGAAGAGTCGCACAGGCGAGATGCCGCCCAAATGCGACCTGAGGCAGACCTGAGCACTAGGTGCATATTAAGCACGCAAAATATGGGCGAGTGGTAGAGTGAGAGAATGGTCAAGAGGTAAAAGGAAGTGATGCGCCTCAAGCGATCCCGCACGCTGTCGGGTGGTGGCAGTCAGGCGGTGTATCACGGCAGATGCCCGGCTGCCCTTTGTCCTGCGCTACCGCGGTCAATTGTCTGCAGCCGACTTTCCCGTCCAATATCTCTATCCCTTCTTTCGCTCCTTTATCTTACACTCCTTGCCTCTGGCCCCCATCCCCCGCAGTGGTCACCTCCATGGCCAACCCGTCCCTTAATCCTCATTCCGCCTACGCCTACTGCAGTCCGAAGTCTCCAGCCCCTCTCTCCACTCTCGACGACGTCCACTTTCCGTCTCGGGCTCCTCCTCGCTGCCTGAACTCGGCGCCGTCCTCGATCGACCGCGAGCGCAGCTCGTCAGAGACCACCATAGTCACCATATATTCCATGTACGAAGAAGAGGAGGAAAGCTGGTCTGCCTCCGCGCCTCGTCTGGACCCCAGCCAGCCACCATCACCGTCGCCCTTCCAAAGACGTGTCTGTCGCCGTCGCCGACTACCGCGACTCATTTATCAAGCCCAAACGGACGGCCAGCAGAAGATAGCGGTTTCCTACGATGCTACCTACGAGGTGATGCGTCCCACGAGCAAAGTCCCGAGTGTCTCTGGCGGAAAACCGACTGTCACACATGTCCGACGACTCGACCCAGCTCGCATACACCGACAGCCGGCCACCGTCGAGCACGCTACGCACGCACCTCCACGGGCAGCACGCCTGACCAGCCCCGCAGGAGCACTCGCGACGGAGTGATGCGCCGTCATCTTCTGAAACAGGCGCGTCTCCGCGGAGCAGACCACCAAGTCGTACCTGCCGAGCCGTTCCGGTCAGTCAGGGCCCAGTTCGCAACGCCCGCAAGGCACCGACCGACGTTCTCGTCCAAACGGCTATGGACTCCCCAGCTTCCCCCTCCTATCCGCGCTCTACAGAACCCGTCGTTGTCAACCTGGGCCGCATTGCCAAACGCCGCCCTCAGGAGTTCATCCATGTCGCCCACATCTCACCGTACCGTCCACACCCCGCCTCGTCGCCGCCACGGGCACCACCAAAGTTCTAGCACAACCAAGCAGCAAACACAGCAACTGTCACTCGTTCAGTGTCAACCGAAGGCGAAGTACGCCGGACGCATTCCACGTCCGGATAGCACCTACCGCGCAGCTTGATCTCTCATCGGAGTGAAGGGCGACGGCGTCGAGGACGGCGTCGAGCGGACGCGCGCGCGCGTGTGGCGGGGCCGTAGCCCGGCGAGCGAGATCAGACAGCAGAAGAGGCCTTGGCGGACGAGACAGAGAAGAACGCGAGATCTCACGCCCAAAGAGCGCGAGCTTCTGGCGAGCCTAGGACCGGTGAGTGCTGCGAAGGCCTGTCACTTGGCTGTCCTCACGCCGCCGCAGCTACGGCTTCTTTGTGACGCCCTCCCATGACCGCCTCATCCTCCTCCCTGCCGCCCCCCTGCAGAAGCCGTTGTCGCGGGTATCGTCTTCTAACCGGTGCCTCCCCCAATGCCCCGCTGCAGCTGCGTGCCCACGCCGCCAGCCCCTCCACCTGTCAAGGAGCTTGATCGCACTGCAAAAGTGGGGCCGCATGCTCGTTCCAGAGTCGCGCGATCAAGGCAGCAACGTCGATTTGTGGGGACTACGGCCGGGCAAGGAACGCAAAACTCAGTGAAACGGAGTTCAAGGGCATCCCCCGACTGCTGGCGGAGCGCCGCTTGGGAGCTGTTGATGAACAGGTTCACTAGGTCGGGCAAGCGCGAAATACTGCTGCTGGGAGAACAGTATCGACAGGCCCTTGAACAGCCGTCGTCCTACGACGTACAGATCGACTTGGACGTGCCACGGACCATCAGTGGACATGTATCATTCCGCACCCGGTATGGTCAAGGGGTAGTTAAAGCCTGAGAACCCCAGGCTGTTATTAGACTCACTTAATGATTTGGCAGACAACGATCACTGTTTCATGTCCTGCCACTGCCTATCCTTGCACTGTACGGATTGTGGCTACTGCCAAGGCATGGGGCCCATCGCCGCCACGCTTCTATGCTATTTCGATCCGGAGCGGGTGTACGCGTCTCTCGTGCGCCTGCACGACGCCTACAGCATGCACTCGATCTTCAGCCCAGGCTTCCCGGGCCTCCTCGAGGCGATATACGTGCAAGAACGCATCATGGAACAGATGATGCCCGACGTGTAACGCCGCGTTCAAGAAACACATGATCTCGACAACGTCCTATGCCACCAAGTGGTACATCACTCTATTTCGCAAATTCCGTGCCATTTCAGGCGCAGCTCAGGCTATGGGACGCCTTCCTGCTCGAGGGACACGATATATTTGTCGTCGTGGCGGTGGCCATAGTCTGGGTTTACAGAGGTCAGCCCCACCTATTTCATAACTCTTGAGTGGCGGTCGCTGATGCGGGGTAACAGACCATATCACATCTAGCTCTGCAAACTTTGAGAGCGTGCTATCCCTGCTTTCGTCGTTCTTTGTTCCCGAGGATGAAAACGCGCTACTACATTGGATAGAGAAGGTCATAGCCGACAAGAAGCTGCGTGCAAGCATGCAGACTTGGCGGCAAGACTGGAAACGCCTTGTCAGTGAAGGCAAGGATAGCACAGCGCGCTGCTATAGCCCTGGGTTCTGTATTCGCAGCTCTGCCACTTCTCGGTTGTACGTTGTCCATTGTCGCTTTTCCGTCACACACATGCTCGTTCACTTCGTGCTTTTCTGTTCATTTCATCACATCGGGATTTCGCTCGTATTCGTATAGCACCTAGTACTCCTTTCGTTGTCATCTGCACGCTGTAGCATCCGCATCAAAACGCCTCATCGTCATATCTATTACAGCATTTGCGCACAGAACTCTCGCTGTGGACACTCGAGGTGTATATGGCATTTACGTCGGTCCTCGCGCCCGCGTAATGAGTGATTCTGTGATGCGTGCCTTGTACTTTTGCCTTCGAGAATCGGATTCCGAGGACCACTGACCTGCGGATAGAGCGGTGGGAGCGCGATCAGCTATGCCTATCGAAGCAAAGCGTTTGTACTCAAAGCGACCGCCCATCAAAGTCCTTCATCCACGAATGGAAATCCCCTTGTACGCTCGCCCACAGAGCTCTAGCAATCTCTGTCCAAGTCAAAGCCGCGAGCAGACCTCGACGAGGGTGTGACGCGGGTGGGAGTAGGTATAAGATGTGGCCCGTCTGGGCTTGGAGGCCATCAAGACTTCGGTCCACCAAGCGCACTCACACCCAAGCAAGCTTCATCCCTTGCCGCGTCGCACAGTCGTCGTTCACGTATCGATCGCACTGACACCACCACACTCAGTACACTCACCACCGCGACCGCGCAACGCAACCAACGCTTTGCTCAGCGCACCCATCCCAAACCAACCTTACGTCCCACACCAATCTGATCACCTCACCACCGCAATGTCTTCCTACTACTCCTCGACGCCATCCTCTCCCATGTCTGGCTTCTTCCCGACGAGCCCCACATCGCCCACACGCATTCTCGAGCTTCCACCAGTCGCCACGAGACACACACGCGATGTACGCCAGCTTCGGCGAGTCGTATTCTGCTCACAAGAGCAGCTCGGGGTACGCGGGACGGCGGCAAGGGCGCCATGGGCTCCCTGAAGCGGCTGGTGAAGCGCAAGTGAGGATAGGGCCGACAAGATAGTAGAGGGCGTACACACGCCTTGCGAGGGCGGTTGCAGAGGGGGATAGAGGATAGGAGGGAGGGGAAGGAAGACTTGCGCTGGGCTAGTCCCCCGCGCGTGCGGCGCGCCGCCGCAGAGCAATACCCGCAGCTTGTCGAGAACAGGCGCACGCAGCGACATTCGCCGATATCTGTTCGCGTTCAAGGCATCCGACGTTCGATTCTAGACAACTGTATCCATAGTCATTTCCATTGTGGTGTATCTCATACCTGGTACCGATTCCAAATGTATTTCTAATTTTATTCGACGTTTGCACTAACACTGCGAGTGTCTCGGAATATCCGCGTGTTCACGAACATAGTTTACGATAGGGCTAAATATTTATATGAGCTTCTAGCGTCCGAAATAGCCATCACAAGGAGATCCACTTCCAAAACTGTGAAACGCAGGCAAAGCAGACACGGTTGAACAACACATTTTCGCGGACATATGGCCGTCATTGGACGTCCAAGCGGCTGCAACCATCATCACCCCGCGGAGGCTACTCTCCTAACCCGCGCTCTATTCATGGAACGTGACCAGGGTCCGCTCTCTCGCCCGGGCTTTATTCCTCCCCCCAACCCGCCATGCCAGGCCCTCAAGTTCATCTTCTTATTCTATCTCTCCATCATGACCCGCGTGTACGTGCCTGAACTTATCCTGGACCATCTATGGCAGGCCCCCCAGGTACACCGCTCCGATGTACTCCGCAGGGAGTCTCACGCCCCCGCACGCCCCATTCGCCGTTCGGCGGCCACGCAGAAGAGGCCATCACCCGAGGGCCGACCTCGACGGAGGGCGCGAATACTCCTTTGCCTCGTATCGTACAAGAGACCAGTCCGTAGTCCCCTGTTGCTCTCCTCATGGCGGATGACCTCGAGCTTCACACACACACCGTGTTCACAGGTTATAGGATTAGGGGTAGCCGACCCGCGTATGCGCCGACCAAGTGCCCAGTGCGAGGACAATGGCTGGAAACATCTCACCGTGCAAGGGCGTGTTACAGAACACGCCCTTGGTAGTCGGCACAGTGCTAGCGGGCATCCTATTTCTCGCTCATTGTGCGTCTCATTGCGAAAGCCAGAAGCACTAGACGCGGCTGTGGGGCTACGTCGCGAGTTTCCGCACTCCGCTGGCAAGGGCCAACACCTCGCGGAGGACGTGGTCGCCCCATTACCGACTCCCTCATTCGTGGACACAGCGTACCTCTCCGCAGGTCACAGAATAACCTACGACGGCTACACCGCTTCCCGCTCACCGGCGCAAGAGTACCGCGCAGAGTGCAACAAACTCATGGCTGGCTAAAGTTCCTCCACCACAGCGGGTACTGGCAGTCGCCCCGGCGGCGCTATGGACGTGGCCGCACCACGACGACGTGACGGGACTTACCACCTCCCGAGGGCGAGGTCACGAAGGTGTGCATCGAAGACGATCACGTATCAACTCGACGGCTCGGTGGGGCTCACGGCGGACCTCGTAGCGCTCATGGCGCATGGGCCGCCGCATTGGCGCCGACGATGGTACGTTCTTGGGCATGTGTTGACGCTTCCATCGCGTCTAGTCGCGGTTATTTTCTACTTGGTAGTACTGCGGTGGGCGCTTGTGTGGCTGGCTTTACACACCATATCGATTGATTGAAGGGAATATGGAGGAGCTCATGACCTGTTTAGCGTAACAGGACGTTCCTTGTGGAAGACACACACTAGGAACAGGGGAAAGTGCGTCTCCCATCTCTCACGGGGTGGAATTAATAATCATTGAGATATGTCTCATAGATGGACCGACCAACTTTCAAGATGTTCGGCGGCGACAGCCAGGGCCGGAACCTGGTTGTAGGGCACACCCCCATAAGGTATGAGCACGGTCATTATTTCTCTGGCATACATTCTGGGAGATGGCCCAGAACTCGTTGCAATGTCCACGCCACGCGAGGCATTGGGTCATTAACGCACGCACTGCAAAGTTTCACTTTGGGCATGGGCTTTCACGAAATTATGAGGACCCGTGAGTTATAGAATGAAGTAGTTCATTTAGCGAGGTCTAACACCCTTTAGGTATAACAGCAGGGGCTACACAGGCAGAAACCCATCTTTTTGATCACTTCAGTCCTTCAATCATTCATAGACACTATTCGACCGAACGCCCATAACGCACAACTCATTCGCGCCGCACGTGCAGAGCTTGCCTCTGTGCTATCCATGCCCCCGCCACGCGGAGAAACGCACGGAACGACGACATCGCCCCACCACAGGGCGCACGAGACGCGGAAGCGACGCTGAGCGCGCACACACGCCCGACCCCTACGAATCGCGGTGCACATCCGCCGGGGCGACCGCGCCACGCCGCAGACTTCCCCTACCGCGGGCAGTACATCCCGCTCGAGAACTACGTCGACGCAGCGCGCGCGCGGCGTGGGGGCGCGCCTCTACCACGAGGACGTGACGCGCGCGACGTCGCTGCGCTTCCCCGCGCCGCCGATCGCGTACGTCGCGTCCGACTCGCACGCGGCGGCGCACGAGTTCGTGAGCGCGTTCCCCCGCGTCGACGGCCGTGTTCCATCGCTCGAGTCGAGCACGGACCCTGCCTTACGTGCGTTGGCGCCCCAGCACGAGTACGTGCAGCGCGATTTCGACGCGATGGAGCCCGAGGAGCGTGTCAGGCTCACGAGGGGCATGGTCGTTGACTTTGGCGATGACGAGCGGATTGTGGGCGTGGGAGGGAGATGTAGTGCCAGGAGCGACAATTTGCACTCTGACGTACGTGCCTTTGTCTCAATTGATTTGCCGTGACGTCTCACATACTCGTGCAGGTCCAATGTGTGCAAATTGGCTGCTGTGGGGGCTGGGATGGGACCGAGCCTTTGGGTTTGGGAGGACGGAGGGAACCATCGTAATGGGTATATCAATGATGAGGGCAAACGGTGGATCGAGCTGGACAACCGGGGGAACGTGAGCCCAGTCTGGACGGCATATGAGGTTTTCTCATGAACATCTTGGAAATTTTGTATTTTCTTTCACATGTTAGATTAGATTTGTAGTAGTATGAAGATTCATTGTACAGTACATCCGACTCTTCACTCACATGGTGAATCGCAATGGACTGTCCTTTGACAAGCCATCGAGTACTTCCGTGCGAAAGAAAGTAGGATAGTTTACAGTGGGGTGGTTAAATGTAGCGATACACGAGTGATATTATAGAGGTTTTGTACCTATTGTTCTTAGTTTGAGCCTTCGCGTAGTTGTATGTTCAGTTGAAGCCGGTCGGGGTCGATCTGATGAAGCTCCTCCATGTGCTCTTTCGTGAGCTCTTTGCACCCTACAACCTTGAGCTCGAGCAGCGGATCGGTCCTCGAATACCTCTGGTTCCTGCTCCATACTAAAGTGATCAGGTCCCACCCTTGCAACAGATCGCACACTGTGTGAAAACTCCAGACGCTGTAACTCGGGACAGAGCAGCGGCCTGTGCCACTCTCCCCTGGCCGAGGACGATGTTAAGGCGCGCAGCAGAGGTGCGCCTACGAGCATGCAGCTGAGTCGAAGCTCGCGCAGAGATACGAGATGTTGTAGTGCTTCGACCAAATATCGATCGTGCATCCCGGATTTTCCGAATGTGAGGGAGCGTATGTTTGGAGATCGGCTTGTAAATTCGACAAATCGTGTCCCATAGCTGGCCGTGAGTTCGCTGAATTTGATGTTCTCAGGCTGTTCACCGGCATCAATTCGACCTTCATGTATCCCGCGCAGTTCGTCTATCCCAATGTTCTCGACTTCAAGCGTTTCCAGGTCAGGGGCATCGACGGTGGCGAGGAGGTATTCGCAAAAAATCATGCGGGCGCCCAGAAGAGATAGGTGACGAAGGGATGGTCTAGTGACGAGGCCCGCGTATGGCAAAGGATATCTGCGCCAGAATCCCCTGTATTTCACTCGTTCAATGGTCAATGATTTGAGATGCCGAGCGTGTCGAAGTATGTTTGTGATGTCGGGCCCTTTCAGCCACACCCTGCTGATTTCCAGGGAAGCCAGAGCCATGAGCTGCGTTTTGGAGACGTCCTCGGGTACATCCCTCCATAGTCATGGTCCTCGATGTGTGCCGGGCGGCCATGAGATGTCGCAATTTTTCGCCCTCCGGCGGCATGCCGAAGGTGTTTTCGTTTCTCCAATCATAAGGTATACGTGGTTGTGCGACGGAAACTCTCAAGTACTCGAGGGTCATGGGGGGTAGATCTGATATCACCGTCTCGGCCATGGGAAGTAGGTCGACCTGGAGAGTAGTAAAAGCGGGTGATACGGTGTGTGTGAGGCCTTAAGGTGTTGCAGTGTTCAACTAGCCTCAGTTCAAGCATGTCATAGTTCGCGTCCACATCGATCTTCACCGATAGATTTACACCACCGCTACGCCTGAGAGCCAACTCGAAGGGGCGGCGTTTGCCTCGAGGGGGAGCTTCGTCTTCCATGATAGAGGCGAGATTTTCTGGCCTTTTCAAGAGGAGTGTAACATTATGCCAGGCTTCTGGGTGGCCCAGAACGATGCTCCGCCATTGCCTGTTAACAGTTGAAGCCATCCATGGACCATCATCGTCCACGGCAGCCCACAGAGCGAAAATGTTGCGAAGAAGTTCGATTGGAAAGCGGTTGAGTGCAGAAGTCATTTGGCGATCCTGTGTTTCTGGTCGAATGGGAAGACGAGCCCACTGGCAACAACGAAGGACCGTCACCTAAAATTGTACCGCGAATGAGAAATCTTAACAAGTGAAACGTACGGAGGAGCAGAGAATAAGCGCACCGGACAGTTCACCATTGCTTTCGATGTTGCTATTGGCTGAGAACCTAGCAACCATTTGCAGTGTACAAGCGCAGTCACTGTTCGCGATGAATTCAAGGGAAGAACCTGCATGGAACGTCACATGCGCGATAAGTCACAAACGTTATGTTACGCGTAACAGATCACGCTGACCGTGACGGGTCGTGCCAGCTGCCAGCAGTCGCCTGCGTTTATTATCTAACGATTCAGACACCCCACCGGACTAAAACATTGACCATCTCGGATATACTTGCTTTCATGCCTGTCAATTTCTCCCGCTTTCTGCACCTGCATGCTATTCGAATGATTCATCTACCTGCTAGATCCCTCTAGGCGGCGAATAATGAGTCGGGAGCTAGTATGATTTCACACCAAACAGCTGAAGGTCGTATACAGTTATGCGGCCGAAGAAATCTGAGCTTTCCTCGAAGACCAGCTTCACGGATCGTACTCCGTCTTTTATGTCCGGGGATGGAAGATCAAAGCTTTGCCTTCGGTTCACGTCCCTCCGGGTAGACCTTCGTCCATGGTTTCCAATTGGGCTTCTCTTCCTCTGTGGCGATCTCAAGTGAACAACTGGTCCCGACAAACCCACCTTGGAAGGTGATTAAGAGTTGGTCAGGGATGACGTCGGTGCTGAAGGTCAGCTGGATATATTGTGGGGTGCCCTGCAGTTGGGCTTTAGTGGTGCGCCGGTGACAACATATGTACTTTATCCGTACTTGCTGAGAAGTCCAGCATGTCTCAGGATTACCATCTGTGAGGCACTTCTTACCCACAGATTTGTCTAGGGTGGTGCTGACCCTAACGAGCTCTGTGAGATATCTTCTTTTTGCCGGGAATGCTGGTACGTACTTAACTTTCGTCTGCGAGTCTATGAGTGGCATATTTTCTCCCATTTCACAGCGCCCAGTTCTGGCGGAATGATGAGCACTTGTGCAAGATAGAGTGGCTAAATTCTCCTCAACTTCGTCCGCCCAAGCGTTTATCTCACGTGGGAGGGACTTGTGGCGTCATCGTTTTTCTGGATCGACTCTGATATGCGCCTCAACTTCATCCAACCCCTCAAGCCCCTAGTGTATATAAGGACCCTTGCCAGCTGGCCAAACCGACATCAACGCTTCAACGGCGACATGTCTATCAACTCCGTCACCCTACCAGACTGGCTTGAACGCGCACAAGACCCAGAACATCTCATGACCGTTCTTCAAGTGCTCTCGAAACGCGAGAAAGAAAGACAAGGCTCTAGGAACGCATCTAAGCACCAAAGCAATCCATCCATGACGCATCGTGTCGCTTATCTGCCTTCTACGGTCACGAAAAAGCAGCGATTCCATCCAGCACTACTCGATATCCGTCGCTTGTCATCCCAACAACAAGTCTGCGAACAGATATTCGGATGTTGCTCCCTACGATCGTACGCGGGTCGTGGTTGGGCACAATGGTGCTGAAGAACCTTCAGGGCGATATCTCAACGCGAGCTGGGTCAGAGAGTTGTATGGTGGGAAAGTGGTGGATAGCGTCACAGGCTCCCCTGCCTGCTACCACACATGCCTTCCTCAGCGTCATCCTCGAGCCCGTTGCTCCCCCACCCGCTATCAACAAATCTTCACAGCCCAGAACAGGGTCTGCGAGTCGCGTGCGCACTGTTGTGCAGCTTACCAGAGACGTCGAAAACGGCATGCGCAAAGCGCATACATATATCCCGCCTCACGTTGGTGAATCTTGGATATCACAACCGGAGCTGGGTTGTAAAGCGCTACCAGTCAAGGTCACCTTGCTCGACGTCGCTCACATCGACGAAGCACACTGCATACTACAGAGCACCGTTTCCATCCAGCCTCTGTCGGCCACGTCTCCGGCCGACAGTGTAGGCGAACCAGCCGTCTTCAAGCATCTCCTCTTCGCTGCTTGGCCGGACCATAGCGTACCCAGTCCTGAAGATCGCGCAGCCCTTCTCCTCTTCGTTCGCCTCGTGGACACAACGAACCGTGATCTCACTTCTCAGCCGGTCGATATTCGCGACAGGCTCGACCCAGATCCACCCATCATCGTCGGCTGCTCAGCAGGTATCGGTCGCACGGGCAGCTTCATCGCCATCGTCGCCATGTCCTCGCTCCTGCGTACCCACGGTTTTCTGCCCCGCACAAACTCGCTGCTGCACGAACCAAACGCGGAGCTACCTCCACTCGAGCCGTCGTTGCTGGGACCACTGTCAGATGAGGTGCAAGGCGATCAGGTAGCGGAAGAGATTGACTCGCTACGAGAGCAGAGGCCGGGTATGGTTCAGAGCCAGATCAGCTTCGCCTCATCTACGAAGCTATGATGATGGCGTTTGCTCAGCAAGGGCCCTCTGAGCAAACGCCCTCTTCAGCTACCCAGGCTTAATGCCGTGTTTATGTTATCCTTGAGTTATGCAATGGAATGTCATCATGACTGTCCTCTGGCATGACTTCTACACTAAAGGAGATAAAACGAGGCCAGGTCCCTGGATACTGAGACAGTTAACCCGACTCAACACCATTAATGTTCTTGGTGCCCACGCCGCACATCTGAGACACGGACTTGATAGCGAACGATCATGTTCCCACCGGTCTCACTGTGGGCCCACATAACTCATCGATCCTCTCACATGCACCCGTGAGCCGAACATGTAGGACTATATGAGCAATTACACTGTAGGCGTGAGTATGTTGCGAACCACCGTCATCTCATCTCTGCGCTCGGCGTCCCCAGCTACTAGGACTTCTCTCCTCCCCGTGAGTGCTCGCATAGGCCAACTCCATCGACATCTATCACATACTTCCAGCACAAACATGTCGTTCCCGAGTACCATTCAAGGCATTGCTATCTCCCAAAACGGGAGGGGTCGAGGTTGTAGAGAAACAGACCCTTCCATTCCCAAAGCAAGAGCCCGGCCAGTTCATTGTGAAGGTTAGCCAAGAGTCCACAACTTGAGCGTACGCCTGGCTCACGAAACGATAGGTTGCTTGGGGAGGTGTTAACAGCATTGATACCTACTTCCGGTGCGTCCATGACTCATGGCGGAAATCTGTGTAGAGCTTTCTAATGTGCAGGCTGTCCTTAGGAAGGGCTTGTACCCTATCAAGACATTTCCTCAAATCCTAGGCAACGAAGCTGCAGGAACTATCGTTGCACTTCCAACGGACCCTTCGGTCCTACAGAACGAGCGGTACAAGGCGAGAGGGTACAAGATTGGTCAGCGGGTCGCTATTGTACGTGTGTTCAAGACGTCCTGGCTGGTCGCTCTTCTAATCACACAGTGTCGTGTAGTATGGTCTTGGTTCTCATGCTGAGTATGTGGCGAGCCCGTGGCTTTTGACCATTCCGGTTCCAGACGAAGTACCATTGGATATCGCTGCTAGTGCCTTGCTTCAAGGTGCGCGCACATGGCTATCCCTTCATGTCACAGCTAACGTTCGTAACTCCTCAGGTTTGACAGCAATAACCCAGATGAACGAGGCCTATAATGTCCAAAAGGGTGACATCATCCTGGTGCACACCGTTGCTGGTGGACTTGGCCTGCTCTTCACCGCCTACGCGAAGTCGAGGGGCGCGACGATTATCGGCACAACTCCACACCCGAGAAGGCGGAGATTGCCAAATCTTATGGTGCAGACCATGTCATTTTGTATACAAAGGAGAACACCGTCCAGAGGGTGTTGGAGATTACCAACGGCGAAGGCGTACATGCAGTGTACGATGGTGTGGGCAAAGATACGTACGTACAATGCCCCGCTTAACCATCTGCAGATGTCTCACAGCGACCCGTCTCACAGCGAAGCAGCTTCATGGCAAACTTTGACCTTGTCCGTCGTAAAGGTACCCTCGTCAACGTAGGCAACGCCTCCGGACCAGTCGACCCTATCTCGCCCTTGAAACTCTCCGCAAAGAACCTCAAGCTTGTCCGACCTAGGTTGGTCTTTTGTCATTGACATTTACCTCTGGACTCATTTTATCCCTTGCAGTATGGCCAACTACGTTGCCACACCTGAAGAAGCGGACCACTATTCCAAGGAGTTGTGGGACGTCATCAAGAACGGCACCTTCAAGATCAGAATCAGTGGTGTTTACCCATTCACGAGCGAAGGTGCCCAGGGGGCACAAAGGGAGCTCACCACACCCGGAGGGAAGACCGTGGGCAAGCTTTTACTGAAGATCGCGGATGAATGAGTTGACTTTCGTAGAGTAAATACAAGCAAAGCAAATGCGAATGTAACAATAACGGTATAAACAGAACCAGGAGTCGACTCGACCCCGGCTCATACTGATTGAATGCTGTAAGATGTGGGTGACGAAACGAGTTCAGAAGTGGAGTGCCCAATAGATACCAAACCCTCATGCGCTCATGTGTCATCGTCAGCTGCGAGAGCCCTCGCCCTGTCCCGAAGTCCCTTCTTCACGACGAGCCAGTGAAATAATTTCACGCCATGTCCGAGCAGATAATTCTTGACATCCTCCCAATAGTCCTCGGGCATCGTGCATAGCTGGTCCAGATGTTCCGCACTGTCAATCTCCATCTCGTAAAAGAGTTGCAGGAGCTGTTCTTTGGGGCCACCCAGGCTGTGAACGAACGCCTCCACAGCGGCACCTGACTTCATTTTGGACGTGGATGGAGAAACCGATCGAGCCACTGCTGAAGATAGTCGATGACGGCCCAGGAGAGACAGATTGAGAATCTGAGGGAGGCGGGGCAGGAGCAGGGGCGGAAACAGCGGCGTGGCCACGGGATGTTCCCGCATCTTCCACCTATGAAGAAAAGTTAGGACGCTCCCCTTTCCCCCTTATATGACAGTGGTAGGATGATGCCGGACACTGACAGTCACGGGCACAACTTCCTCAGCGTCTTCGTTGTCCCCCCAGCGATGTGAGAGAGGACATGTCGGTGTCATTAGATAGGCGTCGTTTCTTGCGTGGGGGTGGCATATCTGAATACAGGTGCACATCTGGGGACGTAAGTACGGGAGGTGTACTGGTGAGGCGCGGTGCTCACATTGGGTCACTCAACTTCCGCCTCTGAGTCATTTCCGTCATTCGACACACTGTCTCCTCCCGACTAGCAATTCATCGTCATCCACGGGTTCTCTCTTCACGAATGGTTCAAACTCTCCCATCGTCTCGACATTGACTATATCTCCGACTTCGCAGTTGAGATACCGCTGGTCCTCCTTTAGGTCGTCCCCGCTTTCGTTCCGGACTACTGACCATACAGTCCGGTGATCACAACTGACGAACTCTGCAATCTCCGAGATCATCATGTCACCGGCTTTATAACAATGTCGGATGAGTGCGCGCTTTGTACGCGTAGTTGTTGGCAGATGTGCACTACGGAACAATCAATGAGCATTTCTATGCATCGTGAAAAGGGAACGGTGGCGCACGTGTGAGCACGCAGAGTACGCGCGGACAGTGTTTCGCCCTTTGGTGGCGAGGCAGCCGTCGACCCTGCTTTGCTGTAACGGCCAGCATACCGACGAGAGGCGGATGCGGATGAGTGTGGATGGCGCTGGCCGTTGCCGTTAGACCGCTTCTCGGAGCTCATCTCTTCCGGATAGTAGTGAAGTGGTTTCGAGCATTTACGCGCATGTTCCTATGTTCGCAGATCCCGAAGGCGGATAGTAAGCACAGAAAAGCGTGTGACACATTGACACGCACCTGTATCTCCTGTGCAAGCTCAAGCGACACCGAGCACCCGATGCGTGGGCATTTGAACTGTCCTGTATGCGAATCCCTGTCGACGCGTATCTTCGACGTCGAGCTGGATAAACGAATGAAGGACGTAGGCTGGTGCACGGCCCTGTAGTGATGCCTAGTGGTCGTTCCCTCCACCAAGGTGTTGCACTTCTGACAATGCCAACCTTCAACCCCTGGTCGACGAGCGGTAGGGAATGGTCTGAGTATGCCGCGCGCGACAGTAGCGACGGTGAACTACTCACATTGGTGTTGGATCTGGTGCTCTCCTGGAGGAGCAACGGAGGATGGGAGACTGGAAGAGAAGAGGTCGTGGTTTTACGCTGCATTTTCCGAGCTCAAGCGAGCGACATAGACGTCAGGCGCTTGTGCCGGCGTGTTGGCTCATACGGGCTCACACGGGCCGTTCCTAGCGGCGGCAACAAGCGTGGCCAAGTTGCGGGCTTCATGCACATCCATGATCCAACGATTCAGGTTTCACAAACAAAGGCGTCAACATTCATTCTGCTAATCATACAGTTGTGCTATTTATTCTCTCCTACGTCAGAAACCACACACCTCCTTGGCCATACCAGGGCTCGCGCTCACTCATCCGCAATCTTCAGGAGTACCTTCCCTGCCAAGTTTCCTCCAGGAGTACTGATTTCCTTTTGGGCTTCACGGACACCTTCAGTTGTAAACGGGTAGACACGCTCAATCCGAATCTTGAAGAGGCCTGATTTAATGCCGTTCCATAGCTCCGCAAGGTAAGGGTCCGCTTCTTCTGGCGTGGCGATATAATTGAACAGGCTAATGAAGCTGTAAGATTCGGTAGCCTTTCCTGTTCTAAAGGGTTACTCACGATGGGCGTACTAGCTTGATGTTCTTTGCTGACAGCTTGAGGGGCGAAACTGGGTTCCGGCGGGCCTGAAGCATTTCCGATGGCTACGAGGGTCCCCTTACGGCGAAGTAGGTCAAAGTTGGCCAAGAACCTATTCGGTATGAAAGATTTGCCAGAAGCTCAGGAAGGAAACAGCATACGTGTCTTTTCCAACACCATCGAAGACTGCATGAACACCCTCGCCGTTGGTGATCTCCAGCACGCGCTGAACGGTGTTCTCCCTCTTTGTTGTAGAGAATTACATGGTCTGCGCCGTAGGACTTTGCGATCGCGGCTTTGGGTCTCGTTCGAGGTGGTCCCAATGACGATCGCACCACGGGATTTGGCGTAAGCCGTGAACGCGAGCCCAAGGCCACCAGCGACCGTGGTGCACAAGGATCACTTCGCCCTTGTTCACGTAGTGTGCCTCGGTCATGGTTGTAATGGCGGTAAGACCTGCAAAATGTCAGTGACCTGTCCATTTGGCGCGAGATTGGCCAGCACGCTCACAATGCGATACACACGACGAGGCGACATCGGTCGAAACGCCCTCTGGTACGGGATAAAGGGAGGTCCAGGGGTAGGAGACGTACTCGGCATGCGCGCCCAAGCCATTCTGCAAAACACACATCAATGAACGACCTTGGTGATAGTCCAGAATGCGAACATACCACCACGACTTTACCGCCAACTTTATAGCCCCGAGGACTTAAACCCCTTATCGTTATAAGGACGCTTTCGTCCGTAGGCAGCTTGACAATGATACCGGCGGCCTCTGCTCCAATACTTGAGGAAACGACTTGATGGGATACAGCCCCTTGCTAGCAAGATTGATGAGGCCTAAACCCTATAATACGGTCACAGGGCTCTGGACGCACCGGAAATAGGTGTCGATCATGTTAACACCTCCGTAGATCACCTAACACAACGTAAGATACTCAGCACTTTTAATAGTCGACTAGTGTGAGAAGTAGATGGTACTTTGACTACGAGCTCATTAGGCTTCTGAGTTGGAAACGGGAGTGTAGTCTTCTCTAGAACCTCCAAACCACCGGTCTTCGATATGGCGATAGCCTCGACGGTGGTGGGCAGCGACATTGGGGCTAGTCAAAAGTGAACGTGAGATTCTGCTGGTTGAAGGTTATGGAGTGTGAGCTGCTGCATCTCTGTGTATATGTATATGTACGTCCTGCGAGCCACATGGTTAGTAGCTCTCAGATTGCATCATCCGAATGAGTAATTGAGTAAGCAGGCTGCTCCCCATGCCGCCGCTCCGAGTGGGAGAGGGCTTAAATCAGCTTAAATCTCGCGGAGGGGGTCGGAGGCTGCGGGATTCAAGCCCTCTCCTGCTCGGAGCGGCGGCCTCTGGTGGAGTAAGGAGCCCTTGCCATGAGCCTCTCGCACGAGGCGTTTCCGCCGCCAGTATACAAATCGTGCCTCGTAACCACTTGAATGGTAGGTTGACTTGAAGCCTGATTTTCAGTAGGATTGAGCATCGTTGATTGACGTTTGTACGGTCACAAAATAACACTTCTTTCAATCTGTTCCGTAACAAGATGTTGAGCGTTGCGGCGGGAGACTGGCTCGGGACCGTGAGAATCTGCGGGATGTCTGAAATCCGACCCTTTCTCGTTTTCTCGTTTCTCATTTTTCTTGGTTCGTTCTCTCACATCTTCAAGGCATGGCTAAATCTAAGTAAACCAGGTGCGCAAGCCCTGTCACTCACAGAGCCATATGAGGTGACTAGGTCTGCTATAATTGTACTTTGCTAAATTGGCCGGGGCTACAGGTCGAGCATGTGCGGCCATGCGGGGAGCCGTTCAACAGGCTCACCTTAGGCGAACATTACAAAATGGCCCATCAAACGCAATGCTCCGTCCTGTTCAAGGGAGAAAAGGAGAGGATAATTTGCTACAGAGGCGAAAGATGGTTATGGCAGTGCCCGAGATGTGATAAGAAGCTGAACCGCTCGCCCCCAAACAGCTGCAGGTATGTTCCTACCACTTCTCTTTGTCGTGGGTCATAAGCACAACCTATATAGGCTCATGCAAGAAATGGCGTATGCCCTGCTACCGCTGCATCTGCTTGCGATAACGGTGAATCTGCGAATGATGGAACAGTCGTAAGTTTACACATTGATATAAGTCGCTTTCAAGGAGACTACTGAGACCAACCGTTAGAACCACCAGAGGCAGGTGAGACATATTGGACGGCCAAATCCCCTTCAGTTCTCAACATTTAGATTCTCATCGCTTCATATCAGATGGCGAAGACGACGAAGACGACCACGACGACGCAGAAGTCGAGAAGAAATGTAAGGATGTCTCAAATGAAATTTACAGTTACGAACGTTCTCAATGGTCTCGTGAAACGCTTGCAGTGGACGGTTCAGAAGAAGTAACGAATACACGCACCAACTACTCGTTCTGCTGCTCCCACTCGTGTGCCGCCTTCACATGCATCCACCACTCCAATGGCTGTTCAGTCAACCCAGAAGCTCAAAACGCCCCACCCCCCGATCTCGCAGTTTCAGCAGGCGAAATTACACGCCACGAGTATGAAACGACCGCCAACACCGTCCAAAGTTCTACAAGCGACGTCACAAACGTCCTGCAAAGCGTCCTGCTTTGGTGAAGGCGGAGCCCGTGTCGCCTCAGAGATCTTTGCCAAATACTCAAGCCTCTCTGGCCTCTTCGTCTGCCCCTGCCGGACCTTGCCTGTCTTCTTCACGAGCTCAACCCTCATCCTCTGTGTCCGCTGGCCCTTCCGAACAAGGCAGCTCACCTCGTGCGGCCATCTCTGCGAAATTATCTGGCCCTCCTATCCCGCCCGCACTCGAAGCTTTTTTTGTCTCCACCCGTGGTTCCCCTACACCACCTGGCCCACATTTTTGTTGAGAACGGCTTTGATTCAGATCCCACTTTGGACTTGCTTTGCGAGCTACCACCCGAGGGAAACTGGCAGGAGATGAAGGATGAAATCATCAAAGAAGGCCGACTCGCTGGCTGGTTGGCCATCCAGAAGGGTCTCCAGCTTAGAGCAAAAAGCTCTGCAAACTCGTTGACTGTATTCTATGCCTCGTCTTGGAGAACTCCGGTGTATCAACCCGGTGTGTATCTCTCTATAGTTGATACCGAAATGTCCGTTGTCTATGTTTTCTTGGCTTTCTTGCTATCGTTACAATCTTGCTTGTATAATTGGGTCGTAAATTACGTACGTCTAGAGAGCTGTGTGCTTGTGTAATTAATACATGGGGTCCAAGACGATGATCCTCCCACAAATTTGTGAGCGTATGTGCATGTTCAAAATGTTGTCTGTTTGGTCTGACCTCTCGCATTTGCTGCTAGATACAACCCGATGTCCTGACATACTCTCGTCATGTCTGTTGTTGCTGCAATGGGAACCATATGCTTTTCGCGGGGAGGAGAGAGCACCTAGCCTTCACAATATATCGAGCAAAATTCTATAACAGCCGGTTGAGAGCATGATGCGCAAGCTTTCGGAGCACCTCTTCGTCGTTCGAAGGACCTGCGGCTATAGGACACGGTACGTCCGGCCTAAAATTTGACGCATTTGGGCGGCAGGGGGTTGAACATCTCGTGAGTGATATCCAGGTCGCAGGCGTTGATCCCCGTTTCTCCCTTGCCTTTGTTGGATGGATATTCGGGTTCCAGGACTCTCACCGGCCCGATGGTCGATGGTGTGATCTGTCATTCGTGGGCTATGCCGCGCGGTCCCCACCCTGCCCTCTCCTGCTCCTCCTCATCTCTCATCTAGAACATCATTCGTAGCATGCCCGCCCACAGATGGTGAGTCATTTGTTGTAAATTGTCCGTTCGAGTCCTTTGATTCATATTCATACGTCATCGACCGGAACAGCTTCAAGAGCTGTGGCGAGAAATACCTGGATCACCCACACCGACACTTTTGTCCGTGAACATCAGACGACGTGTACCATCTTATATTTTGCAGACCACTCCAAGATAACAATAACACGGAAGGATGGCGATCCGTGGAAATGCCCAAAGTGCTACGCCACGTTCGCATGGGTGTTTAAAAAAAGATCCGCGTAAGCTACTGAGACGTTAATTGCGGCCCCGTTGGAATGACGCGTCTTCGCAGGCGCATGCTGCGAAGGGAGAGTGTCGAATCTCGGACAGGCCGGACAGGGAAGACATCACTTCTCGTAGTAAGGATCCCGGACGTTCGCACACACTAGTGTCGATTACTGAATTTTATGTCAGAGCCTCACATTATAAAAACTCACATCCTGCTTATGTTGTCATTACTTATGTTGCAGAGTCGATCACTCCGAGTCAAGCCCATTGCCGCCGGAGATGATTACGGCGAGATGGAAGACGGCGAGACTCTGGAGGGCGACGGACACAGAGTAGATCACGCGAATGACGATGATCTGGGTGCGTATTACGCATCCTATCTCTCAAAACTTAATGCACAGATGACTCACGTCTGTCGTACTCAGTAACCTCTGATAATGGTTCTCAAACTAGTTCACAAGTAACACAACCATCTGGACCTACATCGAGGACGTCGAGCGACAGTGGCGCTAAACCAGTGCCATCCATAGTAGACGTACTGGTCAGAATCCACCGTGCTAGGCGATTGTCGAGCTCGATGCAAGTCCAGCCTGGTATCTCTCAGACTTCCAGCTCCGCAGGGAGCGCCGCGCATACTCCGGAGGTTGCAGCGCAGGCTACAGATTCCGGAGTATCTTCCCCCACCGCTCTCACAACTATCACACGATAATCATGATGGTCAACATTTCGGCCGGTACAGGACTTGCCTCCCGCACTACGGACATTTCTTGGCGGACTACGCATACCTGCGGATTTCCTCATGCCAATTTTCGTTGAGAACGGCTTCGTCTGCGATGATACCTTGGACATGCTTTGTGAGCTGCCGCCGGAGGGCAACTGGGAAAGCATGAAACAGGAGATCATTGCCAGGGGCCGCCTTGCTGGCTGGCTGGCTGTTAAGCATGGTTTACAGCGACGGAGGGACCAGCTCATTCTTGCACGTTTGCGAGGTGGCTAACGCATCTCCTTATCATGACGCGGGCCAAAAAGCCGTAAACTTATGCGAAGAACAAACAACACATGCTATGTACTAATACCCAACACTGACGTAATTTGTGTCGTAACAATAATGCCATGCAGCGGATGTGGGGCTAAGCGGGTCATTCAACTACCCACGATGTCCACAGCAAATAGCGTGAGACTCTGGTGAGATTTCTACAACCCTTGATGCATGATGGCGGGGTTTTTTTTTTGGGTCACGTACGCGGTCTGGGGTTTGCAAGGTTATTTCCCTCCTTTCACGACTGCGATGCCTGCACGCAGGTAAATTCAGCCAGTCTTGCACTTTGCGCATGTGGCGTCTTATGTAGAGCGACAGATGTGCCATATGCAAGTGCGCCATTGACGTCTCTCCACCAAAAGAGCATGGCAAAACGGGTACATCAGATGCATTGTACTGTGCCAGTTCGGCGGAGAAGAAATGTGGTAAGAGAAACTGTGATCGCGACGCGGATGGACGCTGGCGATGTCCTCGGTGTCACCAAGCTTTCAGTGGATCTCCAAGAAATCTTCAGGTGAGTAACGCACTCGCTTTTACTGCGAAGAATCATCATGTGGAAGGTGGGATGTGACACTGGCAGGATCATGCTAGGAGCGGGAACTGTTCCCCGCGGGACAAGGGGCCGAAACCCCAACAGCCAAAGATATTCCAGTCGAAGTTCGAAAAATGAACCTAAAAGATGAGCACATCCAAGATGATGGTAATTATTGCACGAGCTGTTGTGCTGTCACAGCTCGAGCTGATCGATGATCATTCATGTGCGTAGCACGGCTTCGTCTGGACCAAGACGACGACGTCAATGTAGAAGAAGAATTACAGCGTAAGCCCAGTGTTTTCGCGTTATTTCGTACTGTAATAAACTCCTGATGTATGTAGTGGAATTAGAATATCCAGATTCAAGTGACAGCTCTCAAATTAACGACACCACTAGCACTTTCCAACGCAGCACCAGTGATGACTTCCAAGTTGCACGGGGGCCAACGGCATCGCTAAACCCGTCCCCTAATGCTGTCCAAGCCTTTCTCACATCTCTGCGGCAAGCGATGGCGCATCTCGAGCCCATTTTCACAAAACACGATCTAATTTCTGAGGACGATCTGGACTTTCTCTGTCTCTTTATAGCCGAGAAAAGATGGGATGGCCTGAGAAGCGACATTGTGAAACACACACGCCTAGCAGGATGGCTAATGGTCTGCGAAGGATTGAAAAACGACAGCAAAACCTGAACTCCAAATCACCATGAATGGATGCATAAATTTAATGAACACATGAAATTGACACATAAAACAAACATCACGAGATCGCTAGATTCACATTCAGAAAAATTAACCCCAAAAAGCACATAAAGTATGTCTGTAACAATTGGCTCCTGAGCCACGACTCTACGAAGCTGTATAAAACCCATGTGATCTCTGCCCTTCACTACCCAGATCTTCAGAATAAATGTCGCATCCCTGTCTACTCTAAGTCTAAAATAGGTAGGTCTCATTGAGTATAAGAACACGAATAGAGTAACCGGAGCATCAGCAGGTTCTATGTACCCGTAGGCGGTGATAGAGGCGAAAATTCAGGTTGTAGAATGCGGATGATTCTAGGGCATCCTCGCTGTGGATGGGTATATGTCTTCAAGCTTTGAGAGGTTTTTCCCAGAACCACTACGTGACATAGGATGGGTTAGCGTCGAGCGAGACCAGAATAACCCATGCCGACATAGAGGATCTGCGCCTTCTCCGGACCCATACGTGTAATCCAACCATATCATTTCCCTCACCACGACAGAGGCCATGGATCCGTAAGAACTATGATACTCACCCTCTGTTTCTTCTCCGTAGCCAGAACTCTCGTCTCCAGCTCGTCCAATCGCTTCAGCTTAGCCTCGTGATACACCTGCAGCAACTTTTTGTGCTCCTCCTTCAGAATCTTGAACTCGTGGTCGAGCTCCTCATGCCATGGGTATAAGGACACCCATTTGAAAGCACAGGGCTGACGAGGCGACGGTGAAGTTAAGGTAGGCAGCCAAAGGCGGACGGTAGGACCGAATACCATTTCGTTAGGTGTGTAGATGAAGGGCGAAGGGGGATTGGGAATGAGCAGGGGTATATGAGAAACGACGCAGAAACGAGCGAGACGAGCTAATGAGAGCTCTGGAGGGGGGAGGAAACGTTGGGAAATAGGGTGGGATAGCGAGAGGCGAGAGTCAGGAGAGTTGACAGCACAGCTTGTGTTATATTATGGGCGCTACACGAGTGAATACGGTCCGTTCGGACAGCCTCGGACTTGCCGCTTTCGTCTTCCGCTCCGTTCCCTCGTGATTGGCCGGCCACTCGACGCCACGAAGCCATAGGCGCTTGCCAATTTCAATTGCCACGACCCGCGACATACAGCTATGATTTCGCCAAAGCAATCATTTAGATTAATTGACACTGGGATGGGTTGCTTTTAATCGTTCTAATCAATGCTTTCTTCTCGACGAGGCATTGAAAACTACGGTAAAACGTCAGGGGGACCGATTTGACCGGTCCTCCCCGAATTTGTATTCCAGTCAAATCCTACTGGTCGTCACACTACTTACCGACGGCTAGCTACCGAGACCTCCGATGACTGAGATTGATTGGCTAGTTAGTATCGCAAGTGTCACGAAGTTCTATGATTCACCTCATATGCGACCCCGACTATTAATACGAGCCGTGCTGCACCCACAGCTAGAAATGACTGTCTCAACCTACTCCCCGCTAGAAACTTTTAATATTGTACTCAAGCCAAGTATTCGGCATGTCATTACCGTCTCATTGTAAAATACTATACTTGAGTAAGTGACCCCAAGAACCTTGCGTCATCACACCCATCAAAGCGAATTCATCGATACAATGGAATTATCTAGTATTGTGACGGGTCTGTGATAGGACACTCGAATCACCTACTCAAAATCTTTCTCGAGCTATGCAGCTCATACTCAGCGATTTGCGTAGGAGATCATTGATATCCAAAGTGATGTCACTGGCATGGGCAACTTGTCCTGGCGCTCTCCGCTCACATGGAAGTCTAAACTATCCTCATACGGAGCCATGAATATGATCATTATCCTTGCTCCCTCCCACTCACTTACGACCTGAGATATGGCCACCTCCCTTGACGTGACAACGACCTCGCCGACACATTGGAAGTACATCTCCGAGGCGGCGGCGCGTCCATCGTCTTCTCTTACATCGGTCCTCCAAACGCTGAATTTGATGGCACCGCACTGCGGCTTCGCAAAGCACCACTCGAGGCTCTCGACGAGCCGCTCTCTGAAGAGCAACAGCACGAGGATCCAGATGACCCGTCTATTGTTTTCCAGCACAAGGTCATCGAACGGCTTCTCCCTGAAGAGTTCCTTCCTAGGCTTGAGGCCGTACGTGTCAATCGCGCATGGTTAGAGGGGCTGGCGGGATTGGCAGTGGGGCACCGACCTCCAGAGAGGAAAGCGAAGGACGTGATAGATACGAGGAAGAGGAAGGCTGTGCTCGCCACTGACCTCGTTGGAAGGCAAGGGCTAGCTGTGGAAATCAAGGTATGTTGTCGTCTCCTTGCAATACCGTCTCTTCTTCAACGCGTCGTGCGCAGCCTAAATGGGGCTTCATGCCCTCGCCAGCACACCTGTCAACCGAAACGGCGCCTTTGAAGACGGCGACAGCTGTCGCTTTTGCATGCACACACACCTGAAATCCTCGCAAGGTGTAGATGCGTCGGAGGGTTATTGCCCCCTCGATCTGTTCTCTGGGGACGCAGATCGCATACGGAAGGCACTAAATGCGCTATGGAATATATGGGTCAGTACGTCCGGATCGACCAACAACTTGCGTGTATTCGTTGAAGGACACATGCTCAGACCCAGTGTGACTGTGAGTATACCCGTTCCCGACAGTACTATAACGCTCAATGATATTGTGCACAGCCATCATCCATACAACCTCTGGCAGACCAGCTTCGTCTGGCCAGCGAACAGAACTTCACGTTATACACAGTCCGCGACGCATTCATCTCCCGTGTGCTTCCTATGCTCCTCCAGACCTCCGTGCTCCGCATCCTCTCCGTCCTCCAAAAGCACCCTGGACGCACTCGACGTTGAGGGTCTGTCCCACCTCTTGGTCACGCGCATACGCTTCCAATAAACCCGGAGTCGCCGTGAACACCGGTCTCCCTGAAGGCGACGCACCGCCGGCGCCGCCACTAGGAGAAGGGCATGCAGCAGCCCACGCTTGAAGAGTGGCAGAGCTTCTTGGACATCTACCTCACGAAGCATACCCAGATGGACCACGACCACCCGGACGCTGCGAATCTGCGGTACTACTGCCTGGCGTACCTTCTCTCGGCCTCGTTCAAGGACTGCTCGCTCATTATCCAGATCCCGGAAAGCGGGAAGGGCACTGTGACCGTGATTGATCTCGACGCGAAGCCGATCAATAAATTACACAAGTGGGAGGAGCTTGACAGAGAGATTGTGGAAGCGTATCGACAAGTCGGGACGCCAACGAGATGTGTGGCTAATTGAACGCCAGGGCCATTCAGTCCAGGAGAACTGTCGTCAGTCGGTGATTAAACCACCATCTGTATCATCAACGAACGCGCTTCGTGTCACGAAACCGAATAATAACCAAACACACTTTTTACGGGACGCTTGAAAATGTACGGTGGGCTATACCGCCGGAGGCCTTAGCCGTCGACAGCGAGTCATTGCAGAGATCTGTGGACACTCCGACTTTATTGTCATCATCAAGCCTTCGACGGTGGACGCTTGAGGGAGGTCGTCAAGTCGATGTATGGTTAAATGACGATAATTGCGGAATCACGACATGGTTGTAGGTACTACGTGTTTAAGGTACCTAATCACTGTCGTACAGTTTGACAGAACACATTGGAAGATATGCCATACAGTTTACGATAATCCAAGCCTTGTTTTGTATAGTCCTCTTTGCTGATATCACCCACTAGGTTTACATGTCGGCAGCGGCTCCCCAAGTGTTGTTTGCCACTTCGTCTTGTTGCAATTTCTGGACGGCCACGCTTGATGTAGAGCCAGTCCATGAACCGAACTTTTCTCTCCGAGAGCTTCCGAGACAGGTCCTCCCAATCGCCCGGCATGGCAGATACAACGCGGAGATCTTCCATCGTGCGTACGACCCCGAGTCGTGGAAAAGCAGTCGATGGTGACATTGCTATTGCATTGACGTTCAAGACCTTCAAGAAAAGCACGGACGCCACAAGTGGACCCCCCAGTATGCGCATCGTACGCCTAAGCCTTCGCTAAATCCTGGGATAACCCAAGCACAGGCGAGTCTTTCGTTGGATCTGAAGGACGAGCTGCCCAAACCACGGCTATGAACCCTCTGCCGCTTGATGAGGGGGTTTCGAGGGCTTTGGATGTCGAGCGAAGGGAAAGTCCATGGGTCGCTCCTTTGGGTGTGACGTTGGTAGTCCGCGACGACTTGCACCCCCATCCCGCAACGCCGAAGATTGGACGAGGATTACGGAAGGTTTGTCTGTGGTTTCATGGCATCCTTCGCCGGCGAGGGTGCGGGGTCCCTTGCAGCCGATAAACTCTCACTCGCGGGCCCAGTGTGGGTGGGCGTGGGCCGAGCCAGATTCACCATTGGCCTAGGTTGCAAAGGAGCATTATTCTCGCTATGTTCTTGCTCTGGGATGACTGTGAGCCCTTAGGGAGTGAAGAATCCGGTTCGGAGGGTGTCTCGTGCAGTGGTTCGCTAGGAAGCTGGTGTGTCTGGCACCAGCTGGCGGGTCAGATGCAGCCTCCTTTTCGCCTCTCTCTGGGCTGAGTGACAAGAAGGCCAAAGCTGTCAGCCTCGAATCGGTAATAAGGAATTCGAACCAGTCCGACGCACATGCTTGGTATGTCAAGTTCCGGATTTCTTCGTCGATGCTCCCAGTCCGGGTATGCGGCGGATGCGACACATCGCAATTGTAGTATTGATGGTACTGGGCTTTCGGATTAGCTCACGCGATGGACAGCCCCGCGCAGAGTCGACACGTACGACAGAGTGCTCTAGCCTCACTTCGAATTCCCTTACCCCACACTTTGGCGAACAATTAAAGCCGCCGACGTTTTCATTCGGCCGATACGCCGGGCCCGTACCCACCAAAAACCGGGAAGTGTGACTTGTACAAGACCTCGCTGATGAGGTAGAGGCGGAAAAGGCCTGCAAAATCAGACCCGTGGAGCGACCATCGACATAAAGATGACATACATGATTCGGTTGACGAAGCTGCGTGGGCTGTCGGAGCTGGTCTCAACCCGCCAGAACCAACAACGTCCCAAGTCCAAAGGAGAATGCCTGTAGATAATTAGCAAAGATATGATGCTAGTTGATTGAGACTTTCGCGGAAGTTATATATACGCACTGGGGGGGACGCCACCCATCTGCGTGCGTTTGTTGATTTTCGAGACTTGCCACTCACATACACTCTTGGCAATTGTTGTGTGAAATAGCGACCGTCGAAGGCTGTGAGCTGAAAACAAACGTTGACGACTTATCGGCAATGTTTATCGATCTTTCCTCTCGAAACGGACGTGAGCTACTTGACTCCTTGCTACCTTTGAGGAGTGGGATGATAATCTGGGTGGCGTCACGATCACAGCCCTACGCAACATTGAGGGGCGGCCCTGACAACAGTTTACGATCGGAGTGGCATCGTGGCGGGCCTCGCAGCGTGTGAACAAGGCCTAAGAAGCGAAATGAGTAGGTGCGCGCAACAAGAATGATACTGCGACTCACTATAGCGTCTTGTATCCAGCTCATGACGATGATGCTCGAAGACAAGGGTCCTCACAAAAAAAAGCTGCCCTGAAACAAACCTGGGCCCTGCAGTCAACTTCCGTATATCACACGAAGTTTATGAGGTTATGCGCGTTTTTGATAAACATTGTCTTGGGATTATGGTGGATCGGGGGGTACATGTTTCGTGCGTGAATTAAATACATAATTGATAATTTACCACAAGAAGGCTGTGCAGTCCTTTCAGCTCAATATGCCCCAGCCCAAGCAAGCAGAAGGGCACGACGTACACAAGACGTAACCACAAGGCGTCACAGCATGTACAGCAAGTTCATGTTAGACGTATGACCGACCTGTAGCACCGGGCTCCTCCGGTACGACGCTTTTCCTCCACGGTTCGGACCGTTTCGCGTTCACGCGCTTCGCACCGACACGTGTCACACAACCACGAGATCCAGCGCTCTTTGGGCTTACGACAGATTAAGACCAACGCATGTGAGCCGTGGAACTAAAGGATTTACACTGATCACAGCACAGAATGACAGAAGACACAGCATATACTCACCCATTCCCGTTCGCAGTTCTCGTCGTCGCACGCGATCATCTCGCCGAGCTGACACGCGTTGCAAGTACAATATGTCTTGCCGTCGTCCGCGTCGCCGTCTCCATCGCCGGCTCCCGCAGCCCCGGGTTTTTTTATTGTCGACCTCGGCGACCATAGACGCCACATGGCTGTTGACCGATGGTTCCGGCTGGGCACCCCGGGGCCTTCCAGCTTGCGTCCACTCGCCGATGCGGCGTTGCTTAGAGCCACCGACTCTCACGCCCGTACGAGGACGAGTAGGTTAGTGCGGAGCACCCCGAGGGAGGGACCCCCGGGTGTGAGACGAAGAGAGGGGGGATGGTGGCAAAACTCTTGCCGGTTGTGTCGTCGACGCTGGAGAGCGCGTTGGCCTGTGCGCGCGACCGTTTCGCGTTCGAAAACGGTGCTAGCCGCACGTTGGTTTGTGTTTTGGCGGGACATCGGAGGGGGGAAAGCGAACGGATTAGGGGGAGGTGGGATTGACTCGAGAAGCACCGACTCCGCGGGGCGACGCCGCACGGTCATTTCTGGTGGGAAGCCGAAGGTCAGTGGCGAAGAGATACTCTGCAGACAAACTAACGCACTTTTTGTACGATTGTTATTCCTACGCGACGCGTCGCCCGTCTTCGGCTTGGGCGGGGCTCCTCATTACATGGCAGTCCATCGCCGTCATCGGCGGCCAACGCGCTTCCGCTTATTGCGCCGGCGTAGCCTCCATCGATTAGACCCGCTCCCACGTTCGACAACAACGCCGTCCTTCGCTGGCGCCTTCCCCCCCCTCCAGGCATCCCAGCAGGGACGTACGAACGCAGCGTATTAGCAGACGGTACTGTGGAGGGGTATACCGTTTTCCTCGCCAGCATCCCAGCCATCGCTGCCGTAGGTTCCGGCTCTGGCATGTTTTTGCAGGAGGTTTTCGTTCATGTGTGTCTCTGTGTGCTTTGTAGGCCGTCTGCGGCGTGGCACGGCGATCGAAGCTTTTGTCGTGCACCGGCGCCGGCTTGAGTTGCCGTCCGGCTGACATTCGTCCAATCGCGCATCTCGGCGAGGAGCCACAGGCTACCGGTCCTCCTTCGAAACGCGGACCTGCTCTCGATCATGCTGGTGAGATGGATGGACCTGGGAGGTCACGGATGTCATCGACGCGGAGAGGACAGCATCAACGCTCAGCGCAGGTCGTGCGAAGTTGCGGGAGAGAGGTATCGAGGGGCACGGAACGGATGTCTGTAAAGTCGAGGGTGGTGCTGAGGTACTAGACCCCCGCGGAGATATGGCGCTTAAGGCGCGAAAAATTAACAGCCACAACAGTGCGCGGTTCGGGCGGACGAGCTGGTGGAGGCTGCCGCCAACACCGGTGAGCGAGGGAGGTCCCATGGAGGTCATGGCTGTCGACGACGACGTACAGGGCGCTCGCGAGAGGGAAGAGTCCGAGCCCTCGAATAAAACGGGGGTTGCTTCAGGGTGTTTACTGCGTATACTTCCCGTCCCCTTCTTGGCTCCCAAACAGCACTGTAAATAGCGAGGGCTGCTAGTCCTCCCCTTGGCCCGTGCGCGACGCCATGGCCGGTCTTTTCGGCCAGCGCTATGGACAGGCAGATCAAACTCGAGATCCGCCCTCCCCGGTTCACACTCGGAAGAAGCGCCTGTTCCGTCCCTCGACCGTTCGAACTACTCACCACCTTCACTCTCGTCCACAGAGCTCACATCCACCAAGAAACAAACCGAATCTGTGTATTCCTATCCTTGGTTTTGTACTGCAATCGTCTACAGCTCGCCTAACTCGCGTACGACCTGTTCTATGGTCCTCCATACACCCACTCGCCCCTCACCGCCAACGCCCATCCCCATCCCATCAGGCTTATAGGATCATATCAGACGGCACCACCCAACCCCCTGCGCTCAAATGGACCTCCTATTAGCCCCAACGGTAGCAAGGCATCCAAGATGGTACCAATTTGTCCCTGGGTTGATTCCGGACCCGGGCAATATGCTCGGGCAAGAAGACGATGGTTTGTTCGATGCGTTCATTGCGAAGAGCGTCTTCAATTCTTCAAGAGATTCTTTTGAGGGTGCACGTCTTGCCGCCTCGCGCTACGCACGGTCTCAGGAATCAAATCATGACGACGGCGTCGCGGTTACATGCCTAGTCAGGACTCTTGTAATGTCTGGAAGGGTCTTTAACGTTTGCAAGGCTGATGATGACGCGGTGAGTAGGGGCATGTATCAGAATTTAGGAAATTGCTGACCATCTACCAAGCCTACTAACATTGAACATCAAAACCCTAAATCGATGTCGTTGCGCCTGTGAAAGCAGACGACTTTTATGTGATTATCTGACCCTCGAACGGACGTCGACAAGACTGTGTTCACTACCTTACCATGGGCTGTCGACCAGCGGACCAGTAAAACTGTTATGCCCGGTGACATACATGGATGCGGGAAAGCTTTGTAGTACGTCTAGCCTTACCGCGCCGGGGTCGTCGTGACCACTATGTCCTATAGTAAACCATCCGGTTGTTCAGCATGCGAAGCTGCACATACAACCCGTTTGCGCCCTCATCCTTGAAGGCACTAATATCTCCACCCAAGCATGATTGTCGTGTGTTACTATGCGCGCATGCTAGAGCACAAGTCCCCTCGTCGACCTGCGTCCGTCCGCGGCCTTCACATCATGACACATAATCGGGTGACGAATGCTTCCGCAGCTGTATTCGCACTGGCCCCTGTAGAAGCCCCAGACTTGGCGTTCGGTCCCACCTCCTAGTAACTCGAGATACCACACAACTCGCCCTCCCCCCCCGAGGCGGTCAGACTCATCACTCCCGCACGCGGCACCTACGAAGGCTCTCATCTAAGATAGGTATCAGTCGTGAGCCAGTTGGCTCAGAGGCGTTGACGACGGAAGATCATACACTTGGCGCGATCGGCCGATTCCACCGAGTCTATGCAAAAACCGTCGATGAGTACCCGAGACATGGCTGTGGGTGGTTATTGGTCAGGCACGTATGTCGCGCAGGACAAAGAGGGTCGATGATCTCCGTCATGACGTCCGGCTATTAACGAGAAGCAATCTGAATCCTCAAAACGGGCGGTCATTAAGGAAGGTCCTCAAGATCGCGCGCTCGGGAGAATTATGATTGACAGGCCACTCGTCTTGTGTAGCTAGGTCGCAGCATCTGACCGTGACCGTCAGCATGCTCCCACACAGTCGCTGCCGTGATCCCAGCCTTGCGGACCAATCCCTTTTTCAAAAATCAACTCTTCTCAAAGGGCCTTCCCCTCGACGACCAGGAATGTACCCAACCGACGCGCAGACGACGAGCCCCCAACGAATCGCCGCTTCTGGTGACAGTCCAACGCCATACGTTCTTCGTCGGCATACACCTCGCCGCCATCGTTGGCAGTTATTATTATTCTCCCCTGCGCACGACCACCCAAAGCCGACGCTCCATACTTGCGGTTATTCTGTGGCAAATCGCGTGCTTTAGGCACGTCCCCCTTTCCCCTCTCGACGCGTTTTGACTCACGTTTCTGCTAGTATAAAACAATTGGTTACACCAGACTGGTACTCGCACAGGTCTTTTGAAGCTGGATTTGCTACCGAGAATCAAAACCCTAGCGCTATGTGGCACGAGCGCGTTTCAGGTTCCATCAACGGTTGTTGAGCAGTTTCCACCTATATGTGAGCATGTCAAAGCTTATTATCTCCTCCAAACAGCTGCTGGTAAGAATGTTTCCAGCCTTCTTCGAAAGACACACGATATAAAATTCTTTCGCCAGGGTATTGAGCGCACCGGCTGCATCACGTACGTCTCCTCCGTGCCCGCTTTTCAAAGACCGCTAACGCGCCCTGTAGCGCTTTACAGACGACCCGGATCACGTATCCCCGTGAGCACAGCACCGACTCACGGCATTAGTGTTTACTCATGTATGCCAGATATGCGGCTATCTCGGGACTACTTTGGTCACATCTGGGATGGATATTCTACAAAAAACACTATGAGCGGCTCGATCAAATAGACAAGGAAGACCTTGAAAGCGACTCTGGGTAAGCTTCATATCCCCACAAGTCTAATGATAACCAACACCAACGCTATTACAGTCGTTCAGTTTCAACACAACAATTATGGTATGTTATTATTATTATTAACCTTTGTCACCGCCCCCACTCACTGTAAGGACAGTTCCATTAGCACTATTTACATCGTTTTGTACGTACCTGTACTCCTGGGGAGTCTTTGGGGTGACAGTCTGGGAGCCTTTATATGGGGAGGTTTGATAGCCAGAATCGCAGGTGAGTCGTCCCTCATCCGGAGAGACGCATATACTGACCTCTTGTTGCCATCCAATTTTAGTGTGGCACTGTACATTCTTAGTTAACTCGTAAGTGCTCCCCCTAAGACGATCAAATGTGGCGCTGACCCTGACGCAGCTTGGCTCATTGGGACGGTCTTCAACCTTACACTGATGATGAGAACACGTCGCGCATGAACCTGGTAAAATACACACATTTCTATCTGCCCTTTAGCTCACCATTCTGTAGGTCGTGGCGTTTCTGACTTGCGGAGAGGGAAATCATAACTTCGTATGTCATGGTCGCTACTTACAATACTCAATTCTGACAATTAGGTTCAGCATGTGCGCATATATGGACTGAATATGCCTGCCCTACCAGCTCAACTCTATTCTAGCATGCCTTTCCTCATGACTTCCGCTCAGGACCATCAAGCTTGGACTGGGATCCCTCAAAGTGGATTATAATGTTATTATACCGCTTTGGTCTGGTTTCCAAACTTCGTATGGTCACAGAGATGAGGATGTGGCACACGAACAACACAGCACCAAATGCACATCAAAGCACACACCTTAAAGTCGAGGACTCGGTCGAGTCCACCGGATGTCTCTTTGCCCGTCATGACGTTTCACCGAAATATGCGATCACGTCGAGAGCGTAGACGGAAGATGCGTTCTTCTTGTAGACGATGCGGTCCGTTGATGTCACGACATACCTTGACGAACACGTACGTATCGCCTCATTCCTATAGTTTCAGCGAAACGTGACTGAATGCTATATATCTACAGCCCGGAGGTGCTGCGTTGCTCCGCAAAATACTCTGTCAAAAAGCCGTCAACACGAAACCGAAGACGACCCCGAGGAGGTTTTGATATCCTTGAAGACCAAGACGACTGCCGCATTTCATGGCGGAATGAATAATCATTCTCGTGTCGCGAAAGAAATTATTGCGCGATTCATACTATCGCACGCTTAATCAAGTAGAGTCGTAATGCTCCCCCCACCTGTACTGATTTATATAAATTTATACAACACGGACCCATGTAAATGCTTTATAGTAGCGCCATTGTAGAAGCATCCATCACTATCGTGAGGTTGCCCTGAAACCATTTAGACCTTCCTAAACGGGATTTTCCCCTTAGTAGACGCCGAGTACGCCTGGCACAGCCTCCTAGACCTCAGACGGCCCGCACGCGTGCAAGGCACATCACGTCAATGATTGCCCGCATGCTCTACAAGTGTTCTTACCCATTCTGTGGTCTCTGCAATCTGAGGTCACGCGCAAGCACACCTTTATCGGAACCGATGCCGGGCAGTGAGATAGTTCGGCGCCGGCATTTTACCCCGTCTCTCAGTGCCGGGAGACATTGCCGAGTCAGTGACGAACATTGTTCCTGTTTCTTAACAGCTTGCGTGTATATTCGGTCACGTCGGAGTTGTAGTTTGTTCAATGTCACCGCGTAGGAAGAGGTATATCTGTATGGTCGAATATGCTGGTTATACTCATGCCGATGCAATCAGTCAAGGTCTATCGAGTCTCTCTGAAGACATCAGCTCACGTTATCGTGTCCGACGTTCAGACTTCGTATAGATAACGCCAGCAACTTAGTATCCGCGAAGAACCCCCACTGAGTTGTACCTTCTTCCACTAACGGCCTGGTTGGTCAACAGACAGAAGGACAAGTCGCGACGGTATCTGCCCTGTTGCGGATGACTATGAGTGACTCACAGTCAACGAACCAGTCTCGCTGGTCTCACCAACTTTTCACCGTACATGTCAATGGGAGCGGCAAAGGGGTCCCTGGTTGCCTCGAGCCAGTAGTGTCAACTCGAGACGCTGATTCCAGGAAAGGTTGAAAGCACAAGCATAAGTGGAGGACACTAGTAGCCAAGGGCTAACAAACTCCAAGTTAGCGCTCGGCTGTCGGAAAGAAGATATCTATCGCCCCTGATAGTCATGGAAGAATATGGATGACGAAATTGGACCGCCTCAGTGGCCTGAGGTCTGCTGCGCAAATGTCAGCTCCTAAAGATTTCATACTAAAGGCATAAACTTATGCCCCGCGACATTGGGAATCACTCACCAAGTACCTCTCCGTCTTAGGCCATGCGGAGCTGAGCTTCAAAGAATTGTCCGTTTGATATTACGCGCGTTTTTGGCCTCGTACTCAAATCAGAGCTCACAGCAGATGGCCCACCGACGTGCTGACCGCATTCATGAGAAACATCCCCGGCTTCAGTGTAACCAGGCATTACAAGTTCAAACTGTCCCTACCCCCCCCCCCGGAAACACCACAGTACATGACGACCGCCATGGCGCGCTGAGTTGCTCATACGCACCCAAGTAGGTGATGCGCATGCAAACCAGAAGGGACGTACCATTGGTGTCAACTCTGAGATGGGACGGGCTTTGCCCATCCCGACTCGCAAGACCATGATCATGCTTGTGGACACAATCTCATTGCTATCTGCTGGTGTTGCGGTTGCATTCGGCAGTTGAACGAAAGCTCTTCAAACTTCTACGACGTTGTCCGGGCCGAAAGTCGTTCTTCTTGGAACCCCACGGTAGGTCACTAATTATAAATCAGGATGAATTCACTCATCAAATACCCGTATAGCTGAGGAGGGAGGCCATGGGAAAGCTAGACTCATTGAGTTTTGGTGTCCCTACAATGAGATATGGACGCGTGCATCAGTGTGACACTGAGCCAGATCTCAACAACGTCTTTTTTGCGTCCAGATCTGGCTGAGGATGTTTGTACCGTAGGTGTCATCCAGGTGGTCCGAGGACCAACGCACACTGCCGTTATTGGCACCACTCTTGCTATACAGGCCATCCGTGTCCAATTCACAGGCAAACCTGTAAATTATGCTAAACCATTCTCTCTGGCCGCCTTACTCATCTATAATCTAGTGCTCATGTACGGCAGGTGGCACAGCTCATGCCTCCCTTCATCAATGATAACACGAATTTTAAAGGTCTGCGCGCCCAGCCGCTGGGTAGGGTTTCCTTTCGTCAATGCACAGGACGTCCCCGTGCCATGCTTTCGTCAGTACAGTTACATTATCAGATGCTTCGTCAAGCAGCACTTCGTCCGGAATCTGCGCGTCCACGGAGTGGTGCAAATTATATGACAAACCCGAGCCTACATTCCTTTCCAAGTATGCGTTAACGATCATCTTGCATGGGACAGATACCTATAGCGCATTCCTCACCAAGCGGGACCTAGTCATCCCCTTGCCAATATGTCGTATTGTCGTGTTGGGAAATACCATTCGCGCTCTGCTAACCAGCAAGGATCCCCCCCCCCCCCCCCTTTTTTTTGATGCGCCTCATCCGTGCGCGAGTGTGTTGCCTCGTCGGTTCGCTTTTCCCCCCCCCTTTGTCCCACAGTGCGCTCATTGACCCTTCCTTTCTTCCTGCTCCGCTTGTGTGTTGTTGCTAATTAGCTTATTAGGATTGTCTCTTGCCCCCCCCCCCTTATCGCTGCCTCCCCCTTGTCCTTTGTCCTTTTTTTTTTTCCTGCCACCTTCGCAATCGCTCCACCCGGGATTTGTAAAGTTTGACATCGGAGCCCGTATCAAAGCATCCGGATTGAATTTTGAATCAAAAATTCGGCCTTTTAGTGTATTATGTTTCCAACTCTTATGGTTGCCATTGTGTTCTTTGGGATTACCGTAACCAAAATCGGACCACAATCCCGACCATACCCTGTAGGTACTGAGGATATGTTTTGCCACCTCGTGTTGGCCCGGTCTGGTCATGTGAGTCTTGCAACAGTGTTGGATGCCTCCCACGTGGAGCATCTAAACAGACTTTGTGACGTAGACAATCATGCCAGTTACTGCTACCAATTATTTTGACGATCTGCTCCAGCCGGTAAACGTCCACCCTTCACGGATATCGTCATTAACTTTCTTTTACAGCCGGTGCGTAGGCTTAACTATGTCAAAATGAAGCACTGCCGGACTCCATCCGCAGCATACGGTAAGCTACAATTGTGAGTGGGGCTCTTGCTCTCTGACAACACTATCGAGCCTCCGGTATGTCATTAACCTTTCTTTAAATGCCGGCCTAGCTTAAACATATGTCAAGCCATCTCTGATGCACTGCCGGGACTCCATCCAGTCTATACGGTTAAACCCGTCTACAATTGTCGATTGTTCGGGCTCTTGCTCTCTGAAAAACACTATCGCATTTGCGATACCTACTCTTCCAAATGGCGGGAACCATTCACCGCATGGAATTTGCCGCTCGCACTGCAGCGGCCTCGAAAGAAGCTCACGAGGAAACACTTACGGTTGCGAAAATCCTCTCGCTCGTTCGGATTCCGTGTCATAGATGATGATGTATTCTTTTTGACAAGCTCCACGTGCGCAGCAGACAGATATATGATGCAATGACTTTGGTTCATATGCCAGCCTTTTGCAGGTCAAAGACGCGTACGAAACCAGTTTGTTGTAACCGCCTTTTTGCGTGCCATCTTTGTTGTCTACGAGTATGCTGACGCTACGATATCCAATCTCACGGATGGAATGTACAAAAAAGATGGATTCAACTCGAGTAGAATTGTTCCATGAGCATATCTGGCAGCATGGCCCCTTGTTGCACTCGTTGTCCTGCGCGACGCGTCGCGAAACTGCGCGAGAAATACAGCGATTGGGTGTGCCACTAACCACGTGATATATTAACTCCGATTTGGCGATAAAGGTGTCAACAGGCCGTGTACGTTCGCGTCGCAGCAGTAGTCGGATTCATACGCAATATTCGAGGGTCGCCGCCACAATCTCCAGCAGACAAAACAGAGAGCTGTAGCAAGCCAGCCCAGGGGCGGTCCATCCATTTCCCCATGTCGAAAGAGAAGCGACCATGTTCGCGGGCGCAGGGTGTCGATATCGACGCTCCCCGCGCCAAACGTCAGAAGACTGGGAGTGCTGCTGCTGCTAGTGGAACGACGAGTGCGGATACGGGAGCAGCAGGTGTTGCAGGGGTAGTTACGGGGGAGAATGGCAAGCCAGTTGAGGATCCAGCGCAAGTGAAGGAGAGAGGACTGAAGCTATGGCATACGATCAAGGACGTCTAAAGACAAGGAGTGCGTGGCTACTTATTGGCTCTCTAGCATGCATTTTGGTAACAACCAATTCCATCACTCACCCTCACTCTCATCCCTGCACTCTCCCCGCCTCCTCGCTCCTCGCTATTCGTCCGCGATGCGACTACACACGCTTTGTTTCAGGGGCCGACAAATGTCCACAGACTTCCTTCGCCTACCATCCAACGCCAATACCCCGACTACTATGACCAGATCAAGCGTCCAATAGCCCTCGCCGACGACATCAAGCGAAGGCTAGAGCAGGGTGGCTATGCATTTCTTCGACGAAGTCAATGGGAGACTTTGAGCAATGACCTTCAAGAACGCGAAGAAGTACAACATGAAGGAGAGTCAGATCTGGCTAGACGCGAAAAACACCTCCATTGTGAGTACTTCCTCTTTGAGATCCTATGTCTCTTCGGGCTGCAATTGGGTCCGTACTCATTTGAAACGTTTGTTGTTTCAGAAGCTCGTCACAAAGGAATCTAGCAAGCTTACAGGAATCCCAGGTAGAAGACGAGGATGGCGAGGCTAATGGAGAAGCTGGACCCCCCACCTCTCTCAGACACTGAGGAGGGCAAAGAAGAAGAAAGCACCCAACCTGTCTCGTCTGTGTTAAGACTCCGGCTACACAAGCTAATAGCCAAGGCAGATGATGTAGAGTAAGTCTTCAACACATGCTAGGACGTCTACCTCCAACGTTCATTTAGTGGACGCGTGTTATATCAAACCGAGCGTTCATGGAGCTACCCAAAATCAGAAACTGATGGGCCATGTACTACAAACTCATAAAGAAGCCGCAATGTCTGGGAAAACCATTTTGGTGGGTCAAGCCGGACCGGCAGCTCAAATCAGTTGCTAAAGGCAATGCGGCTAGAAACGATTGAGAAACGGAAAGAGTACCATTCTGCGAAAGATTTTGCGAATGATGTCGAGCTGTGTGTTTCTCCAATGCCCTCGAATTCAACCAAGAGCATACGCAGATATGGGAAAAGATGCTGTGGTCCTGCGGGTTCGTCATACTATTCCGTTTTTATGGCTTACCTTCACCTTACGAGCGTGCTTTCAGGACTACTTCCGTCAACTAATGTCTGACTTACCTGCCCCCCTTTTCAATTCCAGCATATGCTTCCCAACGACCACTCAACTAAGGTCAAACTCAAGATTCCTACGACAGCCCAAGCTCAGTCGCGAGCCAAGCTAGCAAGAAGCAATACTCTAACTATTGCGCCCGCAGCAGCCGCGCGAGTTCACGGCCAGGTGCGGCTGCACCTTCACCTGCGCCTCCTGCACCGGCTGCGTCTCCGGCGGCATTCACATCACTGTGCTATCACCCCCTGCGCCGAAGGCCAAAGCCTGTGACACAACGAACGGTCCGCCCCCCCCTACCTCATCCTCACCCTCCATTCCTGCGACTGTTGGTCGTCCTATTTACCCCAGCAGCAGCGAGTACGCCCGGGGGACGCCTCAAGCATCCTCCACCCCACATACTCAACCGGCCTATGGTCAACATTATATCTCATCCGCATATCGCGCGACCCAGCCAGCTGCATCTAGCGTTCTTCCGAACAGCAATTCGATCAACCCTACGCGCTCTTACGCACCGCAAGCTGCAGCACCACCCTCAGGCTCCTGCTCTCGTTACGCAACGCTCGCAATCTCAACTGCCGCCGCCGATCGCGAAGTCGCCTACCCCGCCAGAGACTGCTAGACCCCTGCGCTTTGTATCGGTGACCACGAAGCCTGCTGGGCGGCGGACACTGGACCTCGTCCAGCTTACAGAGAGACGGTGTGAAGACCTGGGCCCGCCGCCGCGACTAGGCGCGAGCGAGACGCAAGGTGCGCATTAGCGTATGGTGAAGTTCTTGAACGATGTCCGAGGGAACACAGCGACGGTGAAGAGAGGGATCACCCGGAGGTCGAGCGAAACACGAAGAGGAAGAAGAAGTGAGGGGAGGGAGAGGGAGCGAAGGGGAAGGGGAAAAGGGGATGAGGAGCCAGAACCGCCGTGTGAAGCTGAGGGGCGAGGTGGAGGCCGAAGAAGAAACGCGGGAAGGAGAGCACGAAGGGCATAGGGTAAGGCAAAGGCCAAGGAGCCGCAAGTGCAGGGGACGTTCCGTACAGTGTGTATAGTTTGAACAGTGTTTTTGCTGACTGCGAGGAAGATCGTGTGCTTGGGAGTTCGAGCTACCGCCACCGCGGGCCTTTGGTGTTGAACGTAGTTGAGGTCGGTGCAAAGCGGCGGTATGGCGTGGCGAGCGCGTACCTTGATCCGAATAGCGAGCGCATAGCTTGTTACTTCACACTTTCTTCTCTAGAATTCTCGACTAACAGGGGTTGTACATCAGAGGGTCCTTTACCGTAGTATTACCCAGAGTACATTATTATATTATCGGAAATCATATCTAATCCATATAAACCAAGCCCTAAATGTCCTTGGTCAACCTCAAACTGTGTCATTACGCCAGCTCTCCACCACCTTCGTAACCAACGGCACATCATCGCCCTCCCTCGTCCTCGCTAGCGCTTTGGTTCATCGCACGTAAACATTATACCGTCCAGGTTCGTGCATTTGGCTTTCAACGTATTGTCGCAAACACTTCCTTCGCGGTCTATCGAGTGGACCTCGTACCCCTCGCGACCCCCTCCGCACAAAGCGGTTAGCGGGGCAGCTTCGCCATCCAGTGTCGTAGCCTTCGGATGGCGGTGGCCTTATCAGAGAAGTCTTCATGCGTCCCCTGGCGGACGGTTATTAGTCTGGGTGATACGGGGGAACGGAGGAGATTGGGTTTCCCCTTTTGGTACATTGGTGTCTGTGCCGCTTGGAGCGTGAATTTCGGCGAGTCAGATTGGGAAGGTTGGAGTTCTTTTGGTTGGGAATTAAAAAGAGCCGTTCTCGTAAGTCCATGGGATCTGGGGGGGTAGAGTAAAAACGTGGTTGGGATCTGAGGAAGGGTACGCGTGGGGGTCTTTTGGTTGGCCATGACTCGGCTCTTGGGTCTACATAAAAGTATGTTAGGCAAGAGACTGAGAGGATGGATACGAGGAAGCAGAGAGCTGTAGTTTCGGTCGAACACAGGTAAGCCCTGCCACGTAGTGCTATGAAGGAGAAATCCCCTACCTGAGAAGGGGGGAATCAAGGCTCGATGGCTGCCCCTTGCTCCCATTGCGCGTGCACTGCTGGCTGAAGTGCGCAGCTTGGCTCTGAAGCTCCATCCACTCACCAGTCGGGTCCACGACAGAGTACTTCAGACCATCACCCGGTGTTTTGGTCGGCCAACACCAGAGCCAAGGATTTTCACCCAGTATGGACTCGATGTTCTTGCGTGTACCAATTTGCTAAAAGTAAGAGGTAAATATTTTTGATAATACCGGGTTGGGAGTATCGACACTGACATAAGGGAACTTGATCTGCACAGTACGTGAGTTTTAAGTTGGGGAGATGGATGACATTATGCCCACCTCCTGGATCTTCCCTCGCCGAACTAGTGTTGCGACTCTTTGTCCTTTTCCCATCCTTCGATAGTAGTAGTATTTTTCAATAAGGCATTTAAAATGGTAGAGACTAGAATAGTTCACACGGACGAAGCGGTTAATTAGGTGTTCTCAAGACGAGAAAGTTGGAAAAACACGCGTACTGAAGCCTCCAACACGCAAGCCACCACAGCCCACAGAACGTATAGTTTTACAAATATGATAAAATATCACAGTTCCCAATAGGAAGGCTCGTCCTATCAAACCAAAGGATATCAGTCGGAGAGCGTCGACTAAATAGTGTGGGCCTGCGGTTGGGCACTACCCAGAAACGCGAGCTTGTCGCGAGCTTCACGACGTCACGAGCGCGCGTCTTGTCATCATAATGAGATGATAGGTGCATGCTACATCCACGTAGAATAGGAAAACGGACGAAGTGTCCATAATTAGAAGTGTCCGACACAGTTATTGACACCAAAAGGACAGTGTATGGCTCTGGAGTATGGCATGAGTCTGAGAGATAGAGGGACGGCTTTTCTCTTTTCCAAGGCACAAACCCATTCGTAGTACACATCTTACCCGCAGTAAAGCTTGTGAGACGTAGACAGACTTTCAAAACCCAGACGGGTACTCACCAGCTGCATTGCCGACAGTGGTCAGTGCGCGAGGGGGTTTCTAATTCTCGCAAGTCCATGCAAAAAACGAGGTCCCCTCGTCAGCTTCTTAACTTCATAGTCCTTCTTCGCTCTGTAGGTCAGGTCGCTACGCCGTCGCGCGTCAGAGACAAACTAGATGCGCAGCACACGTCGTACTTACCCAATTTACGTGGCACGCTGCGCCAGGGTCTGTATTGACTACAAGATATATAGTTCCATTAGTAGCCAGGGACAAGTAGTAGCAACTCGAGTGCATGGCATTCGTTAGGTCAAACACACATAATTTGTGACTAGTTGCACGTACTTGAAGGGTATAGCAGACTCGATAGCTTCTACCAGAGAAGCTCACAGGCCGTACCACGGGCCATATCACGAATATTTGAGAATAGTTATACGAATGAACGTGATGAGTAAAAAGAGTGCCAGAGACAAAAATTGCCGACCGAAGGAGTCGACCCATGCGCGCGTCGTGGTGGAGCAGCGTTGTCAGACACACATGCAGGGCGGCAGCAGTACCTCCGCCCGACCCGTTTTTGATCCGGACATTTCCTCCTTTGGGCAACGCGGCGCTTGATTCGCCGAGCCCCGTCGCTCCCATTCGTCCGCGACCACCACCTTGCACAATGCTTGTCAGGACTATCATTGCAAAGCGGAGTCGTTGCCCACACTTAGGCGACTCTCGGCCTATGACGCATTCACCGCAGCTCGTCATAAACTCATAACTTAGCTGCCAAGTCCCTCAGGCAGCTCCAGCCCAGAGCAACCACAAGCCGCGGAATCGGGAGCCGTTAATCCTCGTGCGCAAGGCGCAGAATTACAACCTTGCTGAGGGACTATGGATAGGATTTAGCAATTCGTACGTCCTGATGGGATCCCAATTTGAAACATACAAAGACTTAAACTCCTTTTCAAGCTCGACCCGCAGATTTCTGCCGTAAGTGAGTTCGTACCAGTATTCTCATTAAAGTTGATTCGTGGCTCAGATCTGTCACAAGCTCAATTTCGCACAGTACGCGTAAGTCTCGCACTGTCGGTTAAACATCGTCTCTCGTCAAGACCAATGTGCTGGATGACGAGGAGAACCTTGCTCCGCGACTTCTCAAACAAACACGGGTTCCACGCCCCAGGTCTCGCGAGAACAGAACCCCCGGCTGGCACGAGGGTGTCCAGACATATTAAATCTGGGCGAGATCAAAACCTCCAAGCCATCTCGATCCAACGAAGCAAAATGCGGCGAGACAGAAGGCCACGCAACCGAGGCTAGCGGGAAGATAGCCGAAGAGTGAGTCTAGGAGGGATGCGAACCGACCGTGTCGATAGGAAAGCACTGCCGAACACAGACGAACCTCAACGAGCTGTTTCAACGCACGTCGCGCGTCCCAATAAACCACACAAGTTGTGAGCCGCTCAACATTACCAAGGCGAAGAAGCGGGAGAGTTGGGCTGCCGAACGTACAGCAGCTTGGGCGGGAACGCACTGCTGGCGATTACTAGCGCATAACTTGCCTTCCAACTCTCGCCTCGCATCCGGAACAGCCGAGGAAGAAGCGCGGTGGTCTCTGTTGAGATACGCGCAACTTGCGCTCGCGAGGGTTGCGCTGGGCTACGCCGAAAGCAGAGAGACAGATGGCCTGGCGATTGTGAGCAAGCCCGTATCCGGGTCGTCTGCCCCTGGGGGGCTTATACCAAGACTGTCACCAGCATCATAGAGTAGTTGGTATAGAGGTTATGATAACGGATACATTCGGCGGTGTACTACTCTACCGCGAATAATTAAGGCCTACCGGATAAAAGGTTATGCAAGATCTCTTGTCTCAGGCTTCGAGCAATAAGTATCAATCGCTCCTCTCAAGTGGGACCGGTCGTCTTCACCGTCGTCAACGTCCCCTTTCTACGTTGCCTTGCAGCGGCGTCATCTGTGTGATACAGGCGATGGGGACTCATCACCGTCAAGACCATCCAATGTACGCGCTTCTTTTACTCCACATCTTTCTCCTTCGTTTTTTCGTTTATTCTTCCTCGTATTCTTTCTTCGTACCTCTTCTTGTCGTGAATCAGCCAACATAGGGGTAGCTTAGTAGTCGGTGGATATCCCCTCAAGCTCTGGAGGCACCTCGCACCCCGGAATGCAGTGACAAGTCTGCTGCGTTGTTTCTCGACGTTCAGCATCTGGCCGCCATTGCGCATGGCAGCCGGTTGGAGTAGTATGCATTGTGGTCGGTCGGTTCGTATACCCTAGGCCTGGACCATCGGATAGATGGACATAGATTTTTGTTCGTGTTGGATGGTTATAGGGTCCACAACTTGCTGGTCCGCGGGTCCGTTTTCGTGTGTTGGGACCAGACACGCTGTCGCCTGCGGCCGATTGCAAGTCGTTTCTCCTTCGACAAAAACTTCCATGCACCGCTGCTCGGATAGTGCGGGTGATTGTGTGAACGCCAGGAGCTGAGAGGATGTCTGTTGATAGTCCGCATTGTGGTTGGTGGGCTTCTTATGTAGGTAGGTGTAGACGACTCGGGTTCCGCAGTGCCGGTACACCAGCAGGGTCGTTTTTGGGCATGCCCGACAACTTCAGTTTAAGAAACTGCTACACTCTGTCGAGGTTGAAGGTTGAGGTTGAAGGTTTTGAAGGTTTGTACGGTTCCACTTCCGGATTCGCCGTCGCTGTCTTGCCTGCGTCGCACGCGAACGGCGTCGAGGACGGACACTCTGGACGGACAGCGAGCGGACTTTTTTCGTCGAACTCTGACTCCGCTAGCGTGCGCTGCGACATCTCCTTTCCGGGCTCAACAGAAGACACTCGCGCTAGGCCTTCTCTCTCATTCTCATTATCGGTTCCAACCGCACAATCCTTCTTCTCTAGCCACATTCCGTATCCGGGCGCGGAGGAAGCAGCAACTCCGGTTTTAGCGAATTCTCCAGAGACTACTGGCAATGTCTCTAGGCATGTACCTTGCCGTCGTTCGCCCTTCGTTGTCTAAAATGTGGCGGGCGGCCGGTTGGACACTTGGACGCAGCTCGGGCAGCGGTGTCGAATAGGCATGCTTCCGCTCTCGGATCGTGGGATGCCAATTCATGCAGACTCTAGTCCTGGCGTGGCTCCGAGAAATTTTCTGCAGGAAGTGCGAAGCAGGGGGAACGGACGTCCTCCAATTGCGATCGTGAGTTTGTTGTCGATGCGCTCCTTGAGCAGGTATCCTGTCCTGCTTCATGGGGGGTGGTGGTGAGAGGGGGGGTCGTGGTGTGGATTGTGGAGGTATGCATTGAGGGGAGGGGGGAGTGGGGAAAAAAGGGGGCTTCAGCTTGCTCGTTCCCTCGCGTCGTGGTGCCCGCGGCACTGATCGGTCGGTGGGAAGAGGGAAGTTATAGTGCCGTCTGCTCTTCTCGAATGCGTTCAGGTACGATTTCGCCGTGTACTTCCGTAGTCGTTTGTCCGTATGGGCGGGGCGTCGGAAGTGTCAGACAGAGTTCCTGAGTGAGATGGAGGTGAACGTAGTTTTTTTTCTCAATTAATCCCGGCCGTATATAGCGTGCTGAGCATGTGCACTTCAGTCTGAGTTTTCGTGGGCGACACCGACTTTCCCCTCCTCATAGTGCGGCTCTTTGCTTTTGTTTTATCGATTGTCTGGTTGTGACTCATGTGGGGGTCCTGGATGACTTCTTTGCGCCGGACATTGCTGCCGTTACTTCTGCAAGTGGGGTGTTCAAGAATATCTGCTTGTAGTGGTGTGTTTGAGCTTGTGTATTCATTGTACTCTGGGTCGCTAGCCTCCGCCAGAGGAAGCCGTACGGCAGAGTTGCATGTGTTTGATCGTCAGCAACGAAACTTGGTCAGAGACTGGCGGAATCAACGGGTTCGCTTCCTCTATTCTGTGAAGTTGTTATCTACAGGACAGGTCGGGACACTGCCTCGCAGTACGAAGCACAGTGCAGGATGCATTACATCGTCGGTTTTTCGCGTCTCCAGGATCATCACGTCGACGTCACAGCCTCCTACACCAGGTCCCCCTCTGCGAGAACGCGACGGAAGCACACGCTTGCGGGTCTGCATGCCCTGTTTGCTGCGGCGCCGTTCGGTGGCCGCTTGTCTCCGGTAACGGTACCAGCATTCCGCGTCGTCGAGACGCGCCAGCCGTGACTGTAGCGTCGAGTATTGGTTCGCGACGGCCCTCTTATCCCATTGGCCTTCGGCGGGTCTGCGGGACGTGTCGCGGGGTCGACTGATCGGGGAGTCGGTCCATGACTAACGTGCCGCACAGACGCGGTACAGAGGGGGCGTAGGAGAGAGGAAGACGTGCAGTACGTCGAGCTGAAGCTCGTGCGCGTGCGCGGTAGGCACAGACGAGTGTTTATTCCATGGTTCATTTAGCAGCTTCTCGGCTCTGGCATGGCCGCCGGCGATCCTCTTACGCCGAATTGGTAACGCTCGCTTCTAACCTTATATGTCGATTTCGAAGCAGACACTGGTGAGTGTAGCAAATTATACTTGGTGTGGCCTTTCAGCAAGGTATAAAAATCATAGCTTTTGGTTCTAATGCGCAGAGATGTTTCCATGTCGCTATTGACGTACCGACCACCTTCAATATTAACTTCAATTCTAGCCGGCCCAATGTTTCGCATCAAAAGACTTGGTTTCGTACGAGCAGCAAACTTGAACATATAACATGACAAAACCATTAAAAGTAATTCAGTATTCAAAGCAAGCCAGTAGAGCATCATGATGCATCACGATTATCTGAACCATTATTGCCACTTGAAGCGTTGGACGGATTTTGGCTCTGTCCATCATCCGTCCAGCCGCCAGTCGACATCTGCCCGCCTGCTGGGTAACCCATACCATACTGCGAGTAGCCGGAATCCTGCATAGGCTGAGCGTAGCCAAGAGTTAAGCCGAACTGGAGCAAAGCGAGGTGAATATGCGCTGAACAACGGCTGCCTGGTACTCGAAGTTGTAGTCACCTGCCCATATGTCGCGGTACTGCTGCTGGTAGCACCACCCGTTGTTCAGAGACTGGACAGGCTGCTGCATCTCTGGATAGGTACGCCTCGCCAGAGTATTGGCCTGTCGCACGAGCATGGCCGCGATGTGTCGACTGTCCACACCTACTGTGAACTATACCCTCCTCAATGAGGCATGCCGCCTTGTTGAGAGAAACCAGGAAGCTCCAATTGTCCGATCTCCAGTCACTGCTGCCGCCGCTACCTCTGCTCTACCTCGCCCACGTCACGCGCGCCGCGCGCCACGCCTCGACCGCGGTCTCTACAGGCCCATCGCGAGACCACCCGTTCTACCACGCCACGGCGGGCCGCGCATTCCGTTCAGAAAGCTGGTAGACTTGAAGCCCATCGTTTCCCGCGATTGCCTTTCCCGAGTTTTTAGGATCCCTGTTGGAACAGATGGATCTGTAGGGGGCCCATATGAACAGATCGACTAAGGTGTCGTCGTAGGCCATTGGGCTGGAGGACGGGAAGGGTACCCAGCATCCGAGATTCCTTGGTCGTAGGGTGCAACTAGGCGTTACGTGGCGGTCTATTACGCGAGTCCAGGTCCTCATCCATGTCCTATCCGTCCTTTTTAGTGACGCCCGATTAGTCAACGGAGTGCGTCTGTGGTGTCTAGAGGAGTAGAGCCGAAACCGGAAGCCGTCCTTTGGCAAACGATTCTTGGCTGAGATTTAATGCTTGGGCATACAAGTGCAAAGTACTCACCTCTCCTTGTAGCGCCCGTTATAAGGCTCTCGCTCTGCTTCGCGTCGTCCGAAAATTCTATCTCGTCCTCTGCAGGCTCCTCGTCCGGTGTGCGTTAACTTTGCGGTCACTTCCTCTGTATTGCTTTCAAGTAGCTGACAGAGACAATTTTACTTCGAGTCGGGTTGACATGAAATCCCTTCGCGTGCGCTCTGACGGCGAACTTTCGGTTCGTTCAGTAATCAGAGAAAGTATGGCTATGCGTCGTTGTAATATGGTACTGCTGGTCAGAAACGCGCTGGCAGTGGTTGGACCGAGACGGTCCTCCACAGGACCTAAGAAAAGAGGACCGTTTGAGTAGGAACCCATGTTCTTGATAGCCAACTGAGTAACTGTGCTGTACATACGTCGCCAATACCTTCCTGTCTTCGAAGACAAGCAGGGTGTGTCAGAATCGAGGAGCTCTGTGTCTAGACAGCTCTTAACGACTTTACCTGCTGAGGAAGTCCTTTGAACGATCACGACCTTGTCCACAATGGTAGAGGACTTCGCCGACTTTCTCCATTGTGTCTCACTGATCTTCGATCGTGTCGACTTCTGGTATAACGACAGATACATCCTGCTGCCACTACTCATTTTTCGTCCTCGCCTGGTCTGGAGAAACTATGGCCCCGCCTTCCTCGTCGTCGTCCATGAGTAAAATCCTCGGTTTTGGCTGCCTTTGTACGAACGGCACATCGTCGTCAGAATCTGAGTCTTGAGTCGGAAGAGGACTCGTCGCCCTCTTTGCCTGTACTTGCAGGTCCGGCTCTGGATGCCCTTAATATAGATTAACATATCATGAATTGAAAAACGCACGATGACGGAGGTTTCTCATCTCCGGAATCTAGGTCTTCCAAAATATCAGCTTCAACCTCGCGTTCACTGTCCGCATCGCTTTCAATTGTCCGAAGAGTCCACAGAGTCCTCTGCTATGCTTTTGAGGGTAGCGTTTGCATGTGGGATTGGAGTTGGGTAGTAGGTCCCCTACGAGATCTTGGATGAGCTGTAGATCCTGAGGTATTAGGGAAGGCACTTTGGGAAATCCATGTTCTGAGAATAGGTGACGAAAGAGAGCTGCTGGTGGTCAAGAAACAGAGTATTTTTTGTAAGCACGCGCCGGGTGTGTTTTTGCGCGAAGCCGCGATCAAAAGCGCGTCCAAAAAGTTCAACGCGTCAATGCTTTCCTTTTCCGACCGTCTTGTGAAAATCGTGCTTTCCACTCGTACCGCTGCGCTTTTTTTCCTCTCTGCGTTTCTACTCGGACGACAACACCTCCGCCGAAGCCCTCCGTTAAACTAATTGCTGAGCTTCGAAAAGTCACTGAGGTCTCAATCACCAAAGCTAGGGAAGCCCTCACCGCAACAAATAACGATGTTTCAGGCTGCTCTCAAGTGGCTTGAGGACGACCTAATCGCCTCTGGCGCGAAGAAAAGCCGAGAACTCGCGGACCGTACCACCAAGCAAGGCTTGGTTGGCTACTCTATACTTTCCAAGGGGTTGGGAGATGGCAAGACTGGACCAAGGGCGGCCATGGTCGAACTCAACTGCGAGACGGACTTCGTAGGACGGAATGCCCGTTTTGACACCCTCGTCGCTGACATTGCATATACACGGCCGCATTCCTCACCGAGCCTTCTGGCTCTGGGAGTCTATCTCTTCCATCCTATATCCGTAGAACCAATTGCAGGACGCTTCCTCTGCTGTCACACACTCGCGAACAGCCCGAAACGCGAACAACAGTTTGGCTGCCGCTATTGCGTCGATCAGCTTCACGACGTGCATCTCTAGGTTTGGAAAGAGAAGAGATTTCACTTGGTCGTGCAATGAAGTCGAACGTCTGGTGCAGAACCCTCATGGCCTCTGGCCTCGGACTGCGAATCACCTCTTACGCTGCACGGGCGTTGAGAGTCAGCAACTCCCAACCACGGGCAGGTCGCATCACTGGGCCTTCTCGCTTTCAAGTCACCGAAGCTTGGTGAGTCTCATTGCGAAGCAAGCCTTCCATGACGACCTCGCCAAGCTTGAGCGTGCGCTGGCGCGACAAATCGTCGGCTTCCCGACCAAACCACTCTCAGTCCACCGGAAGGCACGGAGGATGAGTTCGCCCTGCTTTGAACAGCAATTCATGATGTATTCGGAATCGAACGGAGAGAAGGTCAAGCAGCGTTCTCGATCGCTGGGCGGTCCGACACCGATGAGGGATCTGGTCCATGAGGACGGATCGAGTGGGCCTTGCGGGTAGTGGACTTCGCGAAGTGGGCGGTTGGGGAGGCACGGCCATGAGCTTCTCACATGTTTTATGTTAGAAGGTATGTGTGGTCGCATTTTGTTGATGCATATATTCACGGTCCACATTCAAGGCATATCCACTCCTCAAAAGTAAACTGTATATACATCCGATCTAGTAGACCTTGCACATCCCCCACTCAATCCACGCGGCATATACCCACATGAAAACACTCCGGATTCGAGTCCATATCCATGTCCATACCCGTGCACGTGCCCGTATCACACCCGGTAAGTGCTGGGGTCATTTTACTTCGAGGTGTACAACTGTATCCTCCAGGGTCCTCCACCAGAGCTGTGTCGCAAATTCCCAGCGCACGGCAAATTGCAGTCTCCTACGTCCCCGCCGTTGGAGGCGCAACTCCATCCAGGTACCCCGACCCGCAGTAACACTCGTCGGAATACTCTACTCCAGCGAATGTGAAGCCTTTTGCCGGCGCAAGACGCGGTACACGACTCGGGCGTCGTGGTAGGGAGGTATGTCACGGTGATATCATCCAGAACGCGGTGCGGCGTTGTCGATTGCAGCAGGGAATGGCCAACAACGCCACCCCGCGGGCAGACCGTTTGTTGGATACTGGCGGTGGCGAGGTCGCTTTTCCGGTTTTTCGCTTGCGCCTGTACAGTCTACGCCGACATTGCCACATGCTATACTAACTTAGCCAGGTGGTATCAGGTAGTGTATCGATGCACTCACCCAAGCACGACTGGCAGCAATGTTGCGGTGGTTCCCTCGGCGCTGTCACGGAAGGACTCTTAAGAATGTGTCTGCTTATCCTCGAAAGAGCTTACCATGTGCCGGTGTTAAACATGCAAGCCTTGAGCCATCAGCATATCGCCAGCCGTTCGCAGGTGCAGCAACGCCGCATTCCGCCCCCGCGCTGCCAGGTGACGTGTTGTTCTGGGAAAATGGCGTAAGGAACGGCGCGCAAAGTGCAAAGGTTCCTCGCTCCTGAGCAAGTTGCCTGCGCGACGGCGTATCGCAAAGCCGACGTGAAGAACAGCGTGCTAAATACGGCTGCTACGCGGTAAGAACTATCATCGACGGAGTTGGGAAGAGGCGAAGCATGTCCCCGGTGTACCTGAGCTTTTGGAGGTCCGCCCTCTTATGGTGAGTGTTTTTTAGGTTGTTTATAACTATACACAACCCGACTGATTACTTGTCCACCTTTGACAGACGGGTCAGAGGCCAGTCCCACCAGCTTGACGCATTGACTTCCGGAGGTCGGTGATATGATTCGCTAAGCGACCGACGACACACGTGTCCCAATGCGTCCGAGCCCATTATCCTTGTCGTTTCTTTCGTAAAACAGGACGGGTACTCTCATGGTAAACTTCGTAATGTGAATTTGGTTGTGTACCTGACAACTAACGGATCGACGTTTTCTGGCAGATTTTTTGACATCTCCGTGTCTCGAACACAACACGTCGGGCAAACTTTATCGGGGTGTGCCCCTCGTGGGCACAAACCGATCGTCTCCTGGGTCTTCGACGCTCGGCGGAGTGTCACCAGCCGCCGCACATCGCTTCGATATATGGTAGTCCCTGGACGCCTCCGAATCCATATGTTGCCCACATACTCTCAGGGAGTCCCTTCCAAGAACCATTCACGGAACGACTGTTCGTTCAGGTACAGTATCAGTAAGTATGAATGAAAGTCAGGGGGGGGGTTCATATCATCACACCTTCTATCAAAGACCCTTCGGATGCTTCGGATGCATGTGCCACCGCTCGGAAAGAAACCGAACTATACTACGGCATTACCTTGTGCTCAGTTTGGCCGACAAACTACCGTACCCGATGCAACGAAGGAGGTGGCGTATGGTTTTGTTTTGACATGCATCTTCATCATATGGGCAGATGGGCGTCGCGTGAGAGTTTCTTGAGGCGGCACATCCAGGTCCCGTTACTCTATTTCCAAAAGTGCCGGTTTTTCCCCCCCCCCCCCCCCCCACCGGACAATTTTTTTGTTTTTCTAGAGCCCACACGGATCTTCTTCCATAATCTAGAGAGGTTGATACTTATAACCCAACTATCTTGAGTTCCCAACCCGGAATCCTGCTCCCAGAGCCCTCCTACCGCCAAGCTCCGTTCATCCCACACATCTTCGAGAGCAACGCGCCCTCAACGAGTTCTATGACCGTCTGCCAACACTGCGTCTCATCTTCGCGGAGTGTGGTTTTCCGGAAACGCATTGGGGCCAATACGCGTTGCATGGAACAGTTCGGGAAGACATTCGAGATGTACGCCCGGCGACTTTGCGGCAGTCCTCAGGTTCTCGACTACCAATGAGGCTTCGCGATAAGTCAAGCTCGATGTACCGCCCGGAAGCCGTCCCCGTGTCCGTAGTGGGAGGTCGCCTGTTGCTATCCAACTCCAGTGCGAGCCGACGTAGGTTTCGGGAAATGTTGTGCGAAGAGGGGAAGAGATTTCAACGTCAGGTCCCGCCGGGTTCATGCGGTAGTACAGTGTAGAGGCACTAGTCTAGTCGAGACAGTATCACTAGTCGAGACGTTCCTTCTAGCTGTCTCCACGATGCATATAAATAATGATTTAGTACTGAGGATTAGAGACTGATATCTGTCGACATGTATAGCAGAACCTCTTTTCGAGGTGAGAACGTGCTGCATCCCAAAGTAATGCACTGGACTTGGTCGAAATCTGCCCAGACGCCTGCAAGTGATGTTCTGTTTGATTCCCTTGTGTGCTACAATGGTCAAGACTATGTAATCTAATTGGCAGTTTCTGGAGCTATTCTACTTACACTATCTCTTGAGTTTGTTTTGTACGCAAGTCCCATCGAAAACACGGTAATTAGATAGTGGGTTTTGCGTCGGATTATTGCACTGCAGCATGAGCGCTGCGTGACGCTGGAGTGACACTTGGCAGCCCTAAAACCGCGTGACAATAGGTGACATCTCTGGGGGAGAAACGTCACAATCATCACAATCATCACAGGGCGTCACATCGTCTCGACTAGTGATTTGCTCGCTACTCGAGGTCTCTGTCTTTCAAACAACGCAGAATTGCTTCCTCATCGCACACATGGCTATATAAAAAATATCCCACATCGAGAACATACCAAGGAATACCCAAGAATTTTACTGATATTTCTTGTTGCAGGATGCGTAAGCAAAGAGAGGTTGTCAATCACGCGTCTCGACTAGTGCCGCTACACTGTATAGAGTTTGGAAAAAGATGAACTCTCTGAGATTTGGCCACATGTCACCGTAGTGTTCTATGACCCCGTCCGTAAAGCAGCTTGACATCCCCCACGAGACGGATGGATAGGTTTCGTAGATTGTTAAGCCGCAAGAGAGGACGAAATGTTGTATGCTGGGGTCATTTCCTGCGACCTCTGGTCCCCATCCCAGTAAGGATAGTGTCTGTAGGTTCCACAAATTGACTCCGATGGCCTCAAACATGCGGTTTGAACATGCCAGTATCTCGGCCGTCCACATCGAAACGCATGTCCAGATGAAGTAGTTGCCCAGGCGCAAGCAGGCCGAGGAGTAAGGCCACTGATTCGACGTCTGAGTCATGAATTTCCAGCATGGTGAGCTGTCTCAGGCTGTCAAAGCTATTAGGCGGTATAGAAAAAGGTGTCATGACTGATGTGAGGTGGGAGGATGTTGAGGCTGTGTAGGTTGGGTAGACGTGCCAAACAACACATAGTGCTTTCGTGGAGGCGGGGTGCTACGGTTGTAAGTGATGGACCCTAGCGACTCCAGTCGTGTGAGAATCGGATCCCAGCATGACGTCCACGAGGAGAGTTCGAGTGTTTTCAGCTTGTGGCAGTGGTCGCTCATTTGTAGTAGAATCGTTTCGGCATACTTCATATCAAGTCCAGACAACAGGTTTAGTTGGTTCAGTTTTGGGACTGAGCAGTATGCTCTGAACGAGGTCTCCGTCTTCTTCACATCCAGCGTCCCAGGGCGAGTACTTGAAGATTGGGAAGCTGGACGTTCCTTTCCGACATATGAGCGCATCAGAGCCAGGGGGAGAATCGAGCTCGGTGGAGCTGACCAAGTTCTCTGAATTCGAGAGAAGGTGTGGTCTAAAGCCTGAGATCGACACTACTCGTGGAGGCATTGGTATAGGCACCTGGCTAAGAGAGCTGTCTGAATTAAGACACACATCAATGAGCTGGACCACGTTTAGGTAGTGCCGAATAGACGTACGTCACAAGTTTCGGTTTCTGCGGGTAATGTCAAGCAATGAGTGATACATGACGTCCCTGGCTATGGTTGACACTTCCAAGCGCATCCATGCACGGTTCATAGAACGCTTGACAAGTACGCGCCATCGCTGCCAGCGTGCGTAATTCCACAGTGAACTTTTTGTGGATGTTGAAGTCTTTCCTCTGGAGGTGGAGATAGGTTATCATACTACCTCGAGGAAGATTTCCACGACTTGAAGGCAAATAATGCATGGGGACTAAGCAAGGCGCTGTCAAAATACTTGGTAAGATGGAGTATATAATGACTGAGTGACTCTGCGTGAATCCTATAGTGATTATCCGTGATATGCTTGTGGTGGTTTGGTGTGGACTGCAATGTGGATGCGCTTTCCAGGAGGAAAAGTCGCCCACTGTGATGGTAAACACCAGCAACTCCCGAAACTCCGGGGAAACTGTGGCCTAACGCCCAGACCGAAATGAGCGCGACACCCATTAAGGATGGACAAGTATGTACTGGCCATGAAAAGTCGCTTGAAACAAAAACTGACTATTATTGCCTCCACGAAAATTGACGAGAATTGGTGGATGCCATTCAAGTATCCTCGATAATGTGACGGCGGCTTCTTTCGGGGTTTAGGAGTTCGGATACTATATGTGGTTGGAGCTAGCAAGGCGGTGTCCCCTAGTTTTTTAAATAAGCTAGCAATCATCTCTGCGCGAGATTGAGAGATTTGGACACGCTCGCTGTCCCGTAGTCATAAGTGTTACCGACTTGTAGGAGCTTGTGTTGCAGCAAACTTGACATCCGCTTGTTGGCCGAGAGTGTATGGACCCCGTGCACCCTTCACCGCGTTTGACCACGGTAATCATCATTCTCACCACTCGTTTGCCCCAAGGCATATCTTCAGTTTTTAGTTAGAGAGACATGGATACCTTGTGAGTAGATGCCGGTTTTTTATGCACCGTACCTGCACTCAAGTTGGTGAAAGTCGGCCGACACGGCCCCTCGGCCCCTACTACTGTCACATAGCGCGTGAGGTCACAGACTTGTCAGCAAAAGGACGTTCACGCCTCAGTGTATGATGCCAAATATACCTGTCGTTGCCGAAGCGCTATTTTTTGTCTGGTCGCTCACCTTAAAGTCCGTTGCCGTGCCACCTTGACCTCTCCTTGCCACTGACACTCATCATGTCCCCTCGTCCCACAATCTCACCCGGGGAGCTGCTAGACACTGCGTTTTCTGGGGTCCCGGTCACAGCGACCTTGGACTGGTGTGAGGTCAGTCCTCTGACATGTGATTGTTGGGCCTTCCTAACTCTACCTATGACCGTAGGCGATTATCAGTTCAGTAAATACGTCGCAGAGGTCGCGAATACTTTCTCACAACCTCATCACTGTTGCGTATGCTTGTACGGAGTGCATTTAGTACTCCGTGCGAGACTACCAGCACGGTATCTCTACTCGGATGGGATGGCATGTGTCAGGAGCCCTTCCGGTGAATATGCATTTTCTGACCGTCCGACCGCGACCAGGGCTTTGCATTTGTCGGACTAGGAAGCTTCATCTTCCACGCAACGCTACTTTACGAGGCTCAGCTGGCCGACGAGCTTCCCATGATCTACGTCGCGTCGTTCTGCTGCGCGCCGTCCTATTTGACACGAAGCCCGGATACAGCGTGCGCAACACCCGGACGGCGCGGAAATCTTCGCGTTTCTCCTCGCGTTCAACGTGCTGTTTACATGGGCTTAGTGCGTTTCTTTCCCGAGTGTATTCTTACAACCTATTAATCCCCGTCGTCAGCGCGATATATCGCAACCCAGTATTCCACCAGATCGTATTTGCTACGATCATGTTTACCAACGTCTTCCGAACGACTTACATCCTCAGAATATCACCCTATAAGGCGCTCATTTCCCCTCATGACAAACAGGCAGTCACGCGTCCTGTTCACCATGGGCGCAGCGACGTTCTTATTTGGTTTCTTCGTTTGAATCTCGACAATATCTTCTGCAGCAACGTGACTAGCTGGAAACATGGCCTAGCTGGCCAGGAGCGTTCTTGCTTGAGGGCCATGCGTGGTGGCATATCTTTACTGTTCGTGTATTGTCACCTCACCTCTTTAACGTCGCTCACGAAGCTCGCTTGTAGGCAACCGGCACCTACCTGATGCTCATTGGCAATACTTGTACGTCAAAATTCTCTCATATATACCATATATGCTAAGCCAACTTTCACTACCCTTGGCCACGTTCCATAATTAGATCTGTAAGCGCTCCGAGACCTTCCCTATCTCCGATATGCTCATCCGTCGCACAGAACCCTCGGCCTTAAAGACAGCTTCAAGAATTACGAAGTGACATCCGTCTTTGGACTGCCTCGTCTTGAGCGTGCCGACTCGTCGGTAGGGAGGGAGAAAGCCAAAGTTCTGTGATCCGTTAAAGACCACGAGCTGCAGTGCGCCTTTGCAGAGCGCCAACCTCACGAAAGCCACGAAGACACGTCCAAACCAGGGAACTAGATGTGCCCCTAGAATATCAACGCCTATCTCCATTCCTAACACGTAAGATTGTATTGAACAGTAGAAGTTTGCTCAGCTTGCTTTTATGTACGATCATGTTTGTGCCCCATTTGTACCATACCATGTTGAAACTCTATCACTACGCTTTTCCACCGCCGAGTCTCAAATACACCCGCGCACGAGAATGCTTCCGTACCTTCAAACGCTGAGTCCGCGGTAGCGATTACTCTTACCTTTATGAGACTCACCCCACTCCCTCAAAGGTCCGGGAGCCACGGGCCGAACCGCCACGAAGCCGCCGTTCTCTTACGTAATCTTAGCGAGCAGGTCTCCTGTGATGTGAGTTCTCGCATGGCATCATGTTGTACCTGGTGTAACCTGACGCGACCAACATACATCCAGGCCACAGAATGAGACCCGGTGAGCAAAGATCTTATCCGGTAGATGATATTAGTGAGAACCAGAACCATCCTTGAAGGAGGGTCGTCTCGCACAGGTTGTCTACAGACGTCAGGGCACGAATACACTTGGATTTAGCTGCGTCAACCCCCGTCTGATAGCTCAATAGTTGAATGAGTAGTGGTGCATTCGCTCCAGTGATATTATCAGACTATATCGGTAGGTTGAAATACATACATAGCTGCGCTTCAATGTGCCGTGCTCTATGCTGCAACACCGTACTTCTTTAATGTGGTGCTACATTCGCTCGCAGAGATGTCTTCAGGAGCCATTACAAGAACCGTTGGCTTCTTGCGGCTATCTGGTCCGAAGAACCTGTTTGCGACCGCGACGAATTGTGGCAGCATCGACCTCGTCTATCTTGTCGCACATCTCTTCAACAGGAATTTTGCGGTCATGCACCAGCATCTATCATTCGAGATCCACTTAGCTGACGTACCGTAAGAAAAAATGATCACGTACCTGGCGGCCCAGGTCCTCAACCTCGACGCTTCTACTCTCCAGCATCGCGGCCATGACAAGGCTCGATTTCAGTTGATTCTTCGCCCTCTGCAACTCCTCTTCGGGTACGGGCGAGTACAGCATCAAGCTAAGCTGGTGGGCTAAGTGTGGGAAAATCTCCGCAGGACTATTGCCCTCCGCGCTCCTGTTTTCTGCCGATACGGCCCTTGCCAAGTCGACCTGGTGGGCGGCTGACGAATGACGCGAAAAGGCCGAAGAGTTGCAGAATCGGTGTAGATGTGGTTGAATGATGCGCAGTGTTCAATTTGAGGATAGTGGTTGAGAATGTGCGTATACAGACGCGAGTACATGCCCTTGCCTGGCCCACCAGCACTGAAGGACCCGCCTCCACCAAGTAGTACTTGCATAGTTGCAACAGCGTATACATCTGGGTCGTGAATAGATGGGCCTTCAAAGGCCAGATAGAGGTGCGAGAGGAGAGGCAGCGGCGGATTCGCTGGCGGGGGCGGTATTGGTTCAAGGTATCGGTGGCCGCCAGTATACGTTGCGCCAACTGGTGCAGAGGGTGGCTGTGTTGGGAGGAGGTAGGATGAAGCAGCCCGCGTAAGAGATCGATAGAGAGATGGCTGGTTTGAATGGAGAAGGTGTGCAGGCGGTGTTGTTGGGCCTAGGACCGCTGGATGACGGAAGATGTTGCTGTTGTTCAGAAGAGACAAATTTGACGGCGGAGAAGTATTTGTCTGCCAGTTCAACAAGCTCTTCGTGTTGCATTCCTGCTCCGGCGATGACCATGCGCTCCGGTCGGTACCAGTCCTTCATGAATCCTCGCATGATCTGGTCGTCTATCTTGTCGATTCGCTCTTCAGGACAAAGCAGTGAGTTGCCCAGTCCTGTCTCTCCGTATGCGACTCCGTGCATCACCTCTGGCAACATCATCTCTGGTTTGTTCATTACCTCGCGAAGCTCATACCGTGCCGCGTCACGTTGCGCTTCCAACTCTTCCGGCAAGAATGCGGCATGATTGACAGTGTCAGCTATGAGCGACAGAGCCAAGGGCGTCGCAGTTGAGAAATGCGAGGACTGATACATGATGGCTTCACGCGTCGAAGAGCAGAGTATTTGGCCGCCCAGCTTGTCCATCGCTTGAGCCATGTCGGTGTCCGAACGTGTGGTTGTGGTCTTTGGCTACGTGAAACAATGCACCGGACACACACAGGAGTTACACACCTTGAACGCCATTCTATCCAAGAAGTGGCTCACTCCGGACGTTGCAGGTGTTTCATATCGTGAGCCGGCGTCGACGTACAAGCCAAGAGCAGCGAAGTGTCCTGGAGTGTTTTCTGTGGCTACCCGGATCTTATTAGGCAAGGTGGTAACCTTGACAAAGGATTCTCGTCCGCTCAATTCATGGGTGTGGATGTTCCTACGACGAAGAGCATTGAGGTGTCGGATCGGAGCCTTGCGCATCGTACAGTGTGGGAGGGGGAGGAAAGGACGGTAAGGCGCCAATGTGACCTCCGTAAGCAACTCCGGTCAAAATATTGAGGCCGAGAGTCAAAAAGTGACATCACGAAGACCCCACCGTGATTTGAACACGGGACCCTGCGATCTGCAATCGCATGCTCTAACCACTGAGCTATGGAGTCACCTCAGTTACAGGCCCTATATTACTGTATACATCGCATTCAAGAGAGGCAATACGATTTGCTTTCTGATGTCTGCTGATATTGCAGCAAGCTCAATTGTGATGTGCTGAAGCCATGTATGATCTAAAGATATCTTCTGACACCAGCTATGGCTTATAGAGTGCTCCATGAATCATGATGCGAGCACTCTGATAGGAGAATAATTGTACAGTGCTCAAAATATGTGGAAGTGAAATGTAGTGTGACCGTGACGGGGCTTACAGTATGATTATCAAATGCGGGATCGAGACGGGATGGAAAGGAGAGCCCGTGAACGTCGGAAAAAGACAGACAAGGAGGATTCTGAGTAGAGGGCCGCCGTTACGGCCATTGGATTCGCAAAGAGACGTACAGGAGCGAGAGGCGACAGGACGAGTGCTAAGCGCGGGAAACACACAAACATGTACAAATGAAGAGCGCGGGCGTCGACAAAGTCGAGACGGAAATACAAACGAACATTCAGACGAGAACGAGGAAGAGACCGTGAGGCCCTGAGAACGGCCGCGTCGTGTTCAAGCCACTACGAGTAGCGGGAGCAGAACACTGACACTGACACCAACAAAACACACGTCTAATCAAAGAATCTCACCTTGAAATGACCGCCAACAGTTGTGAGGAAGATTCGTGACTGGTGTTTGAGACGGGTCGGTCGCAGAACCCCGTCGCCGACGTCGACTCTGGATATAGGCTGATCAGCATAGGGGCGCCAGGACTGCAACGAAAACCGACTCATCTGTATGATAGATTCCTAGCACACTTAGTTAGCGACCATAAAACAATATCAATCACCAGGGGGCTCCAGAACCGTCCATGTTTCCAAGCCGATGTTGCACTGTCCGTGTTTTCGGGTCCAAGTCGATGCCACACCGTCCATGTTTCCAGGTCGCCGAGTCGGTGTTGTGCCGTCCCAGACAGAATAGGTAGAGGAAGCGACGAGAACAAAAAACACGACAGAAGCAATGAAAAAGGGACAGGAACAAAGACCAAAACAACCAGCTAAGAAATTGTGCCTCAGATGTCCCGAGCTTGAAGCGACTACGCGATGCATAAGAATCAGTTAGCAGTGCTACAGCCTAGCGAGTAGGCGACACTCACCCAAAGACTAGGCTTCAACGTTGGAGCCAACACCGCACAAGGATGGTAGGGAACATCGTTGAATCCGCCCGGCCTTGCCTTACGCGCGGACTGGACGGCCGCCGCCTGGCTCGGTGGGCTCTACAACCCCCTTCCGAAGGGGCGGTCCCGACACGAGCTGGTCTCAGTCGCCGTAGTCCCACTGCCCGAGGATGCTCCTCCTGTGGGCGTGCTAACCATTGCTCCAGTGGTCATGCGCGTGTGGTGGGTGCGGCTGGCCGGGTCGGCTTCCTCGTGCAGGCGGTAGGTGTTGCCGTCGTCCCCGTGTTCGCTTCAAAGACCTGCTGCTCGCGCCGTAGAAGTGGTTCCCCCCCAGCAATGGCAGACTGTGGCCTATACTCGGGAAACTCATCACCGGCGACCAACCGAACCCAAAACCGAACCCAAAAACCGAACTCAAAACCAAGTATCCACAACGACAAAAGAATTGAACATGCTACTTTACCATGTATCGCGGTGTGGTGTCCCAGTCCAACGGCCGGCACGAGGAAGGACGACGACGCAGGGGCGACCGAGCCGTAGCGAGTAACGTTGCGCGAGTGGAAGGACTTGATCATGGCTTGCAAGCATGGCCGCCGACGTGCCCAGGGGGGTGCCGGGGTCGTCATATTAGATGGCTGTCGCGGAAATGCTGTGGTTGAGATGGTCAGCGCATGAGGGAAGAGAGTGAGGGGGGTTGAGAGCAACCTGGTTCGTTTATACTATGTGCCACGAAGCCAGCCTCTGCGGCAGACGCCGGTCTCAAAGTAGTCAGTCACTTGCCTTTTTTGGAACGTGCTTCCGCCACGCCATTGGGCCGATCTAGCAGGACCCAGCGGGAACAGCGACAGGGTCCCTGCCAGACTCTTCAGCCTGTGGCTACTACTTCACCGCACAAGAGAAAGTATATTAATATTGATGGTGTGCGATAGCCCAAAGCCGAGGTTTGTTCCGGAGGGCAATTAGCCGGTCAACAAGTTGGGCGAAATCCCGGATTCCGCACCGCCTTCAAGCTGAGCGCACCCGACTCGGAGTCTTAACTTGTCAAGCATCGAATCACTGCATCTTGCCTTGTTCCTTGTTCCTATCACAGTCATATGCTGGAATTGTTGAGCTTATAGTGGTTATCCATACACATACCCTGCAGAGCCGAAACAATGAAGTAGTGGCTTTCTACCAGTACAAAGGATTACATCTTCACGCGTGCTTAGTGTTACAATACGAACTTAAACATGCCATAAAGAGAGAATTGAAATAATTGTGTTGGATTGATCTCCTATGGGTCAAATTTCTCATGCGACTACGCAATTGAGGTCTTATTTTGCCTGATTTTTCGCCAGCGAGTGTCTCTGCGTGCAATTAGATATAGAACGGCACCATCTTGTCGTGGCATCCAAGCGTCAATATTGTTGGGGTCTAAGTTAGTCACCTGAAAGACAGAGTTGGTCGGGAATCAGGTACGCTAGATTGAGTTGAACACTCACCACGAAACGTTCGCCTACCGGAAGTCACCTGGTATGCCATCTTCGCTCACGTATGCAGTCAAGACCTCCCATATCGTTATTTGTGCAGTGAACTGCTTTGGCCGCTTCGTAGTTTGCGCGTCCTCGACGGCTACAACTCGGAAGCTGCGAACCGAGCGCGGTGGGCATGTCTCCTGTTAGATGGAGCGTTATCAGTGACTAAGCTCGCTGCGTTTAGTCTATGGACCGACTTCAAGTCTTTGAGCAATTTCATCTGCGATATTTTCTCGGTCCTTGGCGAGCTTTTCACGTAAGGCACGAGCCAGCCAGCCAGCTTCTTTATGACTTGCGCGCGAGATGATTTCTTTTGTGGTCTCATGATAGGCACTGCCACTGCAAGCTTCTTCCAGGGCATAGAGCAAGTCATCTATGGTATCCGGAGGAGAATCTGTGCAGGAGTTAATACGAGCGTAAAGCAGCGACTAAGTCAATTAAAGAAGAGCTCGCCGTCTTCAGTGGGGTTGAAGTGCAAACCAGCGCGTATGTCTAGCCTGTCTGCGCACTTTTCTAACGTATCAAAGGATTTGTCTATGTCTTCTCGTATCCGTTGGGCTTCCATATCGCGCTTCGTAATCCACGCGTTCCGAGCTTTGACTTCCTCTGGCTCTTTCATCGGAGGGGACCATGTCTTACCTTCCGGTGTGGTAAAGCACTCCATATATGCTATGGGGAACGTCTTCATTGGGTTGAGTGGTTATTTCTACGAGACTTTCAACTCGACTCACCTTCACGATCTTCACGTCCATGACGGGTATGAGCCCACCATTAGGAGATAGCGAGGGCAAGGTAGCAATAAAAGGCTGGGCTTGGAACCCTAACTTTGCATGCCAAGGTGCTGGATGACACCCATTCCTGAAATGCGCAGAGCGAACGAGGAGTCTGACTTCAGATTTTCCACGGAGCCTCCAATATTTCAAACGGCTCAGAGCGTGGGTTCAGAAGCTAAGTATACGTGTTAACGATGGTGATCGAGAACGCGGACAGAAGAAAACTACCTTCGCACCCACCACACCGACTTTCATTCCTATACGCAGCGCCCCCCCGCCGAATGGCGCGGATAATGGTCTCATCCACTTCGGCACGAACGCGATAACCAGCCGTCGGTGACCTCGACAATTGGTTTCGACGGAACTCGTTCCCCGCTTTCGTTCGCAATGAACGGCCCAGGATCAACGGTCGTCCCACCGTCGGCGTCATACTCATCGGTGGCACATATACGTGATACGCAGAGGACCATGGGAAGCCCAGCTGGTTTGTCTTGCGATGCGATAAGGCGTATTGGTGGGCGGATACCTGAGTTTAGCTCACGCTCGTATCTAGAATAAGATCAATAAACCAAAACACGATGTAACATTTCCCGTTCGTGGCGCACCGATACAAAAACTGCCGAAGCAGCTCCTCCCCAACACCACCTGCGTCTTGCACCATCATACTCTCTCTGTGGTTCTAGAGCAACCATCCCAGCTAGTTTCCATAATATTAGACCGTAGTGATTATCAACCCATTCAGCGGTTGCTAATCGACACCCGCGCTCTTTCAATTCCAGAAGAACCTCTTCTGGCCCGAGGACTGTCATATCAGGAAAATCCCTAGCCGCCTGGTTTTGCAAGCGAGTTGAGCATCGACTGAGATCTTCAGAACGCCTATAGAAGCGATAATAGTGTGCGCTGCATGGCGTCATCTCAGATAGATGCGCTATTTCCCTAAAGCGAAGATGAATAACAAATGAAACAAAAGTCGTCCTGGGTATAACTCACGTTCCAAAGGCCTCCAACTCTTCTCTGTGTAAGATTGAGGGCGCAGACCGGAATTTGCGAGCGTCTTGCGACTCCCTGTTGGAGCTGCGAGGACGCCATATAATGAATGTGATGTTTCGTGAATCGAATCAAACACGTACTAAGATCAAAGTACACTGCGCGTCCCTTCCCCTTGTCTTTCTTATTCTGCATGGCCGCGATCTCTGTGACTGCCACAGAACCTACAGAGGCACCGGATGGTTGGCTGGACGCAAGCTGCGCTCGGCCGGCTTCGCCAGGTCTCATGCCTGGTTTGAAAGGAGTGACAAATGTAGGCTCTTGACGGGACTACCGACCGGTCGACGAGGAGTTGAACCAAGAACCTTTTTCGCGGGGGTAAAAAAGGAGGTACTTGGCCCCGCTTCTGGAAAACGGGTGCAGCGGCCTTCAATGGCGTTCTGAACGCAGATGGCCTTGCAAATCCCGGGGGCTGTCGTTTCTATTTGGATTGAGCGGTGATGGGCGGCATAAGAAGTCGCAACAGATAGTCCCAGGGGTTTTACTAATCAATGGGGATTTGAAGGGTTTACGGTTAGCCAATGGACTACCCCATGTTCAATCCAGCTGGTCTGAATTCTGAGCGGATTGGCGTCGGTTTTTTTTTTTTTTTTTTCTGTGTCAGGTACCCCTGGCTGAGAGTGTGATTGTGATGAGTGTTGGGAAAGTGGCTGACTAGAAGAAGACTCCGTAGCGTTCTCGACAGCCCCAAGAACGGTACGCTCGAGAAGGAGTGGCGGTGCTGATAGGATGGCCGTATCGACTGGTTCCTTACCTCCTTGAATGATTGGTTCAACGAGTTCTGCGTCTATCTCTGCTTGCCATTTCTTCATCCGTTCGGCGGCTTTCGCAAGAGCCTCCGCGGACGGTGCTGACCATGAAGGTGTTTTCGACCCGCTCTTTTGCACCTAAAAGAATACTACCTGTTCTGGAATCACGACAAAGGCGGGGATTTCCCCGCCGGGCGCTGACTGTGGCCCAACATCACGTAGCGTTGTCGCAGCTGTATGCCCTGTCGCGGGTACAATGGCCTGAGGATCGCGGTTTGCAGCTTCATACGATGGTTGTGGCGGAAGTTTCTTCGCGGACTGGAAGCCCATGAAAGCACCAGGTGGATGGGGCCGCTGTCAGCCAATCACATCGTCGTTCTCTGGAGGTGCACGATGGCCAAACTTTTGGCAGAATTGAATATGAGGGCCACCCTGGAGGTGCGAGCAGATCCGAAGGCCAGTAAATCCTCGTCGATTTGACCGTCTGCAGATGAGGGAGCAAGGAATGGGTTATCCCTGCGAGGATGAATGATCGGGAGTAAATCTCGCGGCCACACCGCTCGCAGACAGGTCTGAGCCTTGGTGAATGCCGATGGATTATCAGCCTTTCCTCTGCCTACTAGCATCTCCCCCTATTATAGATGTTCAGCTGATTTATGCAAGGGATTATAGTGCATATAGCAAGGACTCTTGCCTCCAGTAGGCACTATTCCTCTCTCGGGGATTTAAAGGGCGTCTGCAGGCGAGCGGGCTGCGCTTACGTTTGGTTTGCTGTGTGGGATGATTGCAGCAAATCTTGGGCCCAGGGGTGGCTGTTCCGTAGATGTAGAAACGTAGCTAACATGATCGAAGGCCGTTCGAAGGCCCCCTCAAAATTCTTTGCTGGATCATTTCGACTCGATTTATACCGTCACTGCTCATTTGAAAGACTTCACGACTGTTCGGAGGGAAGATGCGAGGCGCTTCAACGCGAGATGCGCGTTCTGATGTTTCATCACGTGGGGCGTGTCGATTTGAGAGCATAGACGCTGGATCTAGATAGCAATCCTACCAATGCCATTTCGGTGGCCCAAAAATGCCAAGAACTAACACAGGCCGTTCAGCTAGTGGTCATAAACCCCTCGTTTACAGTTGTAAATGTAGACTCAGCCGTATAACCGGTAAATCTACCAAAGGCGGAAATTTGTACAGCCCACTCGAAACACACCTGTACCCATGCTGTGGAAATCTGGCATACTTGGGTATCTCCACGGCATTCTGTGATAAATCATTTGTGCCATAGTGAAAAAAATGCGATTAGGCATATGTGTAACGAGACAGTGCATGTGGGTATGTTACTTGATGGTCCTGTACATGTAAATGCTGAGTATTACAAAGTTTAAGCTTCCCTATGTGTTACCGTCACCGTCCTACAAAAGCAGCACTGCTCATAGCAACTTGCAAAAGATCCGAGCCAGAACCAATCCTGTGCAATCCTCTAGGGTGATGGAGACGGTGTGACCGTAATCGGAGGGACAGAAGACAGCTCGAGACTGTCCCTGTCCAGCATAATTGAGCGTTCTACCTCTTCCTCACTGCCAAGAGCGTCGGGCATAGTGACCCGCGAGGGGGTGAGCGGTCTGCTCGGGTCGTCGTCCGTGGCGCCATCGTCCGTGAAATCGCGTTCCGCAAAGGAAACGTCTTCGCCTCTCCATGTCCGTGCTTCTTCTTCGCTGAGCACCTTCGTAATTCCTATACCGGAAGATCCAAAGTCCTCTGGCTTCGTCTCGAGGGCTTTCCGTCCAGAATCAATCAGCGTTTCCAACATCGACCTAACTCGTCGATATGCCTCGTCGTTTGCTCCTTCTATCGCAGCTTGTGTTTCTTCGTCATCCTCTTCCTCCTCTTCGGCCTCCTCGGGTTCTTCAGGTGATAGAGAAGTCTTCGCAGCACGGTACGCAGAGGGTGGTAGGACCAAGATAGTTTCTCGTAGTTTGCGACGAAGTTCACGTATCTCTTTCGCTTGGCGGTTCTTCGCAGCTTCCAGAGATGAGTTGATTACCAAGAGCGACTTGTTGGTGATCTCCAAGTCGGCAATCTGGTGTGACAGATGTGCATCGTTTTCGAAGACCATACTTTAATTACGCACCTTACGGTTAGAAATAGCCTCTTTCTTCATCTTCTTGTCTTCATCTTCTAACTGCTCATCTTCGATCATCAAGCTATCATCGTCGTTCTCCTTCCCCTCAAGCCTTGTTGGCGATTGGTCGCATCGTCCTGAATGAACGACAAGTCCTTCGCGGCGACAGCAGCGGGAGGAGAACTGCACGCTATAGGTCCTGTTCAGCACACATCGACCCGTCGACCTCGCTATGCTTTACCCATCTCACATGGCTCTGTCCATTTGAAGCTCATGGTGCACTGCAGCAGTCGTCGGGCACCGAACTCGCACTGGTGTCCGAACCCTTGCGGGAAAACCTAACACGGACACCGACGAGCGCGAGGAGAACGAACACGGCGGACATCTGCGGGGAGTGTGGCGGGAGCGGTAATCTGAGGAAGGGGTCGACACTGTGGGTGAGGAGCCCAGCGTGTTAACTGACGGCGGAGTCGTCGAAGCGGGGCCGCTAACGAGCGCAACGAGGCTGGCCTGTCGGGGAGGGTGCCTCAGCGCGTGTGTCTGCACAAGCTGTGAGGTTGTGAGCATGGACCGGGGTCTGAGACGGGGCTGTGGCCTTGCGCTTCGTGAGAGGGCCGAGGGGTGGGCGAGATGTGAAAGGTTTGGAGAGTGATGGACACGCGTGTGGGCGCGGTGTGTTTGATAGGGAAGGATGGATTAGGTAGGGCAAGAGAAGGAGGCAGGATGCGTATCATGGTGGTCTGGGCTTCAACCCTCTAGGATACCATTTGACTTGAAACTTTGATACTGCACCCTCGTCCCACGCTCCGTGTGGCTGACGAGGGGGGCACTGGATGATGACCCGGAATGGTTCTCGTTTCCATTGAAGAGTTCTAACGCGTAGCCTTTGGTGGTGAGTAAGATGCTCCCGAAGATTAGGCACACACTGGACCGCTTGTTTTTTGCTGTGGATTGGATACATGAGATGAGATGCTATCTCTTCCGTGTGCGTGCTGACACGTCCTGAAACTGCGTGCGCAATGCTCTTGGGGGCGCAGCTTCCGGTACAGACGGTGCTGAAAGGCGGCCGCAGCGCCTCATTCGGTTCGCAGCAGAGCGGATATCTTCGCCTGCCTTCCACTTGGGAGTGCTGGACTGTTGCCTGTCGCTAATAGGAAAATCGAGCCTGTGTTGGCCTAAATGGAGAAGGTGCCCTTCCAGTGGATGTTTCGCGTAGAGCTGGTTGGTGGGGCTTGTCGCGTTCAGGTTGTGCGAATGGACGCCGACGTCGGAGGCTTGCGTGGACGGACACGATTGGCAGGCTTACTGTTTATCTTCGCTCTAGGTCGTGCTCCAGGCGAGCGAAGATTACTAGGGAGAGTCTTTGATCGGAGAAGGGGGACGTGAACGGTCGGGTAGCTGAATCTAGCGTACCTGTGTATTGTTGTCATTTCCTCGTCAAAACGCTTAGTCGAGTACGTTATCCCCCCCGCCGAAGTCCTTGGACAGCACCTTGGCTTTAATTTGAGCACTCATGGTACATAATATGTGCAGTAAGGTTGAAGAGAAGGGGAAAATTCCATGAGCTTATAAGCCCGGTTGCATACGAAAGAGAGTGCTAGAGCAACGGCCCAGCGGGCTCCCACTGACCCGCCACAATTGATGATCAAAAACTGCCGCTTTGGGTCAGCGCGTTCGGGCCCGGCTCATAATGGCTGCTGACGGCGACGAAAATGGCCTCGTACAGACTATCTAGCAGTTATCATACACGCTTTATATTGTCAGTTATTGTATTCCTTCTTTCTTCGCGAGACAACATCCTCGACGACCTTCTCTACCAGCGCCCTCACGCGCTCTCCACACGCACACCGCTTAGGGAGCCGAGCCGCCGTCACACTCTTCTCGAAGACAAACTTACCGACCATGTCCAACCTCAATATTGACCTTAGAGCCGACGGGCTTCTTTTCCCAGCGTGATCTTCTCCTGGGTGTGTTTGATGAGCATGACGCCAAACGTCCTGTCCGCATCGTTCACGACCGTAAGCGTGAGCGACGCTCCGTCAATCGCGACATAGCCCTTCGGAATGAGATACGGTAGGAGTGACGGCCTCGCAGGAGTCGGCTCGGGTAGCTGAAACAGCAGACGAACAGAGTCTCCATCTGGGTGTCCGGTTAATCAACGTCGCAGTGGTATCAACGTGCGCCTTAACAATCGAGGTGTGATTATCAGCATTGACCGATGAGACACACCGCGTCCCCCCCACGCAGCCTGCACAAAGTGGCCTCCAAACCGCACATGCGCGCCCATCGCGCGCTCCAGGTTCACCTCATCGCCCACTTTGCGTTTTCCCCCTGCACCCACCGCTCAGCCTCGCACCCATAGCCGACACGAAAAAGCGCACGCACCGAGGTCCGTCCTCTCCAACGTTTCATTCGCCAGCCACACCTTGAACCAGCCCCCGTCCTGGGCACTGTCAAACTCTGTGGCGGTCAAAACACGCGCCGTTGACCGCGATGGAATCGCCGATGTGGCAGTCGTCCAAGATGGGCGCGGACTGGCCGATGGTCAGCGTACAGCCGCCATGCATCGTGCTCGATGGCGGAGACCGTGCCGAGATGCTCAATCTGTCACCGCGCAGATGCGTCAGCCGGCCTGTGGGTGTGGGTATCAGAGGGGGGCATACCAGACCTGTGAACATTGTGGATGCGGCGGCGTTGGGTGGACGAGTACCGTAGGTGTAGGGAGAGGAAGTTGCGCGGCCTCCGATCCGCTGCAGAGAAGTACGAAGTGCACCATTGGCGCCCAGAATGGGTGGAAGGCGTAGTGAAGTGAGGCACATTCGGTCGCTTATAGCGGTCGGGAGGAGTCCCGCACAAAGGGCGACGTGAAAGAGTCGATAACTGCAAGCGGTAAGGCATTGTATAGAATGCCCCATTTTTACAAAACTAAGATATAGTGCCTAGGGTATCGTCAGGATCAAAATGTTACAAGTGTGCCCATGTCACTGTCAGTCCAAGTCCGAGGCCAAAAGGATCGTGTGAATAATCTAGAAGTGTTGCAGTCTAAAGTCCTCTCTCTCTTTACCCGCAGATGTTGGGGTATTGGTACTGCGTTGGATTCTGCGGGATCCATCCACCCGCAAGGCCGGCCTGGTACGTCCAGTCCATCGTGTTCCCGTGCGTCCGCGTTCTCACGCCTTCCATGTCCACTGGATCCAACCAGAGCCCTTCTCGTAGGTCTGCGCTTGTGCTTCCCAGTATTGCCTCAGGAAGGTCTTGTAGCTCGAGCTGAACGACGACGCGCTACCCGTCATGCCTGAGCAGCTTGCGACCTTGGTCGAGCCTGGGTACGATCCGTCGTAGCGCGCGCCAACACCGCGTCCGTTGAGGTACTTGGCACAGTCCGTAGGGGCGGGTGTCCATTCGCCAACAATGACCCAGAGGTCGAACGAGGACAGGGACGATGCGTAAGCACACGCGGCAGAGATATGTGCTGCTGATTGGTCCTGGACACCTCCTGGAACATGACAAGGGCAGTGAGGATAGGGTTCAACATGAGGCAGTGGGAGAACTCACATCCTGGGAGAACATCTGGTAGATATGAGTGTCCATATCGCAACGCCTTGCCAGTTTGGGAGCAGTTTTGGAAACCTTGCCAGTAGCTGAGGGTATACTTAGTACATAGATTGCGTCAGATTGGAGCGCATATTACCTCAGGGGCTGGAACGCATCATGCAGCAACACGACAGTGTTGCCCTGCTGAGAGGTGCCGTAGGGGAACCTGCATGCAGTGAGACGTATTTCACGGAAGACATAAGGAATGGAACATACCTGATGTTTCCATACGAATCATACCAGTATTGACGAATGACATCCAGAACATTCTGACCATCGAAGCCAGCGGGCCTAAGGGACCAAATCAACTCGAGGCATTGCTGTATGATCGTAAAAATACGCACTCATTCAACGGCGCAATGATCGGCGCACGACATTAGTGTTTCCTGCAAACATCGAAGCAATTTGTTTGATAATAGCATCCGTCCGCTGCACGTTGGTAGAGTTCGAGTGCCAACCAGGGAACGACAGCCTTTGCCCAGAGTTATCGAAGCTAGCAAAGAATCATATCAGCGTTCTGTAACCGTCAGATTTTGGTGGTTTCTAACTCACCCGTTCTGGCTTCCGGGAGCACCGTGGAGGTCGACAATAACTTTCAGACCATGATTTCCAGCCCAAGTGACAGCCTTCCTGAAGATATGGCAGTTGGCCGGAAATATATAGGGTTCACCAGGTCCAGTCTCAAACGCCCAGTACCCAATCGGTATACGGACATGGTTCAATCTAACAGCGGGTGAATGTCGGTACAGACGCGAGATGATGTTAACGCGATCACGTGCACGTACCCTGCAGCAGCGATGGCAGCAAAATCGGATTCCGTTATCCTGGAGCCGTCACAGATGAGATATTACATCTATCGTTGCCAACGACACGAACTACTGACCAGGTGTTCCAGTGCTGTGTGAGCGTGGCTTGGGCCGTGGCGCGGTTTTGCATCTGGCCGAACGTCCACTCGTCGACGATGTTGGGATTGCCGGTGTTGTCGAACAAACTGGGCGTGATCCATGGCTATTCGGATGTAAGCGAGAACCGCAGGAGTTGAGTCATAGCACGTACTTCGAGGACAAGCCAACCGCCCAAGTTGACGCCGCGAACTAGGAGCCGAGGTCAAAAACGACCGCGAGCGATGTGCTGGTGCGGATGCCTCACCTTTCTGCGAGCCGTAGGGGAAGCCGGCGTTGACGGGGTCGTCACCGAGGGCGACGCGCGAAAACAGGGAGACGGCGACGAGGGCCAGCGAGGCAAGGCGGCCGAGCATGTTGAGCTGGAGGACGGGGGAGAGGGATGGGGCACGGAGGAGGTGACGGGCGAGGTTTATATAGGGGGGCGCCGAGCGATCTGTTGCTGTGATTAAGTACTGAAAAAGGGATTATTCCCCGACGTGAAGGAGGGGAAGCCACCCCAAGGCTAGTTAGACACTGAAATTTCGGCGTGCAGTCCATCGAAGCAGCCTTTGGTGTCTCGGTTCCAAGCGTCAACCGCTTTTTCCCACGTGGCAGCTCCGTCGTGGCGAACGCCTCGCGCCCGCGGCCTCGCTCGTCTGCCCGACCGACGACCGTCCCTCGAGAGGCTGTTCTTGTTCACGCTGGGTGCCTGTTGGCCTCCTATCATCTCCGCTGGCTTCCCCTCAGAAATCAGCAGACGTCTCCGGTACCTGGCAGCCATGAGGCCGCCGAATCAAACAGCGAAGAAGATAGCCCTTTCGGCGTAGCGCACTGTAACATGAACACCGTTCGACGCCCAAACCTAGCGAGTGCATGACGGTGTGGATCCCGGTCCATCACAACAGCCCGCGCACTCTACGGCTCAGGTCAAATGACTTATTTCGAATCCTCGCAGCCTATTGGTGTGGGCGTACCGGTGAACATACAGACGCATAGCCTGCAGCCATCAAATTGGAGGTAGGTACACAACTCCACCTGATATCGCCCGAGTCTGTTCGTAATCCCCGTGTCGTGCATCATAGAGCGAAAGCGCAGCCTCTACTGCGCCACTGCGACGATCCTCGGAGGTGATGTCAGAGGGTTTCGTATACATACTCTCCAAAAACACGACATGTAAAAGTGCATTGATTCCACTGTAACCTGTGCACAATATAAGAAACCTCATGCGTACGACCGCAAAAACTTAGTCTACCTGGTTTTGCTGCTCCATATATGTCAAAACGTCCGACACGAAGATACCATCGTTCTGGGTGCGAAGTATACGACAGTGATCACCAGGGGCTCGGGAGCAGTTTGTAAGTCTTCAGTCTCAGACGCGCACATGCACGAATGTGCGGCCAGAGCGACTCGGCGCTGTAGAAGTTGACAGTACATCGTTCTACGAGACAGCTTAGCAGCAGTCGGGTGACACAAGAACGTATGGACTCACGAAGTTACAGTCAGCTCAGGTACGGCGAACCACCGACGAGAAGACCGATGACCAGAAACACTGCATGCAACGCGCCGACAGAGGTCAGGAATCTCTTGGTCGCCGCTATAGATCTGGCCCGTTGTATTTGCAGAGAAGATCTATCATTAGCCATGATATGCACCTACGCGCCTTCGATTTGGTCGGCCACCCGGTAAGACTCTTTCATCGGAGGGTGCAGAAAGCAAACCCCGTTGGGGGAGCGGACCGCCGGATTCTTGGGTGGGTGGGACACCCATAATCGGGCTCTCTAGCAATGATATGGCATAGCATACGCGCATACAAGCAGTTTAGTCGACGTTGTAGGTATAAGTAATGCGCACTGAGCAGTTGGGCGCCCCGTGACGGCGGTCGCCACAATGTAGGCAGTAGCAACCTCCAGCTCTCTCATCCTCTAGGTCATCTTCACATCCTCAACAAACCAATCGGATTGCCAGATAGGAGACAGAGAGGCAGAGGCTCGAAGTTTGATGATTGGTCGCCGCGGAGAAACACGCGAAATTTGCGTGTCTCGCTCTCGCCAGAACAAGACCTTCAATGAGTTTCGGTGCTCGTCAATTATGACGGCGGTGAATATCGCATGGCATATATTGAGTTTTATGAAGTTTTGAATAAGTAGAGAGACAGATTAGTGCAGTCGAGTAGATGAGTGTCGGAGGCAAGATGATGACTGTCCTGTGTGAAGCCGCGACAGTCACGGCGCGGCAAAGGTACAAGCGTGCACCGAAAGAAGTGCTGTAGCTGCACTCTCAACCGACCTCCACCCACTACCACCGTGAAAACATTGGATTCCTTCGCCTCCTCACGAGCTGTATCCCCTCGCGGAGCGCAACCCGCCCGCCCCCCTAGCCGCCGCCCACGATTCCTCGGAAAAGCGCATCAACCTCCCGCCCATGAACGGTACCAACCCGCGAGACGGCCGCCACCCACAGGCCCTGCGCCCCCGGCCCCTGTAGCCGCACCGCCTGCGCCAACGGGTGCAGCTGCGACACATGCTAACGCGGCGCAGGCACCCGAATTCCGCCCGCGACCCGCCAGGCAAACGGGCCCGTGAACGGCACGCATGCACACGGCCAAAGGCAAGAAGAAGACTGAGCCGCCTGTAGACCCGTCGCAGCTGTACGAGAGTCTGAAGAACAGGATTGCTACGTTGGAAGAAGAGGAGATCCATAATGAAGAGGAGGAGAAGAAGATTGGTGCGTGCTCAGTTCGGTGCAGTCCTTATTCGGGACACTCATTATGACTTCAGCGGAGGAGGCTCAAAGCAAAGTTTCGGGCCTGGGCGACAATGCCGTCCATACCACGAAATATGTTGCAGCTTGTACGGACGTAATGTGTGGCCTCTAGGCATTCTTGCTAACACCTACGTCCACGTTAGTTTACCGAATTGAAACGGCAAAAGAACGCGACCATGCCAAAGAGAGCAGAAATTAGTCAAGGACAGGATGCAGGTTAGCCCTACCTTACCCATCTCCCCAGCAGCAAACAAATTTACAGTCCCTCTCAAAGCCAAGGGTCAACTGACCAAGGCGAATCAGACCAAGGCCAAGATGGAGAATCTGGGCCGTGAGCTGCAGAAGGTGAAAGCGAATACATGGAGGCTCCCTGTCATATTTTGACCATTGCTCCAGGATAACAAAAAGTTACGGGTGGGTAACCGTTACAGGGGGACACAAATGACCGCTTCTTTACGCTTGTACAGGAAGACAGCAAGCGACTGATGCAATCCGTGGAGGATGCGAATCACCAGGCAAGGATTCATCGCTACCCTAGTATGATACGGCTCTCATACTCGTCCTCAGATTTCGCAGATGAAAGTCGAAAGTGCAGAAACGCACTGAGAAGATGAAGCAGCAAGACATGAAGTACCGCGAGATGCCAGATACGTCGTCGTGAAGGTGCACTGCAAGTACCGCGCGGAGCTCTTCTTCAAGATCTCGCGCAAGAACGAAGCTGTCGCGGTCTCTTTCAACGGCCTGGACGGAGCGCGCATGGAAACGAACGACAAGAAGGGCGATGTCAGTCCGCAAAACCTCCGAGCGCGTCGAACAGCCACCTCGGCGGGCCCGCAGGTTCAAACGGCACCGGCTTCGAGCTCTACAAGTTTGTCGGCCGGGCGCGATGCAATTCATTTCTCCCATGGCGGGCGCACGTTGGAGGCGGATCAGACACCGGAGGAGGCGGGTATGGAAGATGGAGATGAGATTCTTGCCGTTGAGATCATGGATCTAACGGAAGGGCCGGGGACGGAGGAGTTGGTGTGTAACGGTTCAAACGCTATAATTCGCCGCAGAGTTGACTTTGATATAGGATGAAGGTGGCGAGCCTCGTCGACAGCTACTCAAAAACACTGGCAGGAGGATCCAATGGAGTAAGGCCACTTCTACGTCTACACTGGAATCCTCTGATTGTGCCGCAGAGCTCATAAAGCCATGGAAGATATCTTTGACGGAGTGTATGCAAATCGTCAACATTTGTCAGGGACTTACTTATTGACGATCGCACAGCGTTCGGGAGCGACTAAAGGATATCCTTCGCCAATATGAGCTTCGCGAACGACATTTCGAGTGCGTCATACGATCGAAAGAGCTCGAGGGTGCTGCTTCTAATCGCGCGCGCGAGCAGCGGAACAGAAACAGCTGGGCCGAGGGCGAGAAGGCTCGAGCAGATAAAGCAGAAGCAGAGGTACGCATCGAAACCTTGTTGACGCGCCCGCTAGGGAGCTCGGCCTAACACAACTAATCGCGTCGTGTCTCTACTAGGCCCAGCATTATCGACAAGAAGTTTGAACGAGCGCAGAAGTCTCAGAGCGCGTTGATCGAGGAAGCTGATAGCCTGCTGTAAAGAGGTGCGTCTGCCAGGTAAACTCTGAGAGTTTTTATGTCATGGCTGACCCGGACTTTCAGCCGAATGCTGATCGGACACAGCGATTATTCGCGTCGTGTTGGAAGAGCTGGAACGGCATGGTACACTAGCACCCACGTCGTTGAACAATGCGGATTGGGACCTGTGGGAGGGTGACAGCTGTTAGTTCCATGTCGACTCCCAAATTCCCAAATACACCATTTCACGAATCGTTATGCCTAGTGGGCCCGCCACTGTCATGGCAATGGAACGGCGCACAACGAAAGTGAGAATCCTAAAAGGCCCGAAAGGGGCTTTATATGCATCTCCGAGCATGCATTACAACCTGGTATAACAACGTCCAAGAATTCTACGGTATAGTCCATTTGCTAGTATGCGCGTGTTGAGTTGTGTAACGTTCATAGTTCATAGTTCAGAGTGAGGCAATCACTGCAAAAACGTCGAGCTCCTCCAAAGAGCTGACCAGAGAATTTTCGCCTCTAAGGAGCGGGTGAAGGTCCTTGCCCTTGACGGACTCGAGGCCCTCGCCCGCATAGCTCACAAGAGGGGAAAGCTCGATCTCGAAACACGCCCTCCACGACCTTCGCGCCTGCTGCCTCGAGGAAGCGCTTGTGCTGCGCGAGGAGGTCGCGACGGCTGGTGTCGGGGTCGTCCGAGCCCCGTGCCGGGTGCGTTCTTGAGCGGGGAGAACTCCTCGCGACGCGCAACCTCAAGGACGGCGAAGCGCTGCGTGAACGGGAACTACGTCGAAGACGTAAACATCTCTGAGCTTCATGTGCCGTTCGGGCTTCGTGGGGCTTGACCGTCGCGCCGGCCGTGTCGACGAAGGGGATTTTCTTGCAGCGCGATGTGGAATGCGAGCTCGTCCTCGAAGGACTCGACAGCCTTAATGAAGTCGGTCGTGTATAAGAGTGGTTGACAATGTTTCGCCGCCCGGAATGCGTAGCTCGCCAGTCTTGGGGTCGCGGCGCTCGGCCTGCTCTAAAGGGGGTCGAAATCTCGGAGTATTCGACGACGCATAGTATCTTTTGGCGCCACGACGAGGCGACAACGCCGACAGACGTCGGTAGGGTAGCCCTTGGGGACCACCTTGGCGGCGCAATCGGCCCTGCTTCTCGATACAGTGGCCGAGGAAGACGGGATCTGCGACCTTGACGAGGCAGTTATCGACGCAATACGCGTGCACGTAGAGTACTTCGCGTTTCTCGAGATCCGAAAGCACGGTGGTGAGACCTGTCACTTGAGGAGAGAGGTTGGCGAAGCGCGGCGTAAGACACCGCCGTTACCGTCCGGGCGACGGCGACCTTGGAGGGTGTTTTCGAGGATGACGTTTGCCGTCCATCGTCAAGCATGGTAATGTACCTGTCGATCAGGGTCCAGTAACGAGCGTTTCTGCTCATGAAAAACGCGAACACGTGACGCACCTTGCTCAAAGAAGATCACGTTTTTGGGGATCCAGCCCGAAGTAGCTGTTCTTCTTGAAGAACGCTTCCGTTTCCGGCCTCGTTGGTCCGCTGGTCATTTAACATACCAGGGAAAACGACAACGGGCGTTGAGCTCTTACTCTCCTCCGCGGCGATCTTCTGCAGGACGGGCGATCCGCTCAGCCTGGTATTTGGAATAGCGACTTGTGAGATGGCAGACCCTATGTCGTAGCAACCCTTGGGGCCGTGCTGCCCAAGCGCGTTCCCTGGCCTCCAGCCATGAGCAGAACACCGACTTGCCTCTTGGCAACGGCCTTCAGACCAATATTCCTCCACTTCTTCTCATCCTCCGTCCCCCCAACAACCGAGCCAGCGGCATCCTCAGCAGAGGCTCGATGATGTCGCGGCCGCCCCTCCTTTCTCGCCTGCTCAGCGGCCTCCTTTTCCGCAACCAACTGCCTTCTTGTAAATGCGATTTTACGCGTTCGATGTCCAAACCTTCCCTCCCTGTCCTCTCCTCAACCCTCTTCTCTCTGTTCCCTCCTGTTGGGCTTTGCAGCTGAGCGCCGTTCGGTCTCGGAGAGTTCACGACCTCCCCCAGCCAGAACTGGAGCCCTCACTTCCCCCCTCCCCCTGTCCCCTGGCCTGCACTGCCTCGTAACGTTGCCCCATATTTTTTTTTTGGCTGGGAGAGCTTGGCCAGACATCGTGAAGAGAATTAAATGAAGTTTTCCCCTGAGGATTACGAGACGGAAGCTTGCCAGAGGGTTGTAAATGAAGGAGAGTGGCAGATGGTAGATGTATCTGGAAGTTGGAAGGTGTGTGTGTGAGACCGTGCTGCGTGACGCTCTCCGCAATATAGAACCTTCGGAAATTGCCGTCGTCAAAACGTACTGCCTCTGCAAGGCATCGCACGTTGGCGTCGCACCGCCGTATTTACGTCTTCTCACAACTGTCTCTGTATTGCCTTCCTACGCCTGGCATCCCCGCTGCTCCCGTCTGATGCGCGGGCGGTGATCAGCACAGCATCCACAGCTTGCGGGAAGGATGCGACACGACATTGTCACAGGTCCGACGTTCTCCAATCATCAGCTTCATGGAGTTAGAAAAACGAATGGTGTATGTTCTTTCTCGCATTTTTGGTATGGAAAGTCGAACCTAGCCTAGGGCGACTCCTTCCCACTCAGCCCGGCCGTAGCACCCGCCAAATGACGTGACCGGGCATGCGAGGCGCTGGCGTTGTGGCGTGGTATCGATTTGCAAACGGATAAGGCTCTTGAGTTGTCCCCACACCTTTGAGCAATCTACGTAGCCTTATTACTCTATGTTGTCAAGGCATGAAAAGCTTTTTCTATACCGCTATCTACTTCCTATGCATAGAATAGCACGAATAAATTTGCATCTGAGATGGGCTTGATTTTTTTTTTGGAGAATGTGGAATTGTGTGCAAGCTCAGTAGCGCGAATTACACAGGTGCTGAGAGAGAGAAGTTATGAGAATATTTGTTCCCGTTATCATGCCTCGACTTCCATGCAGTGCTGTGCAGTAGCGTGCAGCTGCGACCCCAGGCGTGGCCACGGCATAAAACTCCGTTGATTGTCGCGTCACCCGGAGCTGGCGTCTCGCATCTGCGTCCCGACCATTGTCGTCGAATAACGGGTCTTCGAACCCGAAACCCATCTCACAAGTGCCGTTTTCGGGAAAAGTTACCTGTCTCGCAAAGGTCGGTGTGGGAGTCATGGGCAGGTATGTTGCCAAAAATGTGTTCCGACTAAGGGATCATGCGTGACCGTTTCGACTCCTACAGTCTTACCCCGAACCAAGACGCGTCTCAGGGTCTCTACTGGCTCTCACTGGCTTCGCCTTGGCTGGTCCCCTGTGGTTCTCTGACCAAACTCGAGAAAGGCCGTGCCAGCATCAGCGTCACCACCAGAAGGACGCGTCGCGCCCGAAGATACCAACAAATGGTGAAGAGCATGAGTCTGCGCTACACACAAGATTGTACATGGCTAGAGCGCAATACAAAAGCAAGCCGAATTCTCTGCGAGACTGCTCCTGCCCTACTCGATTTCCTCCGTAAGGGTCCGTCATTGCGACAGAAGCGTGCCGCTGGGACCTGCTTCTGTTCAACGAAGTGGAGCGCGTTGGTGAATGGTCGTAGTAGTGTGCTTGAGGGATAGGTGTGAGGATGCCGAGGCCGTTGATGGTGTTGTAGGTAGGCTAGGGGCTGGTTTGTGCGTATTTGTGTTCTTACCAGAGAAACCGGAACCGACGCCCGTCATGTACTCTGCATTGAAAGGATCGTTGTTAAACCCTTTCTCCATGTCACGAGCTCCTGCTCTCGTTCAAACTCCTTGTTCTTCGTCGGTGAAGGCCATGGTTGGGTACCGATGATGTTCTCCGTCCATCTTGATCTCCCAGCTCGCTTTCTCCCAGTCTGGTATAAACTCCTCATAGCGGTCCTTCCGACATTCTTCTTCCACACCAAGTCCCGTATGAAAACCCCACCACTGGTCGAAGAAGACGGACAGAAGTAGTATGGCGGCGACAGTGCTGAACGCGATGACAGCGACGCCAATGATTTTCCACTCCTGCGACCCGTGAGATATGGACTGTCCGCTGGATGGTTTGGATGCACTGGGCACAGGTGCCGGCGTTGGCGAAGTGTTGGTAGTAGCGGAGCGGAGCAGGAGTCGTGAAAGAGCTTGAAGAGACCGTTTGAGTGGTCAATGTCACAGATGCGCTCGTAGAGGCGGGGGGGGTACCAGAGAGAGATTGAGATGAGAAGCCGTAGATGTCTCCTTTACTTTTGTCGACGAGTCCAGCGAGCTGAGTACCCCGGGAAGAACGAGCGTTGCAGTCAGCGAGGACGAATGAGCTGCTGCAGTTTCCCCCGTTCGGTCGTATGTTCCAGGTGAGTTTCTTGAGGTGGTAAATGGTGTTGGCCCTTGTAGAGGATCAAAGGCATCTGCTAATCCACGTTTCGTTCCAGACAGGTCGGACGCATAAGTTGCTGAGAGGAAGAGGCCGAGCAGGATGTAGAGCCGCATTGTGTGTGAGCGGGGTCTCACCACTCGGAAACCAGTCGCAGAGCAGCCAGGGGAATGAAGACCAGCTTCGCTAGTGTCCGTTCTCGCGGGAAGGGTATTTTGGGCAGTCAAACAAGCTGGATCCAAGTTCCAAACGCGGGTCACGTGAGGCATCTCAGTCGTTCCAACTTCTGGTTCACCGTTGGTGATCGAAACTACCTGACGCTACTGCTCATTGGCCCCTCTGCAGACTTCACATGCTCGACTTCACTCCAAGCATTCTAAGATATGTCGTCCCTTCTTATGTGGTAGTATACCAGCCAACTATATGAGAGCTCATGTATTTGACGAGGTTAGCCCATGTTACTTACAGTAAGTCAGTATTTGGTACTTGCATTGATCACTTATCGATTCTCACCCTTTGAATTGCTACATACTATGACTTACGCAGCATGAAAAAAAAGCCGAGTGATCGAGTTTTTCTGTGACCAGGCTTGCACGCGTACGACGCCACGAGCCTGGCCTTGACAATAGAGGTGCGTGGTAACATTATATATTAGCAGCGGTGTGCATAGGTAACATGTTTTGTCAAGTCTCTGGCAGCTATCCTGCAGGGGACTGATGTTCCATTACACTATTAGCTCAATCTGCTATCGTCAGGTGTGTTCTCATCTACGTTTAGTGACCTGCTAGTCGACTTGCGTACCATTAAAGTCCCATTGCAGGCTAGACAGGCTCGAAAGTGACTAGAAGCGAGCTGCTAGGCCACTGAGAACACGTTTCCATGCCTGTTAAACAGCGGCGAGCGATATGGCGTTGCATCCAATCGCTCGGCACGACGTCTAGACCATAAAAGGATGCTCAAGAGGGCTGCACCCTCAGACCACCAAGAACCTGCCCATCATGTTTGCTCGGCCAGCCTCCCTCATCGTTTCCCTTGTCCTGTTGGCACTCACAGCAACTGCTGTTCGTATCCAAGACAGAATGGTTACCCTTCCTTTTGCGAAGAGCATGAACTCCACCGGAATTGCCTCGCTCCACTCCCGCGATCTGGCTCGCGCACGCCATCTCAGAGCTGCGGCGGAGGCAAAACTCTCTGGTAGCATCTCCCAACAGAGCTCTGCACTCTTTGGTAGCATACCTGCCACAAATGAACTCGCTGCTTATGTTGTCAATGCACGCTTTCGCTGCCTCTAAATGCGCCCAACAAGACCACCACTGAACGATTGTCTATTAGGTCGGTGTTGGCAGTCCGGCAACTACCTGTAAGTATTCAAAGTCTCTCATGTTCAAAGAATCCGTCACTGATTGTGTACAGACACTCTTCCTGGTGGACATTGGTAGCTCTAATACTTGGGTTGGGGCTCAACAATCCTACGTCCGGACTGTCGCATCCGTCGAAACTAGGGATCATGTAGTGCGTGTTTCCCAAACACTCCACCTCCAGTGTTGTTAGAGTCACGAATGTTGTGTCTACAGTCTGTTTCTTATGTGGCTAGCTCATTTTCCGGGGTTGAGTACACCGACACAGTAGTGTTAGGTGCGTTAGAGATACAAAGTCAGTCGATCGGAGTTGCCTTCCAATCAGAAGGCTTCGACGGCCTCGACGGTGGTGTCCTCGGGTAAGACAGTTGTAACCTCCCGTTTCCGGCTATATCTTAAGCATGTCCTCATGTAGTCTTGGCCCGGCCGATTTGACCCTTGGTAAGCTTCAGCCGCCATTTGACTGTTTATATACTCATTGTACTGCTCCCAGGCACCCTTAGTCCCGACGGATCTACCTTGATTCCCACCGGTCTGTCACGCCGTTTTCTCATTATTGAGCCTGCCCACTCATCTCCTCAAGTTATTGATAGTTTTTATTCACCCAAAAAACCATCTCATCTAACGTACTCTCCGTATCTTTTTGCCCCGACGAACCCCGACAGACCCATCAACGGAGAATTGACTTTTGGTGGTACTGACTCCACGAAGTATACTGGCAATATAAGCTTCACGTAAGTCCATGGCGACTACTCCAAGACCCTTGTAACCAATTATGTCAGTCCTGTTAACCTCTACCGCCCCCGCTTCACAATTCTGGTCAGAGTTGAACAATGCACGTTTGTGGCAGCCGTGATTCTAATGCGTACAATGCAGGGGCATCGATCAAAGCAATCAATTATGGCTCTTCAACATCCATCTTGTCTTCTACTGCTGGTATCGTAGACACTGGCACCTCGCTCATATTAATTGCAGACGGCACGTCATTCATCTTTGCCATACCAAGTCTCTTAATAACAACGCCGACGTTGATACTTACCGTGTTTCAGACGCCCTTGCCCGCTACCAGCGAGTCACTGGGGCTGTCTTCGATAGACAAACAGGCCTCCTTCGTATCAACGCTCGGCAATTCGCACGCTTGGAAAGCTTGTACTTCAACATCAACGGAGTAGTATTTGAGCTCACTGCGAACGCGCAGATATGGCCAGTAAGATTTCACTTCTATGTCCCCGCGCAGCTTTGAAGATGAGTCGCCTTTCAGAGGTCCCTCAATACTCTCATTGGTGGTAACTCAGGTGACGTTTACCTTATTGTCAACTCAGTCGGCGCGAAAGGAGTGGATCCGGTTTGGATTTTATCAACGGAATGGCCTTTTTTGGAAACGCTTCTATTCCGTCTTCGTAAGTTTTCTGTTAGGCTCGCAGAGGCAGAGCTGTACTAAATACCGCGACCCTTCCAAAGGACACCACAAACAAGCGCATTGGTCTTGCACACGACGTCGAACACGTTCTCCACATTTAATTGACAATCGCCAAGGTAAGTATTGCCCCGTCGAAGTGTCTCGCTTTCACCTCACGACTTCCTCCGCCCCGTATCGTCATAGCAGTGGTTCACAGGGTTTGGATGCGTTGCAGTCTAAGGAACTCGTGCGATCTGAAATGTTTGTGCCGAGTGCCAAATTGTCATGTTCTTGATCATGTCCCAAATTTGTTTGACCAATGTATTTAAAATTATGGTTATGACCGAGCGTTCGGGTCGCTTCTTACAAGTTCAAAACATCTCGGCCATGCACGAAGATATTGCCTCTCGACCGGACGTTCAAGATGATCTATCCGGTGATGCAGTAGCCTATGGTTGATAGTGTCACATTCCGTATGATAGAGAGGCAATGAGCTTACTAGGAAGAACCGTTGTGTTCGTGACAAATGGCGCAAGCGGATTCTTCGGGTCACAAAGCGCACCTGCGTGCGACTGCTTGGGCCACATAATCCGCCCCTTACGTGACAGTCCGACGTCAGTGCTTCAACATTCACCTTTCCCCAGCAGTTTCAGGCTTACCTTCTGGACTCGTGTGCACATGCTGATCGAGAGGGGGAATAGGCTATCTGTCAAATTCCTCCCCGAGAGCGTAGTACGTTTCCAGGAGTAGATGAAAATGGTCGAGATATGCAAGTCGGTTGTCATGTCGCGACGTCTGCTGCGTATTGAACGTAGACAGGGTCTGTGAAGAGATCGCGTATGGGTTGTCTGGTGTTTGTGAAGCAATTATCACGTGAGCACGTCGGGATAACATGAGCTTCGCTGCATCTTGGAGGTATCTGGAGCGATAGGGTAAGCAAGTGGCTAATCTCACACTGTAAAACGAAGACACGCACCGCTTGAAGGTGAAAAACCATTGTCCCATTACTGGGAGCGTTTTCAGCAAATCATCGCGAAATTCGATGTTTGGGACACACTTGTTGCAGGTAGTTGTGTAGTCGTCGCCAGGACAGTCGCCGGTCTCAGGATTTTCAGGGAAGGAACTGTTGTCGTTGTGCCCGAACTTCAATTATGACAATATCGCCGGCTCAACGGCATTTGCAATATCCGTGACTGAAAACAAGAAACAGTTAGCATATGTTACCTCTCGCATTGTGCAAGGAAGACTAACACCTACAATTGCCACCCTCTGTGAAGCTTCTCTTGTAGTAGCGCCTGAGATCGCGTTGTTTACGACGGGGATGCCTGATATACTGTCCAATCTCCTCTCCCCAACCAAGCAGCGCCACGTTACCGTCATCTTTTGCAGCTGTCGAATCACCTGCAATGTATAAAGTCGGACGTGCGGAGCGGGTAACAAACGCGTTTGCCGACGCAGCGCAAAGGGAAGCGGTAACAAAGGCTGGGAGGATGCGTGGAGCTTCATGGTTCCTGCGACCTGGCGTACGCTATTCGCCTCACTCAGGGCTTTTGTAGTGGCCTGCACAGCGATGTATTCCTTGTGCAACTTCCTAACGCTCCACCTGAACCTACACCGCGTGGTCAAGGAGCGGCCCGTTTCTTCAGACCTTCTTCCCCCATGATCACTACCGAGCCGGCAAGTTCAAACTACGGCAGGCCAGCTGACCGAGACAAAGCGAGACGAGGAATACTGGGAAGAGGTAAAAGAGTTTCGTGTAAGCCCATTCGCTCGCATGTGCAACCTCGTGGCTTTGTGTCGGATGGGAGTCGTCAATAAACTATCAATTGGCACTAAAATCAGTTACGCACCGCAATCTTGCACACGGACGCTACAACGTCGAAACCTGCGTCAGGCAAACTAGCATCAGGAGCGTATACCCTTGAGATTGACATTCGCATATATAACTCTCGCTTGTCTCAATGCTTGAAATAATCCTCTAGATTATATGATACATTCCTACCAGGTTGTACAGTCTTCCACACACATCCGAGTCGTCCTTACAAACTTTTCAATCCTCTGCAATTCTCTGTGCACGTTTGGCCAACTACAGGTGTGTGAGAGACGTGTTATAACAAAAATTGCGAATAACTTTACAGCGGCTGCAAGGTCCATCTGACCACCACCAGGGGCAGAGGGTCTCGCCACACTCCCTGGCTTGGGCGCGGGAGGAGCCACAGGCGGTCTTGACGCAGCAGGGACGGGAGGCTTGCCGGGAGCCCTTGGCGCGCCAGGCTTGCTCCCGACGGGAGGCGCTGGCGGTTTGGGCTTGTTGGCAATTGGCGGCGGTGGGGGTTTGCCAGCGAGGGAGCTCCCGGGTCGTGAACTCGTGGGTGTAGTGTCGTTTTGACGAACCGTTTGTCGCCGTGGAAGTATGGGATGCGGTCTTCTTCCATGGCACCGCGGATCCGTTGGCAGCAGCCATGCCCGGGAACACGGACACTGGCTTCGCATGGACGTCCGCTGAAATGGACTTGGGTACAATCTTCGCTCCAGGAGCCGCCGGTGCAGGCGGGCACAATCGAAGCACGCTTTGCCGCACCGCCGGGCGCAGGGGGTGGCGGTGGAGGCGGTGGAGGTGCTGCTGCCGCTGCCTTTGGCTTCGGAGGAACAAGCTCTAGATAGTTGCTCGGTGTCCAACCCTCCACGCCATTTTGCTTCACAAGCCACCAGCCATTACCGTCATCATCCTTTTTCACAAGTTCGACGATATCATCCTTCTTCAACGTCATCTCACCCTCTTGCCCCCTCGAAAGCAAATTTGGCCTTGTACAATTCCTTGTCGGGTTTCCGCAGGGGTGGTGGCGGAGGCGCTGGCGCACGTGGGGGCGGGGGCGGGGCGCGGTGAGCTGCACTGGATGCAGCTGCAGCTGCGGGAGCAGCTGGCGCAGGAGGTGGCTTGACCGCAGAAGCAGTGGACCGACCGGGAAGTGGCTGCGACGCGGGCTTCGACCTTGAGGCGGCGGGGTTTCTTTGTATCGAGGCATCAAGTCTTGCACAAAACGGGAGTGAAAGAGCACACTTACATCAGGACCGCGCCTTTCCTTAGCAGTTTACCTTGGGTGATAGGCCGTGCAACACCCTCCTTTCGCTTCGGCGGAGGTCTTGATAGGCTGCTTGGAGGCTCACCAGACGCAACATGAACTGTGTGACTTTTGTATGTGTCGTCTCTCCGGACGGTCTCGTCTTTGATGAATTTGACGATATCCTTCTTTTCCTTTTTCTTGGTATACTCGATGCTGAATGAAAATCAGACTTGTCTGAGACAATTGCGCACCATTGGACACGTACGTTGGGCCGATGACCACCTGGATAGTAGCTTGGGTCAGAGTAAGCAAGTGGGTGACCAGTTCGGTCTTGAATACGCAGTGCAGTAGGGGATCGCCCTCTTCGGTGGGACACCCAGATTGATCGCCTTTGTGCCAGGTACAGTCAACTATTACAATCAACCTCACAAGGGGAGAGGACATACGAATCCAGTCATCACGAAGGCTTGACATGGCGACCGACTTGATTGTGCTTAGGTTCACTCGTCGCTCTACCGTCATGACAGCCCCTCCCTCTTTGGTTGCGGCGTTGACAAGAATGTATAGGGACTTGGAGGTCTGCAAGGTGTTAGAGGGTGCGACGCTCACCATGTGCGCATAATGGACGTACAACAACCAAATATCGAGGGCTGGGTTTGCTCGAACGACCAAACTTGGACACCAAGACCTCAATTCTGGAACTAAATACCGCTTTCTCAGCTGTGTGCAGCGTAAGCTTGACATACGAGCACTTAGTTGGAAAAAAACTCACAGATACCGCACACGGAAGGCAAGCTCGGAACCGAGGGCACTCTTTCCGTTAACATCAAGATAGTCGCCCATGAATCTTCTGTACCCGAGCAAACTGAATCTCCTTCGCTCCTTAACGCCCAGCAAGGATTTGGTGACCATAGTCGCGAACCTTGGCATACTCAATACCCTCCTTGTTGTTCTTCCAGAAACGTTGTATGCGCCTGGCACATTCGTGTTTATAACGCATGTAGTTGCGCCACGCGCGCTGGATGCGTACCCCGCCATGTTGTGCCAATATCTGTCTCGCATGGTTTCAAGAGCGAAGAGCTACATGCTTTCGATCAGTAATCGAATATCTAGATATTTGAATAATCATTGCGTACCGTTTCAGGGCTCTTGATGAACGCCTTAGTAGTACCCATCTGCCACTCCTCCTTTGCAATGCCCGTGTCTACCAAAATCTTGACGCATCCGGACTTCGAGTCGCCTTGCCAAGTATATTCGCCCGCGTACGACGTTGACGGAGAGAGAGCAGATAAAACCGTTCCACAATCTTCTCGAATGTGTTCCTGTAAGCGAAACCTGCGCGACGAACACGGATATTCTCTTGCAGACCAAGGTACTTGATCTGGTGCAACACGGCCTTGGTATCATACTCCGTAGAGCTGCGGTTCTGGTTGGGCTTGATCGTACGTATGTAAGACGGTTGACAGCGCATGAGATTCTCCACGAGAGCCTGGGCCGACGACTGCGCATTCTGTTTAGTACGACTCGTCGAGTTTATCGATGAATACTTACTTTGATCCTGTCACCAGCGGTAGGTGGCCTCTTCTTGCTGTTCGGGTCAGGACGGTCGGGGAAGAGGCTCTGCAGGAACTGGTTCCCACTCGTGCCAATGAGATCCAACAGATCCTTCAAGAGGAGATCCTTGTTCTTATCAGTCATTCCTGCCACATTGTACATCACATCTCCCGCGTAGTGCTTGACAAGGAACTGCGCGCCGCGCGCCTCGAAATGAGGGTTAGAAGCGAGAGCGGCCGTTCGCTGGATGAAGCTGTTGTCAGCTGCAGTGGGATCGGCATGTGCGGTCGCGCAGGCATCGTTGAGCGCAGCGAAGATGCCAGGTGGTCGGCGCTCTTCGATGAGGTCGCACACGATCTTATTGTTGAAATACTTGATCGGCGTCCATTTGATCTCTTCGCGGACGTATTCTTCTTGCTCACTCTTCAAAGTGAGTTCGATGAAGATTTGTTGCAGCTTTTCGTTGACGTAGTTGATGCAGAGTTGCTCAAACGAGTTGTCCTATATAAAATGGTTCATGTTGTTAGTTAACAGGCTTCACCTCGTATGATCAAGCAAGTTCACCTCGAAGATTTCGAAGCCAAAGATATCCTGTGATTGAGATTAATGAGAAATAAAATTGATAGCACCTACTCTGTACTTACGAGGATACCAATAAGCTGAGCGGTGGCCGTTCTGGGCTTCATAGACGCGTTGATTCTTGAAACAATCCATTCGAAAAGATTGTTGTAAATCGCCTTGGCCAAGGCATCCCTCGTCGACCCTGCTTGCGCCGGGTTCAATGGTACATCGTAGACGGAACCTCTGCGTCCTCCACGTTGGGTCTCCACGACACGAATGGTCATCACCTTGTGTACGAGCGCACAGGTTCGACCTCCATCAGGTATCCTACGAAGTCTGTGACGCTGGTATCCGCGATCTCTGCGTTTCCATCGTCCTTCTCCGAAAATTGAACGTTTCCAAGCCAGAGGATGATCGCCAGCATCCGGAATATTTCGCTTTGCTCTTGGTCGGACAGACCAATTACTTGCATTTGCTCGCTGTTCGTTGTCATTATGTACAACTAAAGCGATACGAACAATTTTCAGACTTACGATGGTCTCCTCGAAATCGCGGGAATCGTCAATACCGGGAACGTCGAGACAATTGCTGACGCTAGTATATGCGTATGCATCTGGCGTCTGCAGGCCGAAAGCCTCTGTGGGAGAGTCAGTTTCCTAACTTTTCGGTATAAAACAAGCTACGTGCCTCTTTGTTCCTGAGTAGCAGCTTTGGTGAATTGGTAGAAAAATATGGAAGTTACGTTCATTCTCCACTTGGCCTACGACACGACCCTTCTCGAGCAGGTAATTTGTAATCTGGGCGCCGACGGGCTCTCCATGGTCGTTAAACATGATTTCGAGGTATTTGCCCTTCAATTCTTTCAGCATATGGCAGTCACATTTGTCACTCGACTTACGTGTCGACTCGAGTTATTGTTCCTGAGGGTCTTCGCACAACCGAAGCTTTCTAGTAGAGGGTTTGTCGCGAGTACCATCTCCTTGATCTCTTGGATACTGCTATCCTGACCTCCTGAGACCGCAGCAATGTATTGCATGATTCTCTTTGCTGCTTCCGTTTTTCCTGCACCGGACTCTCCGGAGATAATGACACACTGGTTCTCGTGGTAGGGCGTTCATGTTATAGTACGCAGACTCTGCGATGCTGAAGACGTGAGGGGGAACCTCCAGTCGGTTCTTGCCCTTGTATCTTTGTAATACTTCGTCTTTGTAGATGCCCAAATCTTGACGGTGTATGAATTTTAGCGATCAAGCCATTATGTCAGATAACCGAGGGGCCTGACCTTTGAAAGGATTGACAGAGATCAGCACACCACCAATGTAAGTGTATATCTCGCCGTTCTTCCATCTCTTGTCCAGGTTCTCGTTGATGGCCTCATTCGTGATCGTGGTGAGGAGGGTCATATCGGACACGCCGACCTGCTTCTTCTTGAAAGCCCTCCTTCCAGTCCGCCTATCGTTCACCAGTTTACACCAAATGGGTCCATCTGAGATCAAACGAGAAGGCACACCTTTGCTACTTTCGAGGCAACCCCCTCCCGCCGCCTTCTTTGGCCCAGAGGGCCGCCTTCTTGCCTGCCTTCTTAGAGGGAGCCTGGGCAGTTCGACGGGGTTGAGAGACGTCTCACACACAGCTGAAGATAGACACACCATCTGCGGCTAGATGCTTCAAGACGCGTGAAATGTCGCTGTATTGTATAACGTGAGCCGCCTCAGGCCACGATGCCTTGTGGTGAGACGACACCAGCTCGTGTATTCGGTGGTGATGAGGCCGAGTCCGGCTGCGGGGCCTAGTTTCAGAGTAGGATGGTAGTGTTGGCGTGGTAGTCAGGAGAAAGAGCGTAGAGACCAGAGTATGTACACTTCGTCGTCCGAGACGATGACGATACGGCTTCCAGGCCCGCAGTAAAAGCGCCTATTTCGGCGCACTTCAGCGGTGGCGAGGCGTTGACAGCACCGCTTACCGGATTGACAGACATACCAAGCTGTCACGGAGAGTGGAAACAAAATTATGATTGCTACTGCGGATGTATGAATGAACAAGCTAAAGCCAGTACCCAATTTCAGCTGACAATAACAACACCACTGTCCAACATAAATTTCAGAGCTTCAGCCGCAGGGGACGAGCGCGGGATTGTTGGGTACTTACTACTCCCAGACCTAAATAGCTGGACCAGGGCCCGTAACAGACCGATTTGCTGCGCGAACCGTTCGCCAAGTTCCTTTCGTGCGGACGGCGTCCACGCCCCGCAAGCAAAAAAGTTTCTTGCGCAAGGCACGCAGTCCCCACGATGCGCAAGGCCGGGATCAGGAGATGATTCTGAGCTGTCATCTTCATCTTCATTTTTTCATCTTCATTGTCCTCGTGGAACATGGATTGTAGGGTCAAAACCAGTTGACCGATTATCGCGACGACTCTATGCTATGGTCTCGGGCGTTCAAGCTCGAGCAAAAGCCGACAGGCGTTGGACTCTGATTGTGAGCATGGCAAGCGCGCCTGATGCAGCGGTGCGAGTTTGGAGGTCGTCGACATCACAGAGTGCAAAATGAGGAACAAGAAAAACATTGGAGTTTTTTGACTTCGAGCCTGTGCTACCGAACCTTGATTGCCACCGTACACTGCCAAAGACGTCTTCGCTGCCTGCGATGAGGTTGCACACCAACTCTGTAGCCCGGCCCGACGAACAAGGGCGTGGTCCTCGAGCATGAGCAGCTCCACCTTGTTCATGACATCGGAGTTATTTGAGATGCGAGTTGCAACTGCTGACCTGGATTTGAGAGGCTCCTAGATTGGTCAACGCCATCATCGATTCGAAGCGTTGAAGAAGGGTCGACGAGGGGTGTACCAGCAAGATGGTGAAGGGACGGATGGCATCATATAAGGCACCCTCGTTGGGGCCAAAGACCTGGATTGGCGGACGCAGTGATTGCAAGCTTGGCCAGGGCTTGTATGCACTCCAGGTCCGAGCGATCGAGCGGGTGGTACTTGCCCCGATCGCTCCGCTTTCGTCGACGAGGCAGGCAGGAGAGCCTGGACAATGGGTGATGAGTGCCTTCGCCCCGCCCGCTTGCAGAATCCTCCCCCTATTCGCCTGGTCCTCAACCAAGCTGAGCAGGGCCCTTGGCTACTGCGAGTCTTGTAGCGCGGCTGTCCGAGGCACGCACTGACCGCAGTAGAGCGTCCTGTAGCTCCTGCCTGCACCCAGTCGTTTGCCTCGGTCCTTGGCGTGCTCGTCGTCTTCTAGCGGGTCGATGTCGGGCTCCCCTTTACGGGCGCTGTTCGCCATACGCTTCAACTTCGCGATCTGGGCTCCTCCTCCGACAGTCGGGGGCCGGTACATGCAAATGTTCGCGATTATGGCCACAACGCCGTATACCGGGGACGTCGCAATAGTTTCCGGTGTCTGTGCAGCTTGTCCCTTCCGCCGCGGAATAAGGGAGAATAGTTTCTGAAGGAAACGGGGTATCCCTCGATAGTTGTTCTTTTTGATTTTGCCGGGGTGTTTGACACTCATGTAAAAGCGAGTCCCTCCACTGAATCGCCGGAGAGACGTAGAAGAGTCATCAGAGACCGACCACACCCCTTTCATGCAGAGCAACAAGGTCAGAGTCGTTTAACCTCGTCGAGACAGTGGATTTATCTTCTCCCGTTGTGGGCATTGCTTATCTGCGTGCTGCACCCTGTGACAGTCTTGACAAAACGCAAGCCGCAAGCAGATTTGCGCGTTAAGACGGTGTGGTCTTAGTGAACCTCTTCCGCCTTGTAGTTTCGAGCCATTCAACAACATTGTCGCCAGGTATGAGAGCCTCGACAGGCCTCTGTTGGCCCGCAGGCCTGAAGAGACCAACTGTGCCGGACCGCGCGCTCCGATATCGCCAAGGAATGTATGGGTATGAGGTCGAACCGAGTCCAAGGTCCCGACCTCTAAGACTACATCCGCTGAACGATTGCCGGTACGACGCATGCCCTACCCAGTCGACTTGAAATAATTGCCGAGCAAGAATGAGAGCCCGACCTGTGATCTCGTCTTCTTGCAAGGATCAGCTAAGCTTCCTTGTCACTGTTGATACAGAATGCGACGGACCACCCAGCGGTGTCAACAGATGCTGCGAGGTCCGGTCTTTTTCGATGGGAGTTAAGATAAGAACTAGCTTGGATCGCATGGGACGTCCTGAAATGCATGCGGACCCCCGGAATCTAACCGCCCACGGCCTGTCTCGTAGGACGACACATAGGCTGTTCGTCAGCTAGGCTCTAATGGGCAGAAGCAGAGGGAATAAAAATGTATCCGACGTCTTCTTAGGCACCAACTCAATACGACTTTAGACGCAAGCTACTAGGCGGTCGTTTGTTATTTTTTTTTGAGTTTCATCGGGGATAATGCTTCCAAGCGTTTCCTCTCTTCGGGTGAGCCGTTTGTTAGGTGAGACAGAGCGTTCACTGAGCATTAGATTCATGTCTCTTCTCAGCCGCCATAAGTACTTGTCGACAGTATCCTTATCAGTAAACATTGAGAAGGCTGAGTTAATCCAGCCGAGGAGAGGACGGCATGTTCCGTGGTCCATAACTTTTTCTCCGCTTGGGGGGGAGCGACGACGCCGTGAGACTGCATATCTTAGATATTGCCTCAGAGTATGCACTAACAAATGCGCCCGCAGGTCTGTAATCGCGGAAAAAGAAAAACACCACCTCTACGTAATCGAGATCAGTCTGTCTAGCAAAGAGAGCATGAGGTAGGAGGAGATGCAGAGAGGCTGGTGCAGCGGGGCCCCCGCTCATCCTCATATATTCTATAGACGCTCGTTTGGCTTGTGCACATAGCCCGATAGATCTAGAGACGACCCTTGGTCCGTCGTAGCACTCTCATGAATTTCCTCTGATTTTTCTGATTGTTTTCTGTTTAGCACCCGCACCTAACGAAGCAGCGATTCCCTTTGGCCGTTGCCAAGACACACACTCGGCAACGCGTTTGAGGAAGTGGTAAGCGGCTTCAGATATTGTGTTGCACGAAGCGCCCTCTACTACGAAAACGGTAGCCACAAACGCCTTGCAGCAGCAAATAAAAGTATAACAACGACAGGGCCACCACGATTACTCCTTCGTCCTGCCTAGTGGAGGACACACTCGTACCATTGAAGCTTGAAAAGGAATCCGTAGATCGTGAAAGCTATCATTATATTCAAAATACACCACTCCACAAATAAATAAGAGGACACGGGACACTTAGCGGCAAATTCGCTCCTTTCACTCGAAGCGAGCTCGTTAGGCCAGACACCGCCTATGGTCTTGCCTCTAGTATCTGTGAGAGAAAAGAAATCCCTCAAAGCTTAGTACCCCCTTCGTCCCATACAGGAAGTAGCGTATGCAATTATTAATTTTGGAAACGTTCGCGATTTCTGACGTATGAACACCGCCACACGAGGACAATGATGCCTCCCAACGGAGCTACATCAAACGGACGGGCTGGACTCGTTGCAGCCGTTGAACAGTTGGACGAAATGAATCACATCAAGAAATCCGGACTACGTCTGCTGAGGTGCGCGAGATAGATGATCTAAGAACAGCTCATAAGACTCATCAGATGTCTAGGAAATCATAAATAGGCAGATTGACAACAGCACAGGCGAATTATAAGCTCAAGCGACGGAGTATAGCAAAGAGAAATACAAAAAGCGGAAGGAAGCAAAGTGTGTACAAATATTATTCCTACTCCTCATCGATTACTTAACCTACCGCAAGATCTACTCTAAAGGCTTTTCGACTGTCATCCCTACCCTCTTCAACGTCTGCGAATATTGGTTATAACAAAGACCAAAAGCCGTCTACGTGACATTCGGCCAGACACCCTATCGCAAATCTTAAATCCTCGCCAGCATACGTCCTGGAGGGCGATATCTTGCTGTAGACGATGCCATCCGGCATTGTCATCGCGGTAGTATCCTGCAGTCTGGATGCTGGAGGGCGGTGGAGTAGTGGTGAGAGCGCATTTATTCCTAAATTCATTGGCTCCACATCAACGTCTCTTCAGGCAACTCTGGGTCTGTCTTATATCAATATGCGCACGCAGTAGACTCGCCTCCAGCGTATCCATGCCACATCGTGAACCCATGAACTTTACGAAGGAGATGACCTCAGTTATGTCCTCTCTGAACCATGGGCGACCGCAAGACCATGAGGAATATTTACAACACCCAGATAAGCAGTGCGGCTATCGTATATTTGCGCACGGTCAAACTGAAATTGGACTTCCAGTCGTGTCCTTCTCATGAGCCACCGACGGGAGCCTTCAAGTCTGCGAGGGCCAAAAAAACACGCCTAGGCAAACGCAAGATAGCGACAGACCTCACTCTAAACCATGAGCAAATCGCGAAGAACTCTTCGCCGAAGAGAGTTTGACGAAGGTGTGTTCATCACTGACTACATTATGCGGCATTTGCTGAAGAAACTTCCAGCTTGGTAGTAGCTAGCAGCCAATATGACCCATGGTCAATATTGAGAGAAGCTGTATCCATATCTCGGTGGCTCGGCGTCGGTGGTGGTACATAGTCCCCAAGTACAGGTCAGCATTTCTCAGTTAGATAACCTTTAGAAGTAATTCAAACGCAACATCAGACACTGTCCGACCTGCAACACGAAGCTGAAAGATCACCAGGATATCTTGGTCAAGCCTCACAGAAGGTTTCCTCCGTCGATATCAGGTCAGTGTGATGGTTCATGTCCCAGTGCGCGCTATGTACTCAGTGTTTCTAGATTTTACCTAGGTCGGACACATCCTACCATGACCACGTCGGGTACCGGCGGATTCGTTCTGCATGCAATCAAGGTGTACGATGACCCCAATGCATCATCTGTGCTGTCGCATCGTCAAAAAGCCAAGAAAGCAAAGCTGGGAAGCGCAGCAACAGCGGTCAAAAAACGCCTGAGGCGATGAACGTCGACGGCGAAATCGAGCGAGATTCTCCCATTGAGACGGCAGAAAGTTGAGAGCAATCTGGCCGCCATGGAGTCGTAACTTATACCCGACGTGTCTATTGTTCTCGTCCCATTAGTTTCAGTGGGGGTAATATTACCTAAACGTATAATGAAGAGGATGTAGGCTACTCGAAACCAGGATCTATGTGGGTCAATCGTCTTCTTTCGGCGCGCCGAAGAGTAGCCTTTTGTAAAGGCCAATGATGATGTCGTTCGCGGTCAGTGTAATGATCCTGAAAGCAAGACAATAAGAATCAGGTCGATAACGTGAAAGACATGGACGAACGTGTGCGGTGCAATGCGTAGGAAATGTGCAGTAGAGCCCTTGTACCAGCCAAGAGGTCCTTCGGTTTGAAAAGTCTTCCAAAGGCAATCTATGGGGTTTTTGTACAGAAGGCCGACATGTCTGCCGTCGGGCATGACTTTCGTTGGTTGGTTATACATTCGGGTCAGGGCCTGGCAGGACAAGTTAGTAAGGCGGAACCAGAAGATAGTGTATAGCATACAGTGTCCGCCGGCTGCATCACGACAAGCTGAGAGACAGGGAAAACATATCAGTGTGGTACTCTGCATACTATCATGTTGTAGGCTTACCACACACATGCCCGATACCGAGCTACTAGCAAGGAACGTCCATATACTGTCTGCAGGGAGAATCCCGCGTGTCGTGAGCTGGTTCTTGGTCCAGTTGTATGTTGGCAGTTGCACCTGTCACGATTTGTGGTCAGTCAGTTTTCGCCGTTGCATGTCCAGAATCGCCGCTTACCGACGACCCCATTGCTGTTCTCAGGACGGCAGCGTCAACGCCACGAACAAGGCCGCGGAAACCCTCCGCGCGGTAGACTGTGGAGATGCGTCCCAAGAATGCTTTGTAGTAATGTTGGTGGCCAACCGGAAGTGCTGGCGAATACGCCTGAAATGTGTCCTTTAATGTGATGGTTCTCTCTGGAGAACGAATATAGCACACCTGCATTCTGGCCTTGATCAGGAACAGCGGATTGCCCAGGACGGCTTTGCGAGGCGATGAGCGACAATGTCCATCCTGAGGGGAAATAATACTTACCACCCACAGCACCACTACCAGCACCCGCAATTACAGATGTCAAGGGCATTTGGTCTGACGGCTTCAATCCAATTGTGCCATTAAGAGCATGTCTGAAGGGTTCATAAAAGCCTGCATGAAGCGTTAGAGAACCATTGTATGTCTCAAGGGTCTGACGAACCTAGTCTTGAGCCATTCAATAGAATCTTGCATCAGGTCTCTGTTCAGTCCTATTTCCACAGAAGCACGTCATGGGCCACATACTTGGTATGCATACTAGCTCTGATGAGTATAACATGCTCGAAAAGCACTCGCGTGATGACTTACTGCAGGCCCCAACCCTCTCTGCATGCCTCTTATTCCCTCATTCTTCCAAGTCTTCACTAACACATCTACGACGTTCTTGTATACCCGAACACCGCCATCCTTGGCCAACTCTCCTGCAGCTGCATGCGTGTCTTGGCCACATCCGGGATATTAGAGAAAGTGACCTGAAAGAAGCAGCGTTGACTCAAGCGTCAGAAGTGATTGAGACACATGGTCTTCTTGCAACGCGTACCGCAACACATGCTGCGATGCCTCCCAGAATGAAGCCTTCTGCGGTAGACAGCGGCCGCGGCTGTCTCGTCGTCGTTTCGCCGCTCATTGCTGTTGCACGGGATATGAGGTGGGGGAAGGACGATTGAAGGGTCCGGGAAGCTCGTGAACGTTTATGGCAGCGTTGAGGCGCGTCCGTTCCCGATGTCTGTGCACTCGTCGTCCGTGCCGATAGCGCCGACGTGAAATGCTCATTTGTCTCAAGCTCCGCCTTCTTTACATCTCAGGTATCATGAGTGTATCCTTTTTCAAACGTTTAGTACCGAATCGCGCTATGGCTTTGAAACGAAATCAAGCGCAGAAATAGTGGTAAGTATCGCAGCAGTGTCAACGAGGCCGTGGATTGCCATTCGTGATAGACATTTGAGTACATTTAGTTAGAAAAATTACAACAGTGACAATCAAGAAGAGAAAGCGGCATAACATAGTTTATGCTCCATCTCCTCTCCGAAGTCGGTTGAATTTTGGCAGCATTTCTCGAAGATATTCTGCATGCTTGCGCCGTAAATCTGCTTCCTGAATTCTACCTTGTCCACTCCACACGCGTCCGTTCCGCGTCCGGGCCATACATCACGGTGAATTCATCCAGGATTTCTTCATCTGTGGCGACGACCAGGCATCCTGCTCCTATCACGCAATAGGACGATAATCGTGTGGTGAAATGTATTCTTGCAACGGCGGTGCAGATCGTGTTGAAGTTACCCATTGGGCATTCGACCACCTTTGAACACGTAAGCAAGATATGCAGCTATACGCAAGTATATGAAACTCACGACAGCCTATCTCGAACAGGTTGTCGTCGCCGATTCGCATGACCTCCTTTCGTCTAGGCGGAGGTCAAATGGATATTTCAAGACGGTGCAAGGGGTGTACCTGTTCAGTATAATGGCACCTTCTTCAACAATGCACCCAGAAGAACCAATGATTATGGGGCCATACACCCGCGGCAAATATGGTCGCTTTTAGGGTGCACAATCGTGCCTGTGAAAGGCCTGAGCGCGAATGACAATACTGTAGGATTGGCACGCGTACACTGCACCGATAGTAATATCGCCTTTCATCTCCACATCCTGGCACACGACTGCTTTAGAATGAATGGTGAACTTGTCACCGCGGCTATTACCACCATCAGTTCGAGTATTCCTCGTGGGTGGGCGTGTCGAAGCATACGCTGGGGGTGCCATACGGCTACACACGTATTTTTAGAAGACTGCTTATATATACAGTGACGTCTGTGATGAGGCCTGAGTATGAAATGACCGCGCTTGTGAGAATGCCGTACAGTATGAGTAGTCCGGCTCAGGGTAAGCATGACAGTATGATTACCGTTGAGGGCAAATTGGAAGGGTGCAATATCCAGGAGTGTTTGTGTAAGCAAAGGACGTCAATAAAGGTCTTTGTCCCGAGCTAATACGGACAGTCTGAGAGGTTTTGAGGCAGGAGGTCAGAAGGTGGTGGTTTGTGGCAAAACGCGCTTGCCCATTTCGGTGTCTTGCACCACAACCTCCCGCTATCGCATCTGGCACGCTCACCCATCACCCACCTTCTCTCGCTCAAACGACTATGTGAGATGCAGAAACCTGCGCAGGAAAAGGCTGGATACTGGCAGGTCTTGTCGCCGTCATCATCCCAGTGGTCATGCAAGTGCTGTCCTCGCCCATCACTATGCTACTACTTTCGCCTCTCGTTCTGGTCTTCACAGTTTTGTCGCGTTCTTCGCGTCGAACGTGGTCTTGGCACATCTACTCGATACGTATAGGCCACCAACAGTTAGGGCTCCACCCTCGCCGCCCTCGTCGCATGTCGCCCTCTCGCATTCTCGGACGCCTGCAGCATGGCAAGCAGTGCTCACCCGCTCGCAATGGGCCCATAAGTCCCCGAACACTCTACCACCTATCCATCCAGAGTCTCCTATTATCTCAACTGCTGTGAATGACATTCTCATTCTGGTTGTTCGCGACTTTGTCTTGTCGTGGTACCGAGGGCGACCTCTCGACATCACCGTCATTCCCAACCGCGGTGTCGGCCCACGATGCATAGCTCTCTGCAGCGGGCTGCTGGCGCGTTCTGAGGACCCTGGACCTGCCCGCTCTTGTCGTGAAGCGTATTGTCCCGAAGGTGACTGCGCACATAGACAACTTCAGGGCAGTCTGAAGTTGCCCTACGCGGCGCTGGCTTAGAGAGACGGTTGACCCAGTCAGAGGAGTTGGACATATTGCTGGCGAGCCGCTACGCGACTCGTGGTGGAGGAAAGCTGCACCCTGCCGTGGATAATCTGTCATCCACTTTCACGAAACAAACTGAAGAGAACCATCTCAGGAAGCTGGTGGACAGAGCGCTGCCGTTCATCCTCTCCCCGAGAAGGAGGCGCGGAGCGAATGCGTGAGGATCGTTTGTGCGCGAAATCGTCGCGTGCTCGGTGTTGTATCCTATCATGGAGGATATGCTTTCCGATCCGGACTTTTGGAATAGGTCTATCAACCAAGTAGTGAGTAACATCAAGAATCATTCGTTCTTCTCGACACTGAATAAATGTAGGCTGGTGAAGCGATCCGTCAACAGTAGGCCACTGCCCATTACACATTTCACACGTAGTGCTGACCATGCATACGATAGGAAGCTAATCTCTAAGGTACGGAACGTACTGGAGGCCCAGCTTCCTCGTTCTCCACTCCCTCGCGGGCAAACCGAACAATCAATGCCCACTACAGAGCGTATCACCATTCGAACTGATACAAGGCATTTCGAGTCCTTCTTACGGAGTATAAGTCGTTGTTCGTCGCTGCTAGATGCTCGTCGCCTGAAGAATGATATCATGGGGGAGATTCGACGAACGCGGACACTGTTATGTGAGTATATCCCTCAGTGCATACACCGTGTCGTTAACCCTGGTCAGCGAACCACGAGAACGAGGACTGGATCAATGGGGAGAAGACTGAAGATATTGTGGCGTTTCTTGATCGGTTGTATACCGCCAAAACGCAAAAGTTGAGAAAAGGATTGCGGTGCTCGGTGGAGATGCGGACGCTGTTAGTAACACTTTCGACCATGGGCACGAATACGAGAGACTGACCTGGTAGTAGCAGCCCGCACCCACGGCTACAGAAACCCGCAGCGGACCTCGACTCTCGCTGCGCGACGTCCTCACAAACCCTACGTCATTGTCTTATTTCATGGAGTTCATGGACCGAAAGAAACGTTCTCTTCTCGTGCAATTTTGGCTTACAGTGGAGAGCTTCAAGAATCCACTAGAATCAGTCGACTCTGGCAGCGATGGAGATGACGATGAACCAATCAGCGATCCCACCTTGACCGATACCTTGAAGGAGGACATCGTCATGATGAACGAGCTGTACTTCTCGAGAACTGCAACGGATCCTACCCTGTCTGTCATCTCACAGAAACACATCAACATCATCCGTTCGTTCGGAGTGGACGACGAACATCCAACAGCCGCAGCGGAGAAAGGTGTCCGACGAAGCGTCATGCTGGCGCAGCGCCAGGTCGAACGAGATATGGAGCAGCAAGACTTCGAGGACTTCCAACGATCCGAGTTATGGTTCCACGTCGTCGCAAACAGCGAACTAGGCCAATCTAAAGGTAGTGGAGATACCACCCCTGTCAGAGCTGCAACGATAGTAGAGGATGGAACTATTCGACGGTACAACAAGACCCGTGCGGAAACCGCCCCCGCTATGTTCGGATCCGCTCTTTGGGTTCCTCCACCTCCAACAGCCGTCAACCTCCTCTGTCGTATCACAGGCCGGAAATCAGGTACAAGGAGCTGGACCACGAACCTCGCCGTCTGATCTGGAGGTTCTCATGTCTCCCGCAGCGGATGGCAGAGCATCTTCCTCTCGTGCACCACTATTCGACGATCCGGAAGACGCAAAGTTCGACGCCGCTCTGGAAGCCCATTCTCAGCGCATGGAGGCCATCCAAGCCGCCCTGACTGACATTATTGCGTTAGACCAACATGAGACTCTGGAGCACGATGGCAGTCTCGAAGGAGACCTTTCTGACAGTGTGGTACTATCAGCACCAAGCAGTGGTTCGCGAAGTCTATCGAGGAACATGCGGGGTGATCCTTCCTCTGACGACGAGGGGGAGATGGAAGACAGACGAGGTGACGGAGAGGATCAACAACATAGCTCCTTCCAGCTCGCGCGGGTCCCGGCGACCTGCATCTGTCATATGAGATTGTTCGACTCAGCGACAAGATTACCAGCCTACAGACGCAGGAAGGCATGCTGGATACTCTTATCAAGAAGGCCGAGCTCACAGGGGACGAGCAAGAGCTGCAGCTCCTGCAGAAATCCAAGTCGTCGCTAGGAAGGGATCTTCGCGAATTGAACTTCCAGAAATCCCAATACGAACAGCAGGAATCCGCAAATCGACTTGTGTCAGATCGTACCAAGATCGCTATCGTTAACTCTACCGTTGGGGAAGAGAGCGGTAAATCTGTCGTTAGGTACCTAATCGAAATACAACAGCTCGCCTCAGATGGAAGTTTTGCGTCCGGATGGGTGGTGGCGAGACGGTACAACGAATTCTTCAACATGCCACAACAAGCTTCGTGAACGCTATGCTCTCGTGCGATCCCTTGACTTCCCTGGAAAAACGACTCGTCACGTCACTTTCTAACAGCTTCGTCGACACGCGGAGGATAGCTTTGGAGAAGTACATGCAGGTACGCTCGGTGCATATCATTTCTTAAAAGGGGTAGCTAACAAAACTGCAGAGTCTGATTGCTATACCAGCTGTGTGCGAAAGCGCCGAACTTCGTGTCTTCCTTTCGCGTGATTCGCCATTCATGGCAGCACTCCTCCTCCGGAAGAAAAGGTACCGGCCTGGCCAAGCTGGTCCTTCTGGCGAGAGCTTCATGCGGTTCTGTATACAAGTCTGTGACAGACAGTATTGACGACATGTTCTTTGGGCCATCCATGCTTGACGTAATAATTCAACGCCTGACCCTCTCAAGCCGCCGAATTCGTTGGGATTGTAGGAAGCGGTGTTCATGATGAAGATCTTGTCGCACAAGCATTGCGAGCGTCCTCTGTAGGGCAACATCGGAAGATAGTCTGCTGCAGCTTTCTGGCGATCTTAAACCCTGAGAATGGAGGGAGAGAAACGAGCATGTCGTCAAATTCTCATCGCCTATCTGTGACCTCATCTTAGCCTTTCCCTGTTTGAACTCGACAAGAAGAATAACTGGCTGCGAAGGCAGGCCATCGTCATCATCCTGCAACAAGTCTTTGGTCAGACTATCGAAAGGTATGATGTGTATTCCTCGTAATCCATCTTTGCTGAAGTCCAGACAGAAAATTGCGCGAGACGACGAAGACGTTCTTGGACGAGTCGCATGTACTGTCCTATATCGATATGTTCCGCAGCTCCTTTGGAAGGTGGGCAACTCAGACCATCTGGACAGCCCCGCACGGCAGAAGAGAAATTGCGCACACGAGGACGACGCAAACCGAAAGCTATCAGCCTTGATACCGGGTATGTAATCATCGACATTCCGTGTTCGTCGAACGCTAACTCTAGAGTAGATTTGGGAGCTAACATGATTGGACGCTTCAAATGCTCGGAGAGGTGCAAGGCGGCTCTTCGCTGTTCTTCAGAATAGGCGGTTAAACCAACACCTGCTCTATACGATTGTCGATGAGGTAAGTTCATCACTTAGCGCAAGCAAACCTCATGATGATTGACGGGGTCAGGGGTTTTTGGAACATTATTCCCGGAGCAATGACGTTATGACCCAGGTTATGCTATTTCGATACCCAGACCCCCCGGATATACAAATTGTCTTTGAATTCAATCCCCTTTAACTGCAGGAGGATGACGTAACTACAAGTGTATCATTACAACCTGCACGGGCGCGGCCCCCCCCCCCCCCCCCCTCAAACCGTAACGACCGAGGGCCTAACTGTTCAACCACTCTCCATCAGGAAATGGAATGGCCCTCGGATAGTAGGTAAACGGTCAGGTCCGTTTGTCACGGGACGGAGTCGACTTTGCAACTCACAGCCTCCACAGTTCTCTCACTCACCCAGACATTTCACCCCACCCATCCGAGCTCTCTGCTAGTAGTGAGTTAGTCGTCATCGTTGACTCGTAGGCAGACAAGCCTCATGATCCTGGAATCAAGATCTTAAAACATGTCCAAGGGCCTTCCAGAGTTGAAATTATGCACATTATTCTCGTAGCATACTGTCAACCAGAACGAGGTGGCTCGTTTCCTGGACTGACTAGTGCGAGCAAAAGACGAGAGCCTAGCAGCGTGACTCCCTAGTCTCGAAGACACTGGAACATCGTCACAATTTGAGAACATTTGTTCAAAGAACGTCGTTCACATCCTTCCGAAAAGCTTACTGCCAGGCTGAGCAGCTGGTGCGCGACGGGCCAAGTCTGCGAAGAGAGTCGTTTATAGGGCCACCTACTCGGCTAGGACAGGTGACGCAATCGCTGCACAGATGACAAAGACGATTCCGTTTATGGCACTGAATTCCTACAACAACAATGAGGTGCCACGTAGGTCCATTCGTGGCCTGCGACTGCGCGCGTTACCCTCTGAAGGACGCGCATCCGAGTCGCCCATTATTCAATATAGTCCTTCGACGAGGGCGGATAGTGATCCTCAGCGAGATAAGAGCTCACAAAAATTTGTTTGAGCCTTTTACCCGCGTTTGAGCGACTTGCATGCTTTTTTTGACGTTCACCAAACCCATCCGCACGCCCGTTCGTGAACTATCGAGTGCCCAAATCAATCTCAGACATGAACCTCTCGCGGGGGGAGATATTCGATTTTGGGCAGTCGTTCTACTACCTCCGGAATCGTACGGAATATGGCCCACTTACACCGAGTACGCGACAAACGCCGTCGGCGCTGCTCACCTTCTTCGGCCCTACGTGGAAGACGTGCAAATTGCCCCCCCCCCCCAAAAAAAACGCGGTCGGCTTTGAACACTCCATCTTCCCATGGGGGGGCCCATCCACGGAGCTATCCTCGCGATTCAACTACCGCAAGCGGCACCCGTTCTAACTCTTCAAACACCTTCAGCCCCATCTAGGTGGCCTCATGAATTCTGATAATTTCTCGCGAGTACATCGGACCTGAACGGAGTCTTCGCCGACTCGTCCTGTTCGCCGCCTCACTGAATTCTGCACTGCCAACACGACTATTTACTCTCAAGGATGTGCTGGTTCTTTGGACCAAGCGAAAACTTGGAAGAGCTTGGAATCATGCATTTAAGTGGAACAATCCGCTTCGGTCAGTAATGTAAAGTGGTCGGTCGTCGTGCACAACATCATATCTACTTGGTCTGATCCAACAGCTCCAGATTTTGGACATCTCGGATTGTCTGAGGTCCTTCGCAAAATTATCATAGGCCTAATGAATTCAATCCAGACTCTCGATATTTCCAAATCTCCAATTCACATATCGCAACATTAGCGAACCTCATTCAACTACGCGCGCCTTAGACCAGGGCCACTCTCATCCTGACATGACTCACATCGACCTGAATGGCCACCCTCATCCGCCCCCTTGAATCCGAAATTTGATTGGCAACCCGAATTTTATGAGGAACATGACATTGTTAGATCAGACACTACAAGACGTTGTAGTGGAATACCCTGCCCTGGAGTTGCATTTCTGTCTCCAGAAACATCGGAGACCACCCAACATCAGTCGCCACAGCTCTTGTCGAGAATGCGCTTTCGGCGACATCCAAGAGAACCAAGATATGCTCCGGGTCGTCCGAAACCGACTCTGTCCTATCCAGGTATGTGCACTCACTACTACTTTTTTCGACATCGAGACTCAAGAGCAATTGCGTCTTTCAGGAAAGCTGACGATGCTTCCATCGATAGTTCTTTGTGTGAATTGCGGATGTTCATATGTGACCACTGTGTTATGAGGACATGATAATGACATTCAAAATGGGTACATGCTTCCGGGAAACCCGGGGCTCCCCAACTCACTTTGATTCTAGGCCGCGCTTGTTTCACATATGGCCTGTGGCCGTGAGGAAACACAACCCATTGTTTGACGACGAATTGGCCTAGCATAGTGCGAGAATTTCTTTACGCAGAAAAGTGGCTCCACAGCTGCTGCAGCTGTTTGAACTTTGTAGGCCTAAGCCTCAGTTAGTGGATATTAGATTATAGGACAAAAAATGAGGCCAGAGTGACTTGAACACTCAACTTCTGGAACTCCGTCTGGAGCCGCGGCCCGAAGGCCTAGGCTAGGAATCAGACGCGGCTAGAACCGTTGCGCCATGGCCCCGACAGATCATTTGTTTGTGCGAGTCATGAACCCATATTCAAATCGACTTCCATAATGTTAATTTTCGCTTCTCATCTTGCATAGTAGAACTTGGAACTAGAGCCTCAAGAGCACAACGATGTACAACCTTCTCTACTCGTCGACGGGATTGAAGTATCCAATACTATTTTCAGCCGTAGATGTTCGAATCATAGCTCCTGAGGCAAATGTCCAGCCATCACCCCGTTGAGTGGTCGCGATCGCCTTCTGCACAACTCCTTGGGCACCAAGCACGATAATCCGTATATTCCTATGACCAAATCAAGTCAAAAATTTGCAGCGGGCGTTGTCTGAACATCGTTATGAGATACTGACCACTACGTAGAGACTGCAAAGACCAGTGTGTATTATAGCGGGTTTTGGCCCGGCTTTCAAGGGGCATCTAGATGTAAGCAATCGGACACACCGGCACTTGGGGAAGGAGTGGGGCAACAAGCGGGGGGGTATGCCACGGGGAGGGAGGGCAGGGGGGTGAAGTTTCTTGCAGATACGAGTAATCAGAAGTGAGCAGGCTGCACACACCCTTTCTGTAACAGGATGAGTGTGGCGAACCGAACTCCATCGGGCCCTGCAATCTTGTGATGCAGCGCCACCTTAGCATCGGAGTCCCTTCACATTCGCGCACGATGGGAGATCTCCTCGTTCCGTACGTCGTGAGCGAGATGAAGCCACCCGCTCCCTGGCCGCTGTCAGATGAGCTTGGAGGTATTCTGCAGGTATAGGTTCGTCCGGCTTACGTGATGTCTTTACATGCGGACAGGGGACGTGGAAGAAGATGCAAAGTGTAGCACATGGTCGGTGCTTCAACGCGGCCGGCGGGCCGCCATTGTGAGATTTCGACGACGCCGAGTGGAAAGTCAGGTCATGGCAGCTTTAATATCTCGATCATTGTGGCATTTCTGACTTCGTCGGTTTACCGGAGCGGGGGTAGGTCGGTATCAAACTTGAGGACTTTAATCATAAACCTCCGAATGAGACTTGCAAGTCATGAAATAATAAACGTTAAGCTACGTATCTCAATACAACACTAGCGATACAATCAAATCATTACGCCGATACAATCGAGATCGTGAAGTCGATTTCCCACCGAGTGGCTGCTACCGGTGTACACACGTCTGCTGAGTAGAAAAAAGCCACTGGGGGTCTTCGCAGTCGGACGTCCACGCAGTCGAACCGCTGTACGCGAGGAGGAGGCTGCGCTCCCGGACGTAACAGACCCGCACCCCGGCGTGAGAAAAGTCGACGCAGTCGAAACAGCTAGCCTGGCCGTTTTGCACATCGAACGCCGCCGCTCGACACACTGCGGAAAGACTTGCTGCCCCAGAACCGAGGTGCTAGCCCTTAGAGACTTCTTCATCGCTGAAAGCTCGAACGCGCTAACCCGTGCCCGAGATTTGGTGTAAAACGAAATCGCCCCCCAACGGGGCGTCTGGGGTGTGGACCAAGAGGATGCCTGTCGGGATGCAAGTAGGCCTGCACGCAGTGTTTCGTGCTGGACCCCTGACCTGAGAAGACGTTCGTCCATTTACGGTGCAGGTGGGAAGTTGCATTACTACTGGAGTGGTGTGGTGGTGGGGTTTTTCTGGGGTTCAAAAAGATGAACATAATCACTAGCTTGGTAGACTCTAGAAGCTGGGGTTGTAAGTATTGTACAAAGTCCACATCCTCGCACCCAGTGAGGTCAATCAGTAATCAACACATAAACCCCACGGTGGTCGTAGACGAGCCGCTGCTGCCCGATAGGATACAGGAGCCCGACATATTGGGTGGGTACTTGAGTCCAGATGGTCGCGCAAGTTCCCTTGGAAGGGTGCGTCGATGGCAAACAAAAGTCACCGTCAAATGACCACGATTCGCCCTTCAAGTGAAAGTAACCCGGGGGGCTGATCGGGGATAGTACGCTGATCTCGGTTTGATGCTGGTACCGTCGCAGTTCAGCGTCGGGGTGTACCCTGGATGTGGAAATGAGTCCAACAGGTTTGCATGGTTTATGCGACGAGACTCAACGCCAAGCGAGCGGCGGACTTCGGTGCGGAAAGTCAGAGCTGCGTATGTGTAAGTCCCTTGCTGCTGTCGGGGGGTAATGCCGGCGGCAGCAAGCCACTTGTTTAATGTCGTCAAGTTACCTGAACACGGGCCCATGAGTATGTTTCCGAGCGGCGGCTGTGCATGTGACGTATTGGTAAGCACCAACCTGGAAGAGGTACGCCACCAGTATTGAAGAAGGGCAACATCCTCAGCCCAGTGCAAACCCCTTCGGGGGGGACTTTTCGTCTGGGAAGGGCAGGAAGTACTCGCAGAGTGCTTGGTCCGCCGGACATCAGCCATCATTTGTTTTGAGTCTCGCGTTTGCTTACAGTAGAAACGCATGACCTGCTAGCAGGATTTCCGTGTGTACTCCCAATCCGTGCTCCCGGAGAAATTTCTCAGTGTGGCACCGTTAATGTCCACCCAAGTACGATCAAAAGGAGCTTGAGGGGCTCGTACAGTCAGAAATGATAAGGGTAAGAAAGGAAACTGACTGTTTGCAATGAAATGGCAGAGTGTATCGGAGGCGCCCTGAGCGGTGAGCAGCTATGGCGGGGCGCAGTTGTCAATATATGATGAAATATTTAGGCCCTATTTGTTGGGGTACATAAACCAGCGATAGCGGTGTAAGGGCGCGAGACGAAACAAATTCGCAGTTTTCGTTGAAAGAGTAGCACCTTCGCAGGCTATGGTATGTGGCGTCATCAGGAAAAGCACGTTCGCATAGGGCAAGCAGACTATTGAGCTCACGTGTATCCCGGTGCCTAGAGGACCATGGATGGGTCCAGCTCGTCCGTAGGAATCCGGTAGGATACGAGGAATCCGATGTCCCAGAACTGACATGGTGCTTCGAGTAGAAGGGACCGCTACGGACAAACTGCCCGGGAGTTCAGGGTGGGGTTAGCCAAGAGCCCGTACTCGCCCCCACAGGTCAGGACAGGGCTTACGTCCTGTCGACTCGGAAGCAGAACAGGTCAGAACTGCTTGGGGTGGGCGTTGTGGCCACGGGACGCCGAGCGTTGGTGCTTGCACTCCCGAGCCTGATCTGGGCCCCGCACGTTGCAGCGCAAAGGACAAAGGTCCGACAGATCACGACAGGCACGAGCTAAAGAGGCGATGTCCGCAGAGCGCGGAGTCCGGCAACGAGGGAGCCCAATACGAAGCCTCGGCAGCAATCATCCGCGACGGGTGTGAAGCGCCGGGGTTTGGAGACCGGAAAGCTAGAGGGCTTCGATGTGCTGGCCACTGCTCCTCCGCCCACAATAACCATTATATACAAAGTGTGTTCGCGGGCCGTGCACGACCGTGGGGTGTCGAACCGAGGACAATACGCACGTTGGGTTGGGTGCCGCCCTCGGTCGCCGCTTCCATGTGAGTTTCGCGGAGTTTAATCGTCGGGGTGCCGGGCCTAGCATGGCAAGAAGGCAGCAGCTATGATACTGACGCCAGACTTTCCGAGCCATGCGTGCGTGAGCAGTTTTTTGCGGGGCGATGATTGAGGTCGGAAGGGATGATGCGATAGGAGAGCCATTGCATGCACCGCTCGGCTGGCCTGTGTGATCTCAGACGACGCGTGCTTCTGGATACCCCGCATGCGATCCTGTCAAGTATGGAGTCACATATAGTTTCATACCGATGCCTAGATTGACTTGGCACCGTAACACACTGCAAGGAACGACACCTTTCATTTGATGTCTTGTGAGAGCGCATAGGCTATCGTTTTCCGTGCGCACGTTGCGAACGTATTGCGCTTTAAGCCCAGACAAGGGGAGGGAAATGTTGCCTTTACGCGCGGGACAACCCTGTAAAGATCGACGATGACGAGACTGCGAGCTCCCGGAGCATTATCCAGAAACCTCATTTCTTCGGGATGCTTCCATCATCGTCTGCGAGTGATGGGTGATTCCGATCTTATAGCAATTATAAAGCGCGCGTACGTGATTACATGGATTGTATAGTGAGGTAGGGGGATTCCAGGGCGGCTAGACACGATTATGAGATTTTTTACGATGTTCTTAGTAGTGTTCCGTTGCTAGGTGCGAGCAATGATTTTGATCCACTTGTTATAACCCTCTACAAGTAGAAAAAAGCTTATTGTGACATTATCAATTGCTTGCAGGCCCGGGAATAGTTACAAGCAGGCTGTAGAGTAGTTTCAAGATGCTGGACACAGACAATGGCAGACCACTTACAATTGGGCTACAAGGTTCAAAAGATTATGGTCGCTGAAGACACGTGATTATTTATTACCCAAGATGAAAGGATCATATTTGTTAAATTTATGGGCTACTGTACAGGAAGCTTGGTAGCGCCTAGCTAGGCAGGTGGTCGGACTGAGTCATCCTACAGGGTGAGAGAATAGAACGAGATGATGAATATTTTTTTTCGATGGCACAGATGTGCCCTAGTACATAGTGCATCCATCAATGCGTACTCTATCATTGGACGTGCGGTCGAGGTAAGGGCTAAGGGCCAACAGGTCTGCCCTAAAGCTAGGCGCGCCGTTGACCCATCACCACGTCAGGCGCTTTCTTGGCTTCGTCTCTACCACAGCGACTTGCGATGCGCTGTCACTCACCTCTCCGTTGCGTTCTACTTGCTTACAGGATATGCGCAATTAAACAGCACCACCAATGCTGTACAGACCCTACTGTCCCGCTGCTCAGAGCACGCGGTCAGCAGAGGTTTCCGTAATCGCTGCTCAGAGCACGCGATTCACAAACTTTCGCCAGCTGAGTCTTCGCGAAGCTCTCGCGATTCTTGTACTGCATTTCTGTCGCGTTTGTTGTACTTACAGGAAATGCACAACTGAACGGCACCACAAGTACTACAGGTGTATGTCTCAGAACTGAGCGTGGACAGCGGGCATCATGTATCTGTAGAAGTGTGACCTAGCGAAGGTCATGCTCTGAGTGGGCCAACGACGAGACACGAAACTGGCCGACGGGGATGCTATGCCCAGCGGACAAGGACTCGAATAGCTGGTCCGCAGAGGTGCTCTGGATTGGCCGATGAGGGTGCTCTGAGCTGGTTGGCGGGGATGCTCTGGGCTGGTCAACAACGGTATGTGGGGCTGGCTGACGAGGACACATTGTGCTTACTGACAGCGACACACCATAGCAACCAGCAATGACGGATAGGCGTCGATTGCTGAGGCGGATACAGACAATAATGCGGTACGCAAATATAAGGCTGAAGGCTGCTGACTCATAGACGGACGTGGTTGCGAGCAATGACCGCATCAACACTAGCAAGATGACGTGGTCATAGGTGTTTTGAATGCATGTCAGAGCGACACGGGTGTGAACAGCAGAGGCACGAGAGTGGCCAGTTGTAGTGTAGTCCCTAGTGTAGTACAACGATGTATTTACTGTGTGGTTTCTAATACTATAATCTTACAACTTCTGATATATTTTGTGATTATGAGTGACTGGAATATGGGGCCCGATTGAGACTTTACACAATTGCGCAAAAACTTGCGCGTCCTCCAGAGATTATCATCATTATCGAGTTTATAGAAGCCATATGGATGACGTCGATTACAACCTCAGCGACCCGATTATGGAGATTAAAAAATGCCACATGGCGGTATAATTGACAGCCAATCATGACATGTCTTACTGACCTTTTTGCTTGATATAATATAATATGTCCCCTTGTCATAGTTTCACGCCGAGCGCGATGTCGTAGTTTGACGCGTACGGAGACCACGAGCAACCGCGCCCCACGTCCATACGCTCTCCACTTAGGCGCCGTCTCCTTGAATTGCTCGAGGTCGCTCGAGGGGGCATCAAGAACTCAAAGGATGTGAAGCACTGTACATAATAGTAGAATCGTTGCGCTAAGTATAACCAGGGCCACAGGGCACCGTCGTGCCAACCACTGCCAATAGACACCTCAACAATGCCGCAGAGGTCTTCTCAACCTCGGAACAAGGTCTAGCCTTACCCCCGCACAACAACCAGACTACCGATAGGAGAAGAGCGTCCATCCGCTCGGACTAGGATGGCAGCAATGGAGGAAGTAAGCAAGTAAGCAGTAGATATAGCACTAATACTCATCGACAGCTCCGTCAGCGTCGTTAATCCCCCTACATCAACTAAGAAAACACAGTTTTATTACCGTCTCGATGCATCGATGAGTGCCATCAAGGACTCTAGTCGGGTACGCCAGGTCTCCGCCATAGAACAATCCAATGAGGCCGCTAACGAATTGCCTGCAAGATGCTGTCAGATTCCATACATGATTACAAAAAAAAACGCGATACAGACCAGCTGAGGGCAATCGAGCGGATTGGATAGTCCAAAGGCTTGGGGATGCTGGTCTGGATCAACCATGGCCAGCGGTCAACGACAATAACCTTTGTGCTTGTGAGTGCACGGAGGCCCTCCGGTCCACCTAACGCAAGCATTAGGAGGAGTACGCCGAGAAATTGAGCAAGGCTCACCGAATCGTCCGTAAACCGCTCATCTTCACACCACCCAAACGGTAGATCCTGACTGAGTCACAAGCGTCAGTAAGCATCGCTGCCAGGCCAATGTTAACCTTGAGACTTACTTCAACTATGGGGGGAGAGATCAACAAAGGGTATGAACGAAGGTGCATGGACAACGTACGTAGAATACTGCAAAGTCGTTGATGGCCACCATACCACAATGCAGGTGCTTTCGCGACGAGCTCGACACACTTCTCCTGGTCGGGACCAAAGACTGGGCTGGCGCCGAGGCCATACCGTGTGCCGTTCGCAATTTCGATGGCTTCCTCCAAGGTGTCGTACTTCATGATGGCAGCGATGGGCGCAAACACTGAACCTCAATGTTATCTCCCGACAAGATATCAAACGAGGAGGATACTCACTTTCGCGCTGTGCCAGCTCCGACGCGCTGGATCCACATTGCCCACGACCGTCGGGCTGAAGTACGCGCCGTTCTCGAGGTAAGGGTGCTTCCAGCGCTTACCGCCAACGTCGACCGTCGCGCCGTGGTTCTCTGCCGTCTCGAGCACACGCTCGAGGTCGTCGAACCGCGCGTTGCTGATCATTGCACCACAGTCGACTGTCGGAATAAACCCGTCGTGTGGCTGCGACAGCGCAGAACCCAGGCGCAGCTGCTTCGTACGTTTCGACGATGTTTGCGTAGATCTCGTCGCTACTGCGAGGAGTGCACGATGAGACGTTCGATGCCGATACAGTTCTGACCTGCGTTTTGGCTTTGTGCTTTGTGTGAGTACATATGATAATGACAAGTGAGAAGGTTACACACAAGAGACCGCGCATCCATATGCTTTCGTATTGTTTGATATCGGTAGAGAGGCATAACAATAGCGGGATCTTTGCCGCCGAGCTCCAGAGTAACTGGGGTGAGTTGTTCAGCAGGCAGCAGCGACGACCTATACGCATATAATGAGTCATGGTCGAGCAAACTATTTTCTTTGAAGGCATACCTTGCGCCCGACCTCCTCAGAACCAATGAAAGTAATATGACGACGAATCCATGGGGATTTGGTCAGCGCGTCAGCTTCGTCCGGGTAGCAGCAAACCAGCTAGTAGAATAGTATTTAGTAGTTATTCGGTTGCGACACGTTTTTTGTGGCGCGCATATACTCACCTGTACGAGCTCCGGGTCTTGTCCACAAACACGCAAAGCCTCCTTGATTGCGCTCCACAAAGCCACTGTGTCGACCCAGACGACGTTCTCGGAGCACTTTACCACACAAGCGTTGTCCGGCAAAGATGGCAGCTAGGACCGGTGAGAAGACTTGTGGAGGGCTATGACAGATTTTAATATATACACGGTAGATGAAGATTGACGGAGGTCGCATACGATAGTTCCACGACACGATGGCGGCAACTACACCCAAAGGCTCGTAATGAACCTTCGCCTTCTTGTAGGTCAGCATCCAGTTGGTGCTCCTTGATTCAGGCTGCAGATAGTAGCTTTCTCCATGTGTCACCACAGCCAGTCCATTTTAGAGGCAGTAGTCAGGATTTCTCCGAGTGCAGTGCAGCGTCGAGTTAACTATACTTTAATGAGCCATCAGCTATACACGCTCTGCACACAAGACTCACGCGTCTTGCCCGTATCACGAGCAGCAACCTTCGCGCAGGTCTCCTGGTTATCATGACCAGCCATTTCTTCAAGCTCCGCACGACCTTCCTGAAACCGTCTGCAAACGATGAGTTCTCTCCAGGACTGCTGAGGAGCAGTATCACTGCCAGAACGGATCTTGTGCTGTATTTCGTCTCTGTTGTCTGCGACGTAGGTACCGAGATGCCAGGTTGTGGCGGGATCGTAGCATCAGGGTGATGTAGCTACGTCCTTGAAGGTGAACCGGAGGCATGAGAGCAGGGTCTCGCGTATGCGCATCAATGGATGCGTCGTCGATCTTCATTGCTTGGAAGTTGGGACCGATTTGCTGCATATTCACGTCAGGTAGGAGCTCAACGCTAAAGATGACATATACACACTTCGGGGGTGCGAATGCGGAAGGGAACCGCTCGGTTGCGCAGTATAGATTGGTATCGCTGGAACACGAGCCATATCCCAAAGCGCAAAGAATATGGTCATGGAGGGGGGTAAAGAATGCCCGGGCCTTCATTATCGTATTCGTCAACATCAGAGTAGTACAGGTGGTCATCGTCGTATCGCATCGTGAGGAAGGGAGCCCAGAGGGCGGGGGAAGGGTATACTCGGTCGTTGAATGCGGTCGGACGACTTCTTGTTCAACTTTTGGTGAGCGGGCGCGTGGCAAGCGCCTCGCAGTCCGATAATTATATTTTTTTTTTTTTTCAATTTTATTATTTTTTTTTTGTGGCTGTAAATTTTGTCATCGTGTTCGGTGATCGCCGCCGGGACTAGCGCCTGGGCCATAGCATTGTGGCGAAAGGTTCCGAAAGCGCTCTAGCGTCATTCCGTCCTTGGCGTTCAGACTACCATTGTCTCCCAGTAATCCCCGCTTACCCTTGGACAACATGTCGAGTAGAGAGCCGTTGTGGTATTGCCATGAGGTGTGGTCAAACTGTGTGCTCAAAGCTCAGGACGAAGCCCTTATGTCTGTACCAGTGCCATGCCGAGATGCGACTCTTATGGTCAGTACACTTCAGCTCCAGCGTCGGAAAACTTGAAGTGACCATCACACAGGTACCAGATCCTCATTGCGCGTCCTGTAATGGTACTTTTGTAGAAAAAGTATGTAAACTAAACATTCATAAACCCTACGCACTCATAAGCAGCTTATCTAGCTCGAGGACCCCACCGAACGACCCTCGACAGTTCGCCGCCATGGAGCAATAGACGATGACGACCATTTGGTCCCGATGATTTTATTTGTGTGTGCTACATAATTATGCTGCGTATTCATGCTGAGCACCCCCAGTCGGCTTACGGAACCTCATGGGAGCGGGCCCGCGAAACCCAGCATCCCCACACACTAGCTGTGAGCCCGCCACGATTCGGTGGTAGAGGTGCTATACCAGTGAGGATCCAAGAGTTCTTGTCTTGTATATGGCACATTACATGAGGCTCGTTTCACTACCATCGAACGGAACGTCCTGGCTACAACAAATAAGGCGCATAAATCGCACCAGCGCTCCTGGTCAGACACCGAGAACGACGATCATCCACGGGGACGCCTCAAGTTAGTGATATCCCATCACTTTCTGAGTACAGCTTTTGCTTCGTCAAGCATGCACTTCACTGACATTTCTGACACTGGTGCTAGGTTTGCTAGACAGACCGGTCGTCCAGATGAACGTGGTACAATCGATGGCCCCGCTGATGCTCCAGTATATGCTCGCAATGCTGTCGCACCCCTGCGACAGGGTGGGCAACGTTCGGTCCCATGTCTGACCTGTTTGAAGGCATGATGGCTGGTGGGGGCCTGAGGCAGGCCAGGATGGGAGACTACGTCTTTAACCAAGAAGGTTAGCAACAATTCATTCGGAATTTCCGAGGTTTCGGGCTTACACCATTCCAGCCTTAGATCAAATCATAACACAGACTCATGGAGAATTCCTCGGCACATCGTAGCCCGCTACAGATGAAATAATGCAGAAACTTCCTAGGGAAGTCCTAGAAGAGAAATGTAGGTCGAAACGCGGTTAACATGTGTGTACGTTCCGGATACAGTGCAATTAACAGGCTTCTTCTTTCCGTGTAGCTACCCCCTACTAGAGAAAAGACTGTATGCTGTGTGCAAAGAGCAATTTCAACTCGGAGGTACAGAGACCCTGATGATGCAAGTCGTCGTCACGCTTCCGTGCAAGCACCCTTTCCTAATGAACCATGTATCATGCCCTGGCTCAAATCCAGTCGGTACTTGTCCTGTATGCAGGTAAGCTCACTCCCACTCTCCCGCACCACCGTTCGTTGGTCATCTCCCATGATCTATGGGCTGCCTTTTTGCCATCAGTTAGCCGCTGGAACTGAACACCGCAGTCCATCCGCAGTATCAACTGGTGCCCAAACCCTCACATTGCACACACACGGTGCGCCTGGCCCTGGCCCACCGTCTGGAAGCTCAAGCGCGAATGCCAATGGACTAAAAGCTCAAACACGCCTGGTAGTTATCTAGCCTGGTGGAACCACGGTGGTGAACAAAAATGGAGTGCTAGCAGCCCTGGGCAGCGATCTCCCGGTCAGCAGGGCACCGCGCTCGGCGGTAGTGTGTCCTGCAGGCAGTCCTCGGCAGCCCTATTCACTCACTGTTTGGCCACGACGTACATGCCGACCACGGGGCTAACGCCGATAGTAACCGCCCAGACATCCATGGGAGCGACAATTCCGTCTAGTTCAGCGCGGAATTTGGCCGCGAAGTATCGGGTTCGCCTGCGGCGCAATAGTCCTGCGAGCTCGTCGTATCCTTATGCCTCCGCGTCGTAATGGGGATCGGCCTCGTCCTGGGAATAAAAAAAACTCCTCACTCGCAATGGTCCCGGATGATCACGAGTTTCCCTGGCGGCTGGGACGGCGTCGACTAAATACCCCTGAATTGTAATCGAATATTTTTTTTTGCCTGGGGGTAGACATGTACCCCCTTCCAGTACCACGTACGAACAGCGAAGGCGTCTCAGGCTGTTGATGTAGAACAATGAATTTCTTTTTCGAATCCTCTAGCCCCGTGTCTTGTAGTTTTTGTAGCAACTCATATTGGATAACTGGACCTCATTTTTGGACGTAGCGCACGTCTCAATAGCGATGTCGAGCGGCTCCTAGTTGTACCAAGGAGCTGGGTGAACGCGTGTTTGCAACGCCAACGGCGCAGTTCGACAGATTTGTCTGGTTTAGGTATATCAATGAGTACGCGGATACGTGAGTTCGATCCGAACTTACTACCGGGGGAGGACGACGTAGAAACTTCAACAACGGTCCAAGTCATACCGTTGAGAAGTTAGGCCGGAGCCAGAGTTGGAGCCGATGTCGGTGACAATGAGGAAGACGTGTTGATCGTCACCACCAATCGCGGAGTTCAAAGCCCTCTAAAGATAATGCGTTGTCAACAGCAAAACACGGCCTCAAATGAATCTTATACGAACAGGCCAGATCTGCGCATTAGCAGTAAATTCGAAATTAACTCCGTTGATAAGGAAGAACAAGCTCTTGAGGTTCGCAAATTGCGAGAGAGTCAGCTTGAGGAGGCCGGTGTCTGCGTCGGGCACAGCTCCAGTCGCAGCCTGATATTTCTGGAATGCATCTAAAGACAACAAAGGTTGGATACCGGAATAGATAAACACGGAGCGAGCGACTGACCCGTGGCAATCATAGTAAGCGTGGTACCGGTGTCGATGATTCCCGCAGTCGAGGATAGAATGACTTGATTCGAGCTATACCTGATTTGTTGATTTATTCCCCAGAATGTGCTCGATGGTTTCGTCGTGGTAAGAGGTCTGTGTGGAACGTACACAAGCTCCAGAATTTCGACCAATAAGAACAGTGAGGATACTCACGTGAAATTGATTGACCCAATGAATTTCTTGGAGTCTGTGCCGCCGAAGGTCAGTTCGCCGTTGACATTGCCGATTGACGAGGTAGGCTCGAAAGAGATAGCCACTTGGTTCTGGCTGATCACTGCCTGTGCAAACAAGCTGTCCGTTACTGCCCAGAACAGGAAAAATCAGTCAAGAGCGTCGCTGAGCGCAGTTCATGGGTGTGGTTACCTGTGGGGACGCTCTGCGTGGTGGCTGGAGACAGTGTCCCTAGTGAATAATGAGTGAGCCGTTGCCGCTCTCATCAATTCGTGGGCCGAGATTTACCTATAGTCAGACCGGTAGGACCGAGGCTACAACCAAGCGTTCATTAACTTCCTAGCATATCGCGCAGGTAATTAGCTACTGACCCCAACACGCCGTCACTATCATCGAATCCTGACGAGTCACTGGCGGCACCGATCGACTGGCCGAAGATTGTAAGGGCCGACCCAATAGCGACCTTGTCGTTAAATTCAACTCCTGAGAGAATGTCATCAAATAAGAAAAGGCCCCGGTCTTGTAATATACCACGCACCCGACATCGACTCGCCACCGCCGTATTTGACAGACTAAACACCGTCTCAACATGGGTTGAAGTCAAATTATACCGTGTATCACGTACCACCGTGTTAGGGGTCTGTACACTTGTCGATGACTCAACATAAGGTTTCATTGCACCCACCCATGTATTGGAGCTGCCAGTATCGACCAGAAGGGAATCTATATGTTATCAACAATGGCGCCTCCGGACTGATTAGACGATCATTTACAAGTCGTGGCCGGGCTCCCAATGTTCACCTATCAGTCAAATCTCAATCACCACATCCTAAAGAGGGCAAGGTCTGCACATACATTGACCACATAGTCGACGGCTTGGTTGGTGGCGGAGACGCTGCCGACAACTGCGTCCGGCTGCAACCCTCCGTGGTTGCCTTTGAGCCTTTGTGCACGAGCACGGTCGTGGGGAACAAGCTTGATGATACCAGTCGTGTTGACCCTCTTGGCCACTGGTAGGGTCACAATCGAGTCGCGCACTTGGAGAGCAGGAGATGCATAGGTGGCACCAAGTAGAAAAAGGGAGGAGACGAGAAGGGCTGATCGGGTGTACATGGTGGAGCTCGCCTTGCACAGGAGATGGCCCTCTGGCAAAGATACGTGCGGTAGGCGGGCTTAAATAGCCCGCTTCGTGGAGGGTCAGGAACGTTCGCGTAGCGAGGGAAGAATCATAGTAACCTGTCCGGCATGTGCGACAGCGTGTACAGACTTTTTCGTTTGTATACAGCGATGGCCGGCGGCATCAGAGAGAAAAGGTTGAGGAAGCCTCGTTGTCGACGGTCGAGCATCAAGCCGCTGACCTCGGAGCAGTGCGCTCAACTCTTTCTGGGAGAATTGACACAAGCGGCAGGCTTCGTTGCAGACAGCTACGACATGGAGAGATTGAAACTTGGCCAACCGTGATCAGCAGGTGTCCAACCGCGTCCAGGTATTGATGTAGCGTAAGTACTGGGGCTATAAAAGTCAGAGACGGGTCATGGCTACATTGATCAAACACGCACTCAGTGCCCGAGTGGTTGGTTGGCAAAGTCAAATTGAGCGTACGGCATCGGAAGATCAAGGGCAATTTGACATGGCAAAGATGGAGTTTAACCTGTTCGCAACAAGCCTCTTCGGTGTATCCATGTCTCACAACGTGTGTTCGGGCACAAATGAATACACGGCGAGGTTCCGTAAGCCAGGGGTTTTCTATCACGGATAGCAAGCATCGCTGAGAACATCGTGATGTTTAGGACTCTACAGAAACACCAGGTCAGCAACGACCTGCCAATTATTGCAAACTACATACGACACGTTCCAACCTGAACAACGGCCGGTTCAACGGCTATGAGAGTGACTATAGCGAGCCGTTCCCTTCCGCTCACGGTATACATGGTGGCTGAGACGAAACTCAATTCGGAGAGACGCGCTTTCGCTAGAGATCAGACTAGCTGACGTAAGCGATATTACCCGGTGGAATTGTTGGCGTTTCGAAACAGAGAAAGGACAAAGAATGATCAAGGAGAAAGAAGCAATGAAAGTAGGCTATGTTTATGAGGGGCGCGTTCTTTTGACTGGAAGGCCTTGTGGTCATGAAATCTTGAATAGCCTCCTTACAAACTCATCGCCAGGGTGGATCAAGACGTCAACAAGGACACGAGCGTGGAACGGGGCTGAACATTCCTTATGTCGCTGCCAGGAATATATTCTGAACGCATCGTCTAGCGAGATGAAGAATGACCCAACCTCCATTGCGCATGTTCAGACCGAACCCGAAGCATCCGAGCGATTTTAGGGTTATTTCGAAGCTTAAATCAGACGTGGAGGTTTAGTGGAATATTCCTCGCCCCATATCAACCAAAAAAGTATATACTTGCTGCAGCATTGTAATGTATCTGGATAGCACAAAAGGCCGAGAATAATATCCTCGGCTGCCTACGAATAATATCCTCGGCTGCCTACGAATAAGTATGCACACATCACGCCCAGCTCATTGTAGGGGTCAGTGGCACGCTGTACCTCCATCATCTGCTGCACAAGCTCGCGTTGACATCGGAAAGATGTACTGGTTTGGTTGTCGCACAGTGTCAACTATGAGATCAAACAGACGTACAGCATGCAGTCACTCGCCGCCCAACGTCACTCAAGTGGCTGGCCATTCATATAGAGAGCATGACGTCTCTACGGTTGTCGTGCGACTAATCACCAAGAAGATAGTTATAAAGCTAACATATTGCTCAAACGGCAACATATTAGTGACTTGACCGACTGAGAGCCGGCGCTGAAAAGGGACTTATCGTGATGGAGCGGGACTCTACTTACTATTGATGACCACGAAATTGATGGGAGGATTCCGAAACAGCTGGAGTAAAATCGGGTTGTTTATGCAAGAGGTGAGTGAGTGAACTTTGTGGAAATATACATGCTGAAGTGGACTGTCAGCTTGAGTCCTCTAAATTTGAGACTCAAATGCGCATTATGTAATGTTGATGAACTCCCACGTGGCTTCAAAGCGTCCTGCGCACCCCCAAGTTTCCCACACTTCGATGCTAGCAGCCAGGCTACATCTTATCCTTTCCGATGATGCCTTCTTGGTCAGATGGCTGGGTCCTACTCTGCATAGATGCCGCGAGCTGGACTAGACTCATGCACTCCCCCCAAAACCTGTTGGCCACTTTGGCAGACGCAATCGTACGTACCCGCGCACACAGCACCGAGCTTGAACATTGTCCGGCATGCATCCCTGCTTGCGGATTGACGAGGTTCTACGTTACATTTTCGCACACCTGATTACAGACCGCAGTCTTCTGGACGCGGGTCTCTGTTGTCGCTCGTTCCTCGACCCGGCGATGAGTGCTCTGTGGGGTGATCTACCGAGCTTCAGGCCACTCCTCCTGTGCTTGCCTCGGGATGTCATTACCACTACCCTGTCTGTAGATGCCTTGCCGTAAGGCCGGTTTCGTGACTCGTACAGAACCTATTGTATGTGATAGAGGGATTAATCAGGTTGAGTACATTCGTCGGCCACCTTGCCCGTGAAGAGTGCGTTCGCGTTCGCCGTTTTCAGTGCGTATGTCGAGCACGGTGAAGAGGCGTCAATGCCGCCTACGCAATATTAACACAAGGAAACTTATAACTTCACATGAAGCACGTTGGATTGGTCACAGCACGTCGAAATCCACTATCCAGAGCCAGGAAACATCCTCCCAACCTCCTTACACTTCGAGTTCTATTACCGGCTATGCTCTGCGCTATGCTGATGTCTTCATCCAAGCATCGTTATGGTACATTAAAAGTTGACCTAACGTGCTGCCGAGCGGGCTATCATGGACGCGACCTCTTTCTCTTCTGCGATACGCTCAATCGAAGTCCTTTTGCCGCGCGTCCCAACTTGGTATCGTGCTCAACTTGGCCTGGCTGTTCGCTTTTCTGCCCGCCAGGACGATCGCGACGATCTAGTCGTATATTTCACCGGGCGGCAACAGGTGCCATGGACGCTCTCCACCTTTTGCATAACTAGCGGCAACTGTATTCCATGCCTCACGTTCTGGACTAAGGCATGTTCCCGCGAGGGGCTCGGGTCTGGAAAACCGGGTCTCTACTAGTCCCAGTCGATGACGACACGTCCAGTCTGCGACCAACAGTTGCTGTTTAAGGTCCATAATGGGCCCCCAAACTTATCCGACCTACAACTTCTATTAGTCCTGTCTTCCGATGGCGCACCCAAAGTCGGGACAGGCGTTTCGGCTCTTCAGAGCGATCAGCGTGTTCTATCAACTCCAAGCTCTGACGTTCTGCGACGGTCTCACGCCACCTTCCCTCCGTATGTGGGGGTGCGGATTATCGTAGTGGATGGGGATGCAATGTTTCCGCTGTTCAACCTTCAGAGAATATCCACTAGCTTTCTGTGTCTCACCTCTCTGCCTATGCGATTGGATAGAGCATACGGCATTGGGAGAGGCTCGCCCAGGATATGGCCACTACTTGAGGAGTTGAGGATAGTAGCTCTCTCATTGAACCACCTCGAAGGGTACCATACTCGGATCCCCTTTCTTAACCTGGCTCTCTTCGCAAAGCACTCCCATCACCTGCGAACTCTGGTTCTCGAGGACGGACGTTTGTCTGGGGGCTGTCATGTCACCCAGTGGTGTACAGTCATTACCTTCGTCACTATCTGTCACCGAAGTCAATCTACAGTGTAGTGTGTTTTATACAGGATGGATTAGAGAAACCCCGCGAATTCCCGATCACCACATCTTTCCCAAGGCAATCACACGCGTCACCCGCATAGGTCGATTGTGAGCTGGATCGTAGGTAGAGCCTTTGATAGCAGTAGTATTTCCTTTGAACAGGTAATCGCGTAATACGTTGTTACGTGCACGATATGTAACCCTACACAGTTGAAGCACATACTGTAAGGCCCCGTCGAACGATCTCGGCGCTCCTGCCTTGCAGATCTCCCGCATTAAGGGATGCATCCACACGTGGGTTGGCGAGTTGGTAGTCAGGTGATGTTTGGCATTGAAATCTCTTTACAGCGTGCCTGGAAGTGCGGAGGTGAACTGCTGTGAACCCGTGCCATCGTAACTTTTTCGCTCGAGTACGGGTCAACGTGCACGAGGGCACCTGAAGGGCGTAAATAACTTCCTAAATTGTGTAATCAGCGTTACTCCTGTGATTACCACTAACGTGATTCGCTAATATTAGGCACTGGGCTGCTTGGGTCATTTTTGCACGCTCTTTACCATCAGTCCTCATCATTATTCCTGTGAGGGGGGCCTTGGCCTCAACACAAGACACCTTCTCTGATCACCGCGCGTGGCATCACTGTGACGTGTTTAGCTAAGTACTGGGCTACGTAACCATATACTCGTCAAATACTGGATGCAAATTTAGACCGGGACTGCATCACAGGTCGCTCATTCTATATGAACTTTGCTTCAGCTTTCGCGCCTGGATTCGCCAGAATGACCTCCGGAAAAGCTCCCTCGACGAATCCCCCTAATCCCTCGCTGCCTTCTAAGTAAAGGGCTAGCTTGCAAAGCCGTCGCAGAATCGAATACCCCCACGTACGCACAGGGAACAACTACAGAAATGGAGTCATGTTTGCGTGCCTAATGCGTCCATGTCGCGGTGGGTGCATGTACGTCTCGGACATTTGGTGCTGCTGGCATTGGCTGCTGCAAGTCCAAATACTGACATTGAAATACACAGTACCCATCGTTTGTTCGGCTCGCTCAAGCATGGAGCAAAGCTGTTGTCTGGGGGCCCCGGAGATTGTAGACAAGGGCAATATGGGTGCACGATGTGAGCGGGTTTGTCGATCGTAAGTGTGTACACTGCTCAAGATAGCGTTAGAGATATCCTTGAATCATGGCCGCCAGTCAACAACGGTGTCATCTCCTGGTTTGGCGTCTCACAAAACCCATCTTCACCTGCCATCCCGTCACGAAAAGCCTTTCCTCATCTACCAAATCGGCTCCTCAGACCCCGAGACGCCGTGAAAGCCGCGATGCATGGTGCATGAACGACGTCCGCAGGCATCGACCTGAACTGCGGCTGCCCGAAGCCCTTCTCGACGCACGCCGGCATGGGCGCGGCGCGCTGCTGAGCAACCCAGACCTGCTCTGCGCGATCCTGACGGCCCTCCGCGCGGCGATGTGCCGCCGGAGATCAGCATCTCGGCCAAGATCCCGCCTGCTGCCCTCGCAGGCAGACCACGCTCAAGCTCGTTCGAGCGCAGCGTGAACACGGGCATCAGCTGCCTCACCGTGCCAGCTGCCGCACGCGCGACATGCGCCCGCGGCACCGCGCGCTCGTCGAGGCGGCTCCGCGAGATCGTGGACTGTTGTCGAGGGCATGGGGCGGGACGTCGCGGTCATCGAGAACGGAGATTGCGTCGGTATGAAGACGCGAAGCGCATACGCGCGTTGAGGGTGCGTGTTGTTGGTCCCCGGCGGCGGTTGTGTGCGCTGACTCTTCGCGCCGCTAGGTGCGAGGCGCACTCGTGTATGATCGCGACCGCCGCGGAAGCGAACCCGACGTGCTTCTACGATCCACGACCCTACGCTTACGAGTCTGGAATCTACGTCACTATCATTCCTTCATACCTCCGTGTGGAGGTGAATGATTCGATTCATTATTTGCTTTAACGTCTGTGTTCATATTGCAAATCAAGTGAGAGAGCATGCACAACCTCAACAACCACTGGTCCTCTTACGAAATCCACTGTACCGCGGATGCACAAGTCAATTTCGAGGTTTCTGCACGTCACCGGCACAAAGGCCACACAAAACGCGTTCAAAGAGGGCATCGTCAAGGGTAAAGGATACGACGACGTCGAGAAGCTTGCCCCTCGCCGGAGCCTGGACGGGCGAAAAAGACTTTGAGGAGATCGTCAAGGCCATTGAGGCGCGACGCGACGGGCGGACGCCGAAGGTCGAAAGAGAGTGACGCGGACACCTTCACCAGTGATCCGAGCCTACTGCATCTTCGTCTGATTCCGCCGCTGAGGCTGTTGAGAGCGGACCGGCGAGCCGCGACGGACGCGTCAGCGCAGGAATATTGCGGAGCTGAAGACGCCTGTAACAAATAACTCGCCCGACCCCGCCGCGCTGCCTTCGTTGCTCCTCTGGGGACCCGTGAACGAGTCGCGGATGCCCGTGCTCCGCGCTCATCTCGGGCAAGGACGCGCCAACGCCCACACCCAACTCCTTCAGCTGCATAAGCAAAACCCACCTCTGTACCCTACCCTTGCACTTAATCCACAACCCTTCTCACTAATCACACGAAAACATCAAAGGCTAGCAAGCTTAATAATTTATATTCCAAGATTCCAATCATGATGCCAAAACAGTCGTTACGCCCAAGCCCCTCGTGAAAATGTCGTTAAAATGTCGTGCAACGCGCGCACCCGAGACCGCTCTGTGCCGCCGCTGGGGCTGGTGGCGCTATAGAGCACCATCGACGCGCCGGCGGCGACGCTGCCGACGAAGGCGGCGAAGCTGACGAGCGCGCTCGTCGAGAGGCCCGGTGCGGTGCCTGCGGCGGCGTTCTTGGACTCCGTTGCGCTAGAGCGATTTCAGCATTTGCGGCTATGCTCGAGAGGAAGCGGAAGCTTACCTTGCAGACGCAGAGCTCGAGGTGGAAGAGGAGGAGCTGGAAGACGAGGAGGAGGCTTGGGCCGCGGCTTGCTCGACGCAGGGACGCGGCGGTGAAGACGTGCCCCGCGAAGCTCGTCGTGAAGCCCGAGGACGTCGCGAGCGTGATCTCGCGGGCCCGCCGCGACGCTCGTGACCTCGACGACGGGCACGCCGCCGCGCCTTGGTCACGAGCGTCGCGTACGCCTGGGACGTCTGCGTGCCGATGATGCATTGATGGTCGCCTGCTGCGAGCAGCGAGCTGCCCCCCCCCGGTTCGCCGTCGACGAGCGCGCTTTGCACACGGACGGAGGAGGCGGCGTGCACTGCGGAGCCGACGGCGGATTTGGGTGGTCGCGTGGTCGAAGACGGAGGCGACGTCGGAGGTGCGAGGTCGTCGAACACTGTCGATCAGTCAGCCTTGGATGTCTTCGCGGGGGCGGCTGTGGGGGTACGGTACGACCGGGCGCGGGCGCGGCGTGCACAACGGACGAGGGGGGGCTTTGAGGTACGAAACAGGGCGGTCTTGGCGAAGAACATCTTGGAATAAAACTTGAAGCTTCTTTGAACTGTCGTGAAAGCAAAAGGGCGTATATAGCACCGGGCTAGATACGAAGTGAAGAGCGAAAAAAAAAAGGAGGCGTGGACTAAGGACCCGGAAGAGGAAGAGCGGGGGCTGAGTACCTCTTCCTTCCCTGCGCGGGCGGGCTTTTTATATGCGTGTCCTGCCACCCGTGCGTGTGTCGGGCATCGCCTTGGGTGAAGAGGGCTGTACGCCGTTTGCGACCGCGCACAGATGGGCCATCAAAAACACTTGCGGGGGGCCCAATCTGCCAGGGTCGACGCGTTTCGCCTTGCGAGTCGCGTACGCACGCAGGGGAATCCCGCGCGCTCAGGCTAACGTTTGTCCACGACAGATCCAGATACAAACTCATGATTTCTTTCGCTAGCTACTCAATGCACTCAGGGGCATTCCATTGCAAGGCTGAGCGAATTTGAACACCGGCGCAGCTTCGTCCGCATAGACATGAAACGCGGACCCCGCCTCTTGGTGATCCCCCAACGCGCGCAACGCCCTTGTGGGGCTGATAGCGCATCAAACCGATCGCGCTGTGCCACATCGCGGTCCCGTGCGCCTGCGGACAGCCTCCTCTTACGCGTCTGCCACCTCCCAGACATTCCACGCATACACACGCCCCCTAGGCAAACCTTATAAGTATGCTGATGCCGCACGGCGCGCAACAAGTGCGGTAGAACAGAGAACATTAGCATCTATTTTATTAATAAAATAAACTCAGACGGCAGGAGTGGCGGATTAAACGGAGGTGTAGACTGTATGCGCACTAAACTGTGAACGTAGGATGTACCAATACTTTGCGAGCCATTTAAAACCGAATAATCATGCAGCAGGAAGAAAAAAGGGATTAAGAAACCATGTCTATGCGTAGGAGGCACCGGAACTACAGGGGTCGTGAGGGATATTCGTGGCAGGTAGTAGTGGCTATTGGGCAAAACGGGCGTGGGGGGTATGCGAGGGGGGCGTAGGTACAGATGCGATACTGTGCGCTGTGCGAGGCGTATGCGTGTGAGTATGAGGGCGTATGATACAGGAGTGAGGTTCATCATCGAGTCCAGTCCAGTGCGCGCTCAGCTGCGCAACGCCTGTATGCTCTCCACAGCGGAGAGCCCGACGCCGTGCAGCGCACACGCGATGCGCAGGTCCGCGAGCCCCGGGTGCGCCTGCCCGCGCGGGAGCACGCGCACGGCTGCGCAGCGCCCCGCCGCGCACGGCAGCGGAGCACGGGCGCGAGCGCGGTCTCGGGGCTCGAGCGCCACCGCGAGGTGCGCCGAGGCCCTGCGCGGGGGAGCGCGCGCGGGCGCGTGCGCGCGAGGCGCTCGAGGCGCAGGTGTGCGGAGGCGGGCGCACGCGCGGCGAGCGCGGCGCTGCACTCTGGCGAGGGCAGCGCGAAGGTAGAGGTGCGTGAGCGTGGCTGGCGTGTGCGAGCAGGAGGTCGTCGAGAAGCGCCGGGGCGGGTGGCCGCGAGCTCTCCAGCGTGTGCAACTGGGATGTCTGGAGGAGCCACTGTGCGAACTCGGGCGCTTGGGCGGCGCGGCGTGCGGTGAAGTCTAGTGCGCACGCGCAACTGCGTGAGGGCGACCGGCGGCGCAGGGGTGGGAGCGGGCAGGACAGGGGTGGTGCCGCCAATATCGAGCGAAGTGATGGAAGGGAAGGCTTCAAGGAGCTGTGAGAGCGCACACGCATTGTCTGACCAGTTTCGTCGAAGCGCAGTGCACGGTGATTGGCGTGGCCGGAGGCCTGCATTAAGGACAGGATCGCGTCGTCAAAGAGCAGCGAGGAGGCGGATGGCTTTGGTACAGTTGCGCCGCGCCGCGCGCGGGCGGCGCGGCGGGCGCCGAGATGTCGCCGTAACACGGCGAGACTCATGCGTGGCGAGGCGCGGGCACTGCAGGACGGCCTGCGCACACGCGTGCTGGGTGAGCCCACGCGGCTGCTTCGCGTCGAGGACACATGCAGGGCCTCCACGGTGCGCGCGAGGCTGCGTGCGCGCGGGGGTGCCCGCGGAGGACGGCGTCCGAGGAAGCCCTCGAGGCGCGGCATGCTGATCGAGGCGACGCGGCGGAAGAGCAGCCGCTGGGCGTGCGGCGGACTCAGCTCCCTGCACACGAGCGCGCACGCCGCGAGGCGGTGTTTTGCGAGGTCTCGGCGGCGCTGCCGCTGGCCTGGACGGCCTCGAGGATGGTGAGGACGAGCTCGGCGAGGCATGTGTGGTTATTGCGGCCGGGCTGGTTTCTTTGCCGGCGTGCGGGGCAGAGGGCTCGTGTACTAGTATGTCATCTCGTTCAAAGAGCTAATCAGGAGAAACGCGTGAGCGCGATGAGCGCATATATGGGGCGGAGATGAGGGACTCACGCGTGCAGTCAGGTCATTAGAACAGGTCAAGGATACCCATCTGCTCTTATGAAGCGAAGGTGAGGGCGAGAACAACGGATGGGTTGGTGTCTGCCTTGTGAGGGTGAGAGGGTGGAACGCGCAGGCATGGGCTGGGGGGCGACTTTATACGCTAGGGGCGGTGTGAACAGGTGGCTGTCAGGGTGGGCTGAAATTGAATGGGAGGAAACCAAAGAACCCGACGAGGCGACGCTCTCCCGAGCGCCGGCGCTTGGCACGATACGCGACGCCACCGACCTCCGTCGGTTGGATCCCGGGCGCCTGCACACGCCCTTTTCCCGCCCGCCTTCTGATCCCAGCCTGTGTCCGACTTCCATCTCGCTATAGTGACTAGTAGCGGTCGTCATCGTCACTTCCTAGTTGCTGGCTGTTGCTTGTATTCGTTGCTGGCTACTCGTCTGTGGGCTGCTTCCCGAGAAGCGAGTGTCCGAGACCGCCTGCGCAGGCGTCGCAAAAAGACCCCGTCGTCGGGCGTTTTTCCTGATTTACCGAGGCGGCGGCATCAGCCGGTGTGGGTGACAAGATCAGGCGTCTCCCCGAGGTTTAGCCGCGTCGGGGGGGAGTGGTGACCCCATTGGGCAGGCGGGCAGCTGGCAGAACGAGGAGAGCGTGTGGAGATGATTGTCCCAGTCCACGTAACTGCGCGGCGACTAGACAAACGCGTCTGGGACACTTACGACAGGGGGCTCGAGAAGATGGACGCTTCGTCTCGCTGCTCGCTCCGTCCGTCGGCGTCTGGCTCCGTACCGTCCTGGCCTCGTCTGTCCCCCGCAGACTGGACCGCTTCCCAGCCTCGCCATCTGTCACCTTTTATTCTCCAGCCGCCGTCCGGCCCCGCCCACGTTGCACCCACCTCCGCTGAATTTCGCGTCCCGAGCGGATGCGTGCCTGCTCGTCCCGCTTTTTGTTCACGACAGCCGTCTCGCACGCACCGCAAGGCACCTGCAATCGCCATAGCCAGAGTGCATCTCCGCTGGGGCTGGAGCTGCGATCGCGTCCAGCGGCGGTCCTCGGAGGCGAACGCACGCAATCGGTCAGCCGCGAAACCTCGCCAGTCTCACCCATTTCGCGTCCGCGGAGCTGACACTCCACATCTCTCTCTTCCCTCCCTTCCACATCACCGCCCATGACAGAGAAACAAGTCCACACCCTCGAGAAGCTCTTTGCCCAGGAATCGAGGGCGGACCAGGAAAAGGTCGCGCGGGCAGTCAAGGACATGCACAAGATGGAGAAAGGCGTATCAGAAGAGCGTCAAGGGTGCGTCTACGTCGGCCCCGGAGGCGAGCTCATTAATCAGACCCTGTGCTAGGAAACGGAAAAGGCGCAAAAGGCGTTTGAGGCGGCCAAAAAGGCAGCCCTGAAGACGTCCAGGATCGTCCACAAGGCTGACGAAAAGCTGCAGTCCGCCGTGCACGAGCGGGAAAAGGCCGAGAAGCGTGTCGCGGTGCGTGCCTCCCTCGGGTGTGCTCTGCTGCTCTCGGGTGTTGCTCTCACTTTCCGCGTGTGGCTGAATCAGAGCCCAATATTAGGAGAGATTGCAGCGCGAGGATATGGATGCGCAGGATCTCCAGCAGCGCCATTTACAAATCGCGCCAGGTGTTTTTGATGAGGCGAACACGCACGAGGTGTGTATATGCCGTTGTCCATTGGTACATCATGATGACCAACTTTACTCTTTTCCATCATTCTCCAGCACTCGCGTGCCCGTGAGCGAGCTGAAATTCTAGGAAAGGCCTGACGCTCACCCCTAGACGGACCCTGGACTCTTCTCTGTTCATCTGTGTCATCTGTGTTCATGAAAGCTTGAATGCATGGCCTGATGAAGCTGAACGCTTAACTTCACTGGCAACTTCTTCACGCGGCGACTTGGGCTTGGGCTTGCTCGAATAGCTGGCCCTCGTTTTACGGCCACCGTCTTGTCATCCCGGCCTGGATTTTGTGCGGTCCTTAGATCTCCGACGTCAAGAGCTCTACAAGCGATGTGAACTTGCAGCCAGCTTAGGGACCGGAACAGGCATGTTTGCAAGTTGGCGACAGACTATTCTGTGACCGTCACAAAACGCGTCACGTTCACGCCCTTTGTGGCGTCAGCGCCAAGGTCGGTCCTTGGCGATCGCTCTTTGCTCGTCGTCCTGGGTGTCTTTCAGTTGCTACGACTCTGGTTAACTAGCTTATCTGCTCCTTGGATATCTGCGCTTGAGGACCATTCACTGACGATTCCAGTATACAACGACGAATTGATTGGTAAGAACTCAAGGACTCTATCAGTCGAAACGCTCCTCTGGATGTCTTTCAGTTTCTGGGTACATTCTACTTTACTTAAACCGCCTCTCGTTCCTTGGATATCTGTGCATAAAGGCTATTCGCTCACTATTCTGGCATGTACAAAGACGAACTGACTGGCAAGGCTGTACTCCTATTGGACTCTACCAATAGACGCATCCAGGAGATCGTCTGGTTGTCTTTCAGTTGATGGGCGCATTCGACTTTGGTGATGCACCTCTTCTTCTCCTTGGATATCTGTGCTGAAAGGCCATTTGATAATAATTCCGGCATACAAAGATAAACAGACTGGCAGCCTGAAGACTGTGCTCTCCTATGGGACTCTACCAACAGACGCATCCGGAAGATTGCCTAGATGTTTTGCAGCTGCTAGACACATTCTACGTTGGCTATATGGCCTCTCTGCTTCTTGGATATCTGTGCTCAAAGGCCATTCGCGGACAATTCTGGCACGCGCCGACGAACTGAGTAGCAAAACCCATTACAGAATTCCTGAACTCTACCAACAGACGCACTCGGAAGAAGAGAATACGACACTTGTGCTGCTCTCATTGAACACCAAGATAGACACACGCCCACTGGCAGCTGAGCCTCAAAACTCCCCGCCTTTCTGAATATCAACCGGGTGCAATAACGACTCGTGTGCTGGGGGACTAAGTTACCACCTCCTAGGAACCTCCGTCAAAGTCATTTTGAAGATCGAACCAAACCCCACATGGGGGGTCCCAGAACCCCGCGAAGCCCCACCTCGGACGCAAAGGCACCAAATTGCGGCAGTTCCACGGCGATGCCTTCGTGGCTCCTCCGGGAATACCAATGTCTTTGTAGATCCCGCAGCCCTGACATGCGCCCGATACGGCTACAATGTGCGGAAGACGACTTTATTCTCAATTTGACGTCAGTTATTCTTAGACACGTCTCCCGACTATATACCGAATGCGCGACATCGACGACAGCGCGATCCGGGAGCCAGCTGGCGACGAGCAGGCTCGAGCAGGTGCTCGCGGCTTCTGACGCCTCGCGGGCGTGACCACGCGCACGCTCGTCCGGCGGCGCTTCCACGGATATATTCGCTCTTCCTCTCCGCCCATGTGACGCGTGCAGCCCCGTCACGCTCCCCGCTCGGGTGTATTCCGCGTGCACCTTATAACGCGTCGCAAGCAGCTGGAGCTCGACACCACCGGTCACCTCGGTTTTCGTTGAAGATGTTCAAGTTTGCGGCTGCGCTCGCGATCGCTGCGCCGTTTGTCCAGCTCGCGGCTGGCCAGGCCGCGGAATGGGGCCAGTGTGGCGGGATTGGCTGGTCGGGCGCGACGACATGCGGTACGCACTCTTCTTCCACTCCTTGAAACTGCACACTCAGTCCCTTGGTAGTCGCCGGCACGACGTGCACGGTCATGAACTCGTACTACAGCCAGTGCCTCCCCGGCGCTGCGGTCCCCCCGCCGTCCTCCACCGTCAGCGCGCGCCCGGAGGCAGCTCGAACCGGCACCGGGACAGGCTCCGCGCCTCCCGGCCTCGCGTCGATCCCCGCGTCGACGCTGACGCAGTTCAGCAACTTTGGCACGAACCCGAACAATGTGCAGATGTTTGTTTACAAGCCTAAGAAGGTCGCTGCTAACCCGCCGCTGATCGTCGCGAGCACACTGTATGTCATTTTCTACGTGTCCTTGGGGAGGGAGGAGCTCATGTTGTATTGTGTTTAGTCTGCACGGGTACCGCCCAGGCCTACTTCTCCGGCTCCAAGTTCGCCCAGCTCGCCGAGACATACGGCTACATCGTCATCTTCCCCTCCTCTGTACGTCCTGCTCCCCTCCCCTCCCCTGCCCCCTCCCCACCCCAACTAACCCCATCTACAGCCCCACTCCGGCACCTGCTGGGACGTCTCCTCCGACGAGACGCTCACACACAACGGGCGGGAGCGACTCGCTCTCGATCGCGAACGCGGCGCCGCTTCGCGATCAGCAACTGGGGCGTCGACGCGGAGCGCGTGTTCGCGGTCGGCACGTCCTCGGGCGCGATGATGACGAGCGTGCTCGCGGGCGCGTACCCCGACGTCTTCCGCGGCGGCGTCGTCGACTCGGGCGTCGCGTTCGGGGTGCTTCGCGGTCCCCGGCCAGCCCGAGGATAGCTGGAACTCGCAGTGCTCGACGGGCGAGCTGATTCTCACCGGTGCTCAATGGGTGCGTCGTTTTCAGCGTCGAGTGCGGTGTTGGTAGCTTACGGGTGTTGTGCAGGCGGCAAAGGTCAAGGCTGCGTTCCCCGGCTTCACGGGCACCTACCCGAAGATGCAAGTCTGGCACGGCACTGCGTACGTTCTCCTCTCCGCCTCTTTCCCCCCACTAACCAAACACAAACGCACACAGCGACACGACGCTCTACCCGCAAAACTTCTTTGAGGAGATCAAGCAGTGGACGACGGTCTTCGGGTACCCCGCGACGCCCGTGTCGAACGTCACGGAGTCGTTCCTCCCCGCCGGCTACTCGAACTCCACGTTCGGCCCTAACTTCCATGGCGATTCTCGCGCAGGGTGTGGGCCACACGGTGCCGCTGTTTGAGCAGCAGTACCTCGAGTTCTTGGGCATCGCGTAAGTGGCTGGCATGTCAGCGGGCGTCTGCGAAGGCAAAAAGGTTGTGCTGGGCTTCATGTGTTTGTCGTGTACCATTCGATGCCTTTCAAATCATTATTCAATGCAAAAGGACTCTTGTCCTAAAAATTGCCTCACTGGAAATCTGAGCCTGCTGTCCGAGTCGTTTTCCGCTTTGCTTGACAAAAACCGAGCGCACCAGCCAATCGCCCCACGTGTTCTGAGGTAATCACCTTCGTGGCGCCAGCGCTTGTCACGACGCGGATCGTGATTTCGCGAGCGACGCGACCTCTTCTTCCCGCTCCCCCACCTCCTCTTTCCCTCGCGCCAATGACCCCCTCCCTCAAACCCATTGAACCCAAGACAGCGCGCTGGGCGCCCTCGGCTGACCCTAGCACTATCGTCGTGCCGGGCCTGGACGCCTCTGCGTCGGTGAACGACCAGATTGAGCAGATTGAGCAGCTTATTACGATCAAGCTTCAGGTATGGTGGGAGCGTGGAGATGGGGGGAGATGTGTGTTGATGCGTGCTTCAGAATGTGGATGCGAATTTCTCGAAGATTCAGCAGGTGATGGCGAATAGGATCTTGCCGGCGGTGAAGCGGTATGCGGTGGGCACGGAGCCGGTGCGGGAGGCGGCCAGGTGCGTCGTGTCTACCCTACACAATGGAGTCGCGTTCTGGAATCGGGATGCATAAAGTTCTGGACGACGTTCTTTGAACAGTGGCGGCGCAGAGATGCGCGTGCCTACGTACGAGGACGACGTGGACAATCTGACACAGACAGAAGACGAGTCGGAGGCCCAAGTCTGTTGTTGAGGAGTCGCAAGCGGAGGACCCTGGAGTATGATGCGGCTACAGCCTCAGCAGTCGTTTTCGTGCAGACGACCTGGTGTTGCTTTTTGTTTTTGGTTGTTGTTTTTCGAGGTGTCGTTTCATGTTCATGCCCCAATCAGGCCGCCATGTCTACGCCAGCGACGACGCGGCACCAGTCGCACGACAAATACATTCCTCAGCCAGGATGGGCAGATGCCTTCGTGGTCTGCTTCGCTTGAGTCTCCTTTGGTTCGGTCTGGATAGGGATCTGCAGAGTCTCACGCAAGACGAGGTCTCGGTCGCGTCGTCTTCGATACTGCATCGGGACCAGCAGGGAGAGGACTCCTATTATGACGAATCGCAAGACGTCACACAGCGACAGATACCCAATGCCATGTTTGAACAGCCATCCCAGCGGAATATCTCGCATACACAGGGGGATAAGGGGCAAGGTCAAGGCAACAGCCGAACTCTCTTCGTCACAGCGTTCTCCGCCGAGGAGTCGACGCGTCCTCGCATTCAATTCGCAACACATGGCAACGATGGTATCCCCCTTTTGAAAGTCAAAGGGCCGGACTCCGCACAAGATAAAGTCCATGAACCCCTATCTCTCACCCGGCGCAAAGCCCTCGGACTGGAAAGGCGTCGTCGACCTGCGCGACCCCGCAGTGGCCACACCACGAGCTGGCAAAACGCCCGGCAAAAACCACGCTTCGCGGTGCCTTCGGCGAGCAAAAAACGCACCACGACCGCCCCCGCCGCACGACCTCGACGACGACCTCGACCTGACGCTCGGCATGTCCCCGCCGGTGACGATGGCGTTCGCGCAGCGTTGGCCCGCGGGCGCGGGCGCGCCGAAGCTCACAGGCGCACGCCGCGCAAGCAGGCCGCGGAACGGATTATGAAGAGTCCCTGCTCGACGTCGAGCGCAGGCTCGGCGCGCCCTCTCTGCCGGCACGACGGAGAGCAGGCATGGACGAGTGTCCCACCGACGCCGCCGTCGTTGTCGCGGTACAACCGGAGCGCGTACCCGCCCGTGGAGGAGATTAGCGGGAGCCTGGCGGATGCGAGTTTGGAGAGTATGATGAAGCGTGTCGGGCTCACGGGGTTCGATTATCGGGCGAGTCTGGGCGGGAGAGGGGATGTGTCGAGTGTGTCGAGTACGGTGCCCTCGGTGCCCTCTGGCAATGCCTACACCCGGTCGGCGTACGCTGGGAGAGGGGACGTGTCGTCGGTTTCGAGCACAGTCCCTTCGGTCCCGTCTGGAAACGCTTACGCACGGCCGAGGAGTCTCAACCAAGCGGCGTATACGTCGGCGTCTGCTGATCTCAACAGCGGGGAAGGTCCCCTTCGCCCCCCAAGTTCGACATGCGACGCCTAGTGGACGACGAGCTCACGGACCCGAACGCGAACGACGACTCGGACTCGGACTCGCTCGAGTACGGACAACGACGCAGACGCGTCCGCCGCGTTCCTCGGCGCGCCGCAGGGTGCCCACTACGCGAACGGACGACTCGTTCTCGTCCGAGGGCTCGAGCGACTCGATGGACGGCGGCAGCGCGGCGCGGCCCCGCACCCCCCCCACCGTTTTGCGGTGTGCAGAGGACGACGGCGACGCGTTCGACGACGAAGACCGGACTCGTACGATGACCGCGGGCCGAGTCGACGGCAGGAGGAGACGCTCTTTGGCGTGCCGCCTGCACAGCGGCTCGCTCGCCAGGCGCAGAGACGGATGCAGGGCGGACAGCTGAGGATGCTGGGGCAGGAGCTGCTCGAGGATACGATTGGGATCGGGGCGCAGGTGCATGGTAGACGAGAGACGCCGACGCCGTGGATGCGGTGAGGGCGTCGGCGAACGTGTTATGAGGTCAGCATTCGCTTGCGAAATGAGGCGTTTTGTTTATTGTCTGCTCATTTCTGGGCCAGTGGCCCAGTGCTGAGACTATACCTGCCAACCATTTTAGCTAATACCAGCTGGCATCCACCTTTAACTCGTCCTACGTGACTCAGGGCCTCGCTTGTTCTCCTGGCCCGATCGAGGCTCGCCGATTGGTTCCAGAAAACGCCACAACCAAAAACAGGGCCCCGACTCGGGCTGGGTAAATATTGTTGGACGTCGCGACGTATGTCTCGGGTCGATAGAGAGAGGCTTGGTGAGCGATGACGTAGGGGGTCTTACGACACACGACTATCCTTCCAAAAGATGCAGGCGAACGTCGATAATCCTCAGCGCGCTTCGGGCTGGGCTCCAGGGATCGGTTCTGTGTTCATGTCTATTTCCGGCCCGCACGACCCCCGCGGAACGCGTCCACCGAGCGATACCGCAGGAGAGGTTCACGAAGCTCGTGGCTCTCGAGGGCGAGAGGATGAATGTATGCATCGGATGTCGCTGACGCATGCGTCGCTGAGGTGTGCGCTCGTTTTGTCGTTCTCTCGTTGTTTTCTTTTCTACCACAACCACGCCTATATAAAACCTGTACTCTGGTCCCTTTGTGCAGAGTACGTACAATCTACATTGGCTCTGGTCTCGCGCGTTTGTTTTCTTGCTTTATCTCGCTCTCCATTTCTATTCTCGTCGACATGTCTACGACAACGAGCACAACGTTTCCCCTGCGACGCGAGCTCTGCAGCCGCAAAGGATGTTGCAGCTGACAGCAGCTATTTTTGTAGGCATTCGCAGGAACAGGCAACCAGCTCGCCACTAGGTATCACTCCCTCCACATCGAGACCACTTTCAGTCACCGTACCCAACCATCCGAAGCATGTCTGGCGATATTCTGCGCTCCAAGTCTCAGACCCTCTGGTCTCCCTGAAGACACCGCGAGTCGACAAGACGTCGCTGCACCTCCAACATCTTCCCAAGAGGAACGACATCAAGCCCTCTTTCCCGCGGACGCCTGGCTCCGTTGACCCCAACAACCCGCCATGGCCGCGTTCCGTGGTTACCACACCTACTCGTTTGCGAACGCGACGATGGGCGTGCGTTCTGCCGACTATCCTCTCCAAGGCCATCCAGGACGTTCTCTATGACGGTCAACACGCTCTCACTTCCGAGCAAGAGATCGTCGACCTCCTTGCGTGCGCCAAAAGGATGGAAGAGCTCAAGGCCGACCTCGAGGGCAACGGCGTGCTCCGTTACATCAAGGATGACGGCGAGGCCGACGTTGCGCTTTTGGAACAAGGAGATTGCCAAATACTTCTGGGTACGTTTTATCGCGCATATAGCCACTTGCCTCACTAATCGGGCGCATATATCCATGTAGGCAAGGACTTTATGAACGCTACCTGGCTCTTTGCCGAGGCGTACAAGTATCGTCGTCTGAGGGAGTGCTTCACTCTCAGCCAACAGTTCGCAGACTACGATGTCTTCTTCAGACAAAAGGTCGGCCGACATTTGCGTCATAGTATCTCGATCAAAGAAAACTCACAATCTTTCGTTCCAGTGTGATCCCTTCTCGCGCTCCACCGACGCCGTGTTCGAGCTTTCCACGCGCTTTGCCGACCCTTTTAAGCATGCTGAAAAGATTGGCGAGACCGAAAAGTTGGAGGCCGAGAAAGCTCATGTTCCACGAGCTCACTCAGAGTATGTATCTTTATTCCACCGCGTCAAGCTAATCCGCTGATATGATATCATCGTTTCACAGTCTGTCTCTGGGGAAACTCCACCGATCTTTCCCTGCTTATCAACATGGACCGAAGAGCAAATCAAGAGCCTCCAGAGCACCGGCGGCGAGTCCCTGGCCAGACCGAGAAGAACATTCTCGGTAATCACATCGAGTCGCTTTGGGAGCTTGTCAAGAAGTTGAAGAACAAGACGATTGTTGTCGATCAGGAGGACGGCTCCAACCTCCAGGCTAACGAGAAGAGGAAGGGTGGTTCTGGGGGCATTGACTTTGTCCTCGATAACGCCGGTTTCGAGTTGTACCTGTGACTGCGTCTACTGGTATGCTCTCGCTTTGCCCCATCGTTACCTACATGTCACTGAAATATTGTCGCAGCCGACTTCTTGGTACAGATGGGCTTTTGCCTCCCAGGTTCGCTTCCACGGAAAGCGCTACCCGTGGTTCGTCGTCAGCGACGTCACAAGAAGGATTGGGAGTGGCTTCTCAACACCATGGTCTACGGCCATCTCTTCCCCGACGTCCAGCGATGCTGAACGTGCTTCTCTCAAGCGACTCGGCGAGCGCTGGAAGGTGAGCCTAGTCTTCGCCTGACTTGGCGACTTTGACTGAATAGTAGTTTGCAGGAATACGAGCGCAACGGCACATGGATCTACGAGCAGCACCCTTCTGGTGCACGGGCTACACGTTCTGGGACCTCCAAAGCGAGGGCTCCTGATCTATTCTCCACCATATGAGCAAAGTCCCGACTTGGTCATCTTCAAGGGTGACTTGAACCACCGCAAGGTATGCGTTTCCACCTGCTCCAGAGAAGGATCTTGCTCATTGTCGGACTAGGTTGACATACGACTGCGCCGCTCCCGCCTCGGACGCCCCTCGGCGGTAGGCCCTCGGCTCCATAGGCTCCGCTCCTGGCGCACCCCCCGTCTGCTCCATGCGCACCATCAAGAGCGACGTCGTCGTCGGTCTCGGCGACAAGGGTGACGAAATCGCTAAAAGGCTCGACGAGGGAGTGAAGACGGGTGGAAGATTAGCGGCAAATACGTGAGTGCGGTGGTAGTATGCCTTTTTTTTTTTCGAAGATGAAGGCGGGGGCTGACGGTTGAGGGTTTACAGGCAGTTGTGCTGGTTGTTCCTCCCTTAGGTCCGGCCTCACGCTTGAGAGCAGGTTCAGTTCGCAGTGAGCGTACGCCGGTATCGGACCTTAGCCCATGAACTTTCGCCGTTTTCCGCTTGATAGACGCAGATTGCATACATGGCGACGCTTTAAGGACGTTTCGCCTCCAACCTTTCGCCATATCTGTACCGGAGGACCTCTACTTTTTGATAAACGCATAATCCACTGTGTTATCCGGCGTCGTGTTGCTATTTAGATGTTTTGTGTACCCTAATTGTATCCTTATTTAATTGGAAAAATAAAAAAAATACGCACCTCGCCTCGATGGTCGCAAATTGCGTGTGGCGGATTGTGCGTCCCACAAACAGTAGTAATTGCCGTGCTCAGAAGGCTGGTGAACGGACTCCGGCCACCTCTTGGACCGTCTCTCTGGATACTGTTCGTCACTCCTCGAGGATACAACTCAACGCATGAAATTGACCACACGCATTTTCCGAACCGTGAGCGACAAGTGCCAACAGCCACACCACGAGTGTAAGTAATCCTCTGACAAGACAAAACTTTCTCGCCGTAAGTAGTATCCAGATGACAACTTGGTACGTTTCAAGTAGACTACCGGGAATCTCCAAAACAACCTGACCCTCAGCTGTCCAGATGTCGACATAGAGCTGTATCAAACCCTGATACTGCGTGTATATAGGCGGTCCTGCGGAACGAGTACACGCGTGTCTCTATGCATACAAGAGGCTTGATGGACGCCCCGGAGGGGAGACCCACCGGGGAAGCAGTGGGCCTATCGCGTCTCCGGCCCGAGTCTTCATTTTAGTACGTATAGAACACATCGCCGAGGACGGAGCTGATCGCGGACTGTATCGATCCTTCTCGGTTCTGACCTACAGATGATAGTGCGGCTCTATCTCTATCGCTGCTTTCAAACATCAGAACACAAGGGGGTACTTGGTTTGCTTGGCCGATGACAGCATGCAGGCGGCGGGAAGGTGAGGTGAGAGGTTTATGGGGACTGTAGCTTTGCAGAGGCGGATGCCCCCCAGCATATGTAGGGAAGTTTAGCTTTGTGGGTGTTGAGGGCGAAGGCGACTTCTTCACGGTCCGCACGATTTAACCGCAGGGTTTGATATTAGAGGGTGGTGTCACGGATTTTGCGTGCATCTTACGACGACGTTGCTTTAGCGCCGAGACGAGGGTCTGTACACGATACGTGAATTTGCACTGAAAAACGCACTATTATTGAGCCTGACTATATTCTTGCAGGTATGTTGACTGAGCTCGGCGGAGTCCCGAAGACATATTCTGGGACCGGCTCGCGCGTCTATACGAGCTCAAGTCCCCCTTACCACCGTACGGCACACCGCTCACAGGCAGCGCCATGCGGTGCCGTAACCGCTACCACTTCAACACCGTCCACGTTTGGTACACCACCGTTCTCGGTGGACGTTCGAAGATGGTATGGTCGCTCCATCCTCGACTGGCTCGCGCTGCCTACGCACGGTGTACCGTGAACCCTCCCGCTTGCGTTGGACACGGCTAACGTAGGCGCGCCTCGTCGCCGTGTTCCGTGAAGTCGGCCTCTCCGACGGCGAGATTGAGGACTTTCTCTCTGGCCCGGCGTTCTCCCGTGGAACCGCTTTGGGAATTACAGGGCTCGTGGGGCGGCGCGTTGTCATCTGCGCAGTGGATTGCGGACCAGCCATGCGTTGCAGAAGCAGATCGTAGGCAAGGATGGTTGAGCTGGGTTATGACGCCCGTGTTTGCCTTGCGTTTACTGGATTTTGTACCTAGGGCACTAGCGACGCACTACCCGAACGCGTCGATTATCCTAGGGGACAACTGGGATGGCTTCCCGACGGCGTACACGAACGATTCGTTCCATCGAGCCGTTTGACCCGCTCTTCGCCCAGCTGCAAAAGTCGTTTATATCCAGGCAGCCAGGAGGCCTACGGGAAATCACCCACTTTTACAGACCCTCGACCAGTACAACGAGATCAAACCCCGCAAGCGGGAACACCTCCTACCTCGCCTCCATCTCCTCCAAACACCTTCGCCAGCCTGCGCGCCGCGGACCCGGACGCGACATGGGTGACATGCAAGGGCTGGCTCTTCTACGCGAGCGCTGCGTTCTGGACAGACGACCGCATCGAGGCGTTCCTCGGCGGCGTTGCCGTGGCAACGGAACAGCATGCTCATCCTCGACCTCTTACTCGGAGGCACAGCCGCAGTGGAACCGCACGAATTCGTACTTCGGGAAAAACAGTGGTCTTGGTGCGAGCTGCACAACCTCGGCGGGAGCATGGGCATAGAGGGGAACCTGCCCGAGATCACGCAGGGGCCCGTGAGGAGCGCTGCATGCCCCCCGGGAGCTCGATGGTTGGCGTTGGTTGGCCGACGATGGAGGGACAGGAGTTTTGAGAGCGAGATTTGTGTATGCGGGCGTTGTTGGACCAGGCGTGGTCTGCGACGCCGTTGAACGTCTCGGAATAATGTAACGAAGCGTGGGCGGCGCGGCGATACGGGCTGAAGTCTCTCACTCCTGAACTACAGAGGAACAGCATGGGAGATTCTGGGTAGTACGGTTTTATAGCAACCAGGATCCGGATACCCAGGCCACGATCCGAGCAATTCTGGATATCAGCCCAGCTATCTCGGACCTGACGAATCTGACGGGTGAGCACACAACTCCATGCGCATTCATACAATACTCACGTTGCAACTGTATTGCAGGTCCAATCCCAACGAAAATACCTACCGACACACCGATACCTATGGCAAGACACAACGATCGTGCCCGCTCTCGACAGCTCCTATGGCAAGCCCTACAAAGCTGATCCAGCGCTCAGCCAGGTCCCGAATTCGCATTCGACCTCGTCATGCTCTCCCGCCAACTCCTGTCCAACCGGGGTTTCCTAGATCACTACGTCTCCCTCGTCTCGGTCTACAACGACAAACTCCACCTCACCACTTAACGCAACGCCACAGGCCAGCCCCTCGTCGAGTTACTCACGGACTTTGACGCGCTCCTCTACACAAACGATAACTACCTCTTCAGCACCTGGATCGCAGATGCAAAGGTGGTGGGCGCACGGAAACGCGTCATACGCCGCTCCCTTCCTTCCTCGAGTACCAGGCGAGGAATCAGGTGACGCTCTGGGGCCCCTCGGGTCAGATCAGCGACTATGCGTCGAAGCAGTGGGCGGGCCTCGTGGGCGAGTACTATGCAGCGCGCTGGAGCATGTTTGTTGCGGCATTGGTCGATGCGAAAGCCAGTGGCCAAGCGTTCAATCAGACAGAGTTTAGTGCCCAGGGATGGTGCAGTTTGATCAGGATTACGATATGGAAATATGGGGAACGGAGCCGGGAGAGGTCTGGGGGAACAAAAGGAGACACGTTTTGACGTTGTTAGCAACGTCCTTGCTCGATGGGCATAAGACAGCAGCCGGGACTTAGGACGGGGTCTATGTGAGTTATGATGGATTTGATGTTTTGCAATGGACTTTCACTAGCAGTGTCACACAACTTAACAGTCTTATCGTTCAAGCCTGGGTGCGCATATATTGCTCGTGGTAGGAGGCATGAAGACATGTGCAGTGGAAAGCGATAGCAAGACGAGAGTACACAGCTAGCAATGGGATCCAGGGAAATTAGGCGACAACAGCCTTGCGTCCACGGACCTTCTTTGGGGTGGCGCGCGGCCTTCTTCTCCTTGTACGAGGCGAGGATGCGGCGGAGGTGCGGGGCGAGGGCAGCCTGTAGCGAAGAAAAGAAACGTTGTTAGTAAAACATGGTTTGTTACAGAAAAAATATGACACGTGATAAAAAGTAAAAAGTAAGTGTAAAGTTTAAAGAAAAGGAATGAAGGGATATGTGAGTCCCAAAGACCAAAGAGTCGGGCGAGCGCGTGCGAGCGTCGTACGGTACCCGATAGCGACATGGGTCGTACCCGGAGAGGTTTTGATCGGTCCTGTCCAGGCCAAGTAATCTTGCACATGCTGTTCACACACACCCAAACTTTCAAAATGCCTTTGCGGCGATCCAGCGGGCTCTAGTGGTGGTGCAGTGTATGTTTTGTGGTAGCTTGGCTTGTCCACTTTCGAAATGGGAAATAGTGATAGGAAGGAGGCGGGACGAAAGTGAAGGGATGTAAGAATGAAACGGTGCAGGTTACTCACAGTCCTCAAGTCAGCACACGGTAGCCCTTCTTGGCAAACGATCTTCGCAGGTCGCAGGGTGACACCACTGGCGGCACGGCTGGTCGCCAGAGCGGGCACGGATGGTGGATGTTGTGAGCGTACGACTTCTTGACGACGTGGGGGGAGGCAGCCTTCTTGTGGGTGGTGAGCGATAACACCGCCGCAGAAGGTGCAATGTCAACGGTCTATGGTGAACGAAAACGTATATGAGTGCATGTCCTTGGAGGATTGACTGAACGCGGAACGCACCTTCTGGTTGGCGAGACCAGAGAACTTCTGCGAGTGGAGTGTTCGTCAAGTTGCCCTACACATACAAATGAGTTCCCATTGCTCCGATTATTTCCGTCGCCGCCCTTCACTCACAGCCTCCGCGAGAGAAGATAGGACCCTCAGGGACCTTCTTGACGATGAAGGAGTTGCTTTTTCTACGCAAACCGCACAGAATTTAGCCAGCATGCTCAGATACTTTCAGTATCACGCCCACGTACGCGGAGTGGGAGGAGCCACTGGAGGTCGCTGGACATCTTGGACGGTCTTGCTATCGTACACTTGAACGTTGAGGACGAGTGAGTTGGGTGGCCTGAGCGTAACTGTACAGTGCCAAACACAACCAAGCAAAGGCGCATCACTCCCATTTTAAGCAGACAGATCGGGATATTTGGCGCCCGACCGTGAGAGAGAGAACATTGAGGATAGATTGCACGGTCGGAATGGACTCTAATACTGAGGATTATCCAGAAAATGTATCTATAGTGTACATCATGAAGCGCCGTTTACGTCCGCTGATGCCCTTCTGCAACGACTTGAGCTTAGCAGCCTTTTCGCGATTCTTGTTCTTGACGTTTGCAGACGAGTAGAAGTTGGTAGCCTTGCGCTACACATATGTTGTGAGTAATAAGTAGAGTAATAGACGTATTTAAGCAAACCTTGTTAGTCTTCATGCGAGCCTCCTTTGAAGGCCCAGCTTCTTCCTCTGCCTCTGAGACATCGCCAGTATCTTCCCCGTTCGACTTGCTGAACACCGTCAGAGTCTCCTTTGCTGGATCGTCGCCCTTGAACACATCGTTCCATCCAAGCTGCCTCCTCCGGCTCTTCCCCATTATCCACTTCGCCCTCCGCGTCCTCATCACTCTCGCCCGCCCCGCTACCTTCAGCATCCTCCTCCGCAATCCCATCCGCGCCCTCATCGTCCAGAGGCTTGATGTCCTCCGCGACGAATGCGTTCTTCTGCATGATGGACCCGAAGTTCTGCGTCACGCCCGGAAACACGCTCGGACTCGCCCTCGGTAGCCCTTCGCCTTGCCCTTCACGTCCCTTCTTGCCTGCCTTCGCCTCGGCCTTGTTCAGGTCCTCGGGCAACGCTCGGGAGGGGGACGAAGAATGGTAATCCGGCCGCGTACCCCAGTCGCTCAGCATGATTTTGGCAACCGAGTTCAGATCTGGCTCGCCGCCCTTGAGCAGCCTGCCCTTCATGCGGGCCATCTTGTCGAGGAAGGTCTCAGCATCCCACCCCTTCGACGAGTCTTCGGGATCGGGCAGAGGAATGCCGTAAGTACGTGAGAGGTATATCGGCTTGACACGCTCCATGAGAAGAGGGGATGTGTTCGGAAGGTGTGGCAAGAGCCTCGACACGGACAACACCCTTCAGAACAGTGGAGGTCTCTGCGAATCCTTCGCAGAGGTTGGGACAATAGACCCCGGGCAATCGATCAAGTGAATATCCGTTTTGTGAGGGTGATGTATTGCCAGACCTAGAAAACTCAAGTATGAGCCATGTTGTCAAGAGTTAGAGGAGTGGGCGTACCTTTGTCTCTAACCCAGGGACGGGGGCAACATTGCAGACCTTGCTGCTTTTGATGGTGTTGATGACGCTGACTCTTGCCGACATTAGGGTATCCGATGAGTCCAACTCCAACGGAGATTTGCTTCTTGTCAGAGTGCAGCTGCGAGAACTGTCTGAGGAGCTGAATAAGGGAGCCCTTGCCGAAGGAGTGATTCGGCGAGGCGTGGAAGGCAAGGGTGGGGTAGCGAGGGCCCCCCCGGTAAGGTGTTGCGAAACTTATCGCGCGGTGGACCCAGTTGGGTACGAGATCACACTTGTTGAGGATCAAGACGACTTGCTTGTGAGCCTTCTCCTTCCGGATGAACTCCCCAGTACGCTCTCGCAAAGGGTTCCCATAGGGGTCACGAGCATCGAGCACGTGAAGGATAACGTCGGACGAGTCGATGACACTTTGTACAGCTCGCCATATATACGACGAGAAGTAACCCTTAGCGTATATGGGTTCGATGATGTCGGAAGTAGGTAGGGAACTCGACCGTGGAAGTAGAGGCAACAGGGTCTGGACTTCCGCAATTAGTACTTTGACATCACGTCCCCGTTCCATTGCATACCTCCGTTCTCATCATGTACCGTAGCCTTAGCTTCGGCTTCTTCGACAGCTGCGTTGCCGGCCTTGCTGAGCTCCTCAAAAGTGCCGACCTCTAACCGAGGCTTCTTGCGCTGAGCCTTGGGACCAAATGTATCCTGGAACGGCTCGGTCTCTACAAATATGCGAGCGCTATGAGGGCGTCAGCACCACACACGAGAGGGGGGGGCTAGGTCGACATACCTTCCGGGTATTGGGATTTTGAGCGTCGTCCAACAATGCTCGAAAATGGGCAGTTTGTTACGACGAAGCAACACGGAGTATGGGTCATGCTGCTTTCCAGCGAGACTCGTGCGGAAGTGGTCCAATGCCTTCTGTGAGATGACCCTGGGGGTGTTTGCCTAAAAGTCAAATGAATAATCCGTCACTCTAATTGAACGGCCGCGAGGACGCACCAATAAAACCACCTCCGGTCAGGCTGTACACACGTCCGGGTTTCGTCTCATCCTCTCGAAAACTTTTGGATATCAAAGCAGCAGCTTTGTGGATAATCTTTCCATCCTATGTCGCGTACGCCTTGCCGCTTCGTTCAGCATCCTTAAGCTTCGAATAAAAAGACCTGCTTGCGCATTGCGGTAGAAAGTTTCCTCGCCCTTGACCTTCTGCAGCGAAACAGACGAAGCGTCGAGGACCTAGTCTTCGTGATCCAGATGGGGATTTCTTAGGTGCAACCATGTTGACGATGAGAGAGTCGCCTAAACAAGGGGGGAAGGAGGTGTGGCTCTCTCAAAGGTGGAGGTCACCGAGAGGACGAAGGTGCGTCTGATCCAAAAAATTAGAAAGCGCGCGCTTCGGCTAACGGATTAGGCTGGCTTTCCCACGCCATTCGACGACCGATATCGGCGCTTAGACATTTCGTTGATTCCGCGACCGCTGCTGCGAACCGAAGCAAGGGAGTAAGCACCCAACACTCCCTTCACTTGCAAGTTTCTGACACTACTTTGCAGCAAGGAATTTGAAATTATTCGCAATTACAGATATATGAAGAGCAGAAGAATTGATGTCCCTATTCTCCGAACGACAGACGTCTGCAAGGTTACTCGCCCTGCGTGCCTCATCTGCTTTCTCTCGCTGCCTTAGACCTCTTCATCGGCTGTCTTAGTCCTCTTTCTGGCGGGCTCTTCATCTCCCTTGCTTTTGCTCTTCTGCGGCTCGCTTTTCGTCGGGCTTGGTGCTGTCATCCTTCTCCGCCGCAGACTTGTCATCGTCAGCCTCCCGTCTTTCGTAACGGTGTCAAGCTTGCGCTTGGTGCCAGCAGCACTGGAGTCCTCCTGCTCATGTGAGTCGTTATCTTCTTTTTCATCTGACGCTGCATTGCTCTCCTCGTTCTTTGTGCCTTCCACCATCTTGAATCTCTGCGTCCTTCTCCGACCCTTCCGAGACCTTTGCCTTCTTCTGCGACCCTTTCCGACACTTTCGCGCGCTCGTTCTTTCTCTCCGGCTCCTCTGAGGCCTTCGTGTCCGTTTTCCCCACCCCCTCGTCAAGGGTCTTTAGCGTACCGGTCCTACATTGTTTCAGTACATGGGCTCACATTAACGGTGTGCACACTCTCACATGGCCCCAATTTTTGAGACTGTTGTGCGTCGATCGAGATCATATAGCCCCCTCTCCTGCGAGTACCATTCTCGGCATACCTGATTGTGCTCTTGGTGTTCTCTAGTTGGCCCTTAGTCTTTGTCTCTTTGAGGTGGTCCTCCTGTGCCATGGATGACGCTTGTTGTATCTGTGCAATCTCTATTTAACACTCGCGGACACGCGATTCACGCGCATATAGTCGCGACTTACCCACAACAACCTTTCTCATATGGTCTATATCTTCCTACGGGACGCGTCTCATAACGCGAGATCACAACCGTCACGATGGGACTTACTTCATCATATCGCTCGGGGTCCTTGTCGGGATTCCTCTTCAAGATATCTAATATCTTGTGGCCGCTGTCGAGGCCGACTCCTGTCCCTGCGGTCTTGCTCTGGGGATTGTCGAGCCAGGCCTGTAGCTCATCGACTGACATATTAATCTGGAGGTTGAACTCCTCGATGACTTCATCCTTGGACTTCATGGTCGTTGCGTGGTGGTGAAAGGAAGGGATATTTGAGACGCTTATGAGGGGCATTCTGCCCTTTATATATGGCACGTTCGATTGACTGCGACAGGGGATGAAGGGAGAGCGAACCTCCTGTCATCCATATACTAAATCGGGTGCACCGCTCCACCGTCGGTCGCTCTGACGTCGGGGTCCGATTGTTGCTGCAGGTAGTTCTTTTACCATAGTCTGGGTCTAGTTCTAACCCCTACAGGGAATACTGTGCGTTAGGCGGAACAGAAGAGTCGTTGTGTGGACACGACGACGCGGTACGAATGAGGTAGACGTGCGATGCTTTACTGTCAAGCATCTCTCACAGTAAGCCCTCATGCAGCTTTGGGTGTACGCTCATCTCATCAGTATATAGTACGGCTACAGCTTTGCTAGAATTCTAAGACTTTCGTTTATACTTGGCACAGAGGCTGGAATAAACGTCTCCCGACCGTTATGCAGACACACCACTTGCGCCACGCGACTATACATAAACAAGCACAACTCATGCTAGTACGCTTTCAAATTCACAGTATCTTTGAGCTCAGCTGTACGTAACAGAGATATCAATACACTTATACTGTTATCGATTACACTCATGCAGATGGCTATAAACGCCTGCAGTGGCAGGCTTCTGGGCCCTCAAGCTTCTCAGATTTGCACGTGTAGGCTTTCCCAGTTTCTCTTCGTTTAGCACAACTGCCACCTGCAGAGTCCTCTTTGATTTGTATCCTCCAATAGTTACTGCAATTATGCACATATCAGAGTGAGCATGACCGCCCGTCTCATGCAACTTGAAGCTCATACCGATATCAGCCCTCTGGATCGTGCCCCCATCGAGCCGAAAGTGTGCCAGGACTACTCGGACTCGGATAGCGATGATAGCGATGATTCGGAGGATGCGTTAACATTAAAGTGAGAATTCGGTAATCTGACTATAAGTACGAATATAGACTTTCACAGCGATATTGAGTCACTTCGCAAAGGCGAAGTCAAGGCCACTTTGACTGATCGGCGCGTTCACCATCATCCTCGTTGGGAAGACAGAAGCCGGAAAAACGACACTTCTCTCTTTCTTATACAACGCCCTCACGGGGTCGACCCCCCGAAGCATTACACCGATGGGCATAACTCGATCAACGAGGCAGGCGGTGGGCAAAAACATAGCCAAAACGCAATATCCGTTCATCTATCACTTCACCTCCCACAATGGCGTCAGATTTCGCATCATCGACACTCCCGGACTGGCAGATACTCGAGGACTCGCGCGAGACGATAATCATAGAGACGCTATAGGAGCATTGGTCCGCGATCATGTTGAACAAGTCGATGCCGTTCTTTTGCTCACCAACGGTACCGAACCTCGCTTAGATGCGCCCACCGAATACGTGTTCGAGGTCCTTGCCACCATGTTTCCTCGCAGCATCGCAGATAACATTGGCGTAGTCTTCCCAATACCGAAAGCGAGATGAACATGAGCTTCGACACCAGCTCTTTACCCGCCCAGATTAACCGCGATAATCTTTTCTGTCTTGATAACCCGTTTGCTCTCCAACGAAATCTGAGAGCGAGAGAGAAGACAGGAGAGTTGTCCAAGTCGAAGTTAAAAACATTTCGCAACGAAGTCAAGGACAAAGAGACCTCGGCCTTACGCGTTCTATGCAACTTGTTAGACTGGCTAGACAGCCTCTCCCCTCAACCGACCAAGGCAATCATCGAACTTTATGAGAGGACAAAGGCTATCGACGCTAAGGTCTCTTTGATTCATAGCTCGATGGTTGCGTCGAAAGCCATGCAAGAGGAATTAATGCGAATACAGAATGCCATTGAAGACAATAAGAAGGTCCGTCCCATGTCAAAAGTGCGGTGCGACAGCATGGCTGACCTCCGATTCGCCTCAATAGACCGCCGAACTTTACAAAGAATATCGAGTCGAACCATCGTCACTAAATCACGTACCTGCCTGGTCGACACCGATCATAGGAACATATACTGCATCGAGCCTGGATGTTTTAGCAACTGTTCGCACTCCTGGCCTAGCGCATTCGAATTGAGCATGCCGCAAGGAGCATCGATATACGAGATGGCCGGTAACTTCCTGCGGCTCAGGTTTATCACCTGCACCGTCTGCAAGCACTATCTGACCTGCCATCAGACGGAGAACATGCACTGGGAGGAGGTGGTAGGTCGTGAATCGCACATGGACGTGGAGGCGAGAAAGAAGTACGAGTCCGCTACTTCCGACATAGAGTCAAGACGGATCATGCGTGAAGCCATACAGGAGAGGCTTTCTGAGATCACGAAAACGACATCGTCGCCCGCGACCCAGAAGGTCAAAGGTCTGGCAGACGAATACGCAAGCCTGTCGCTGTCTGGCAGCTTTACCGGCCAAATCTATAACATGATAAAGATCTTGAAAATCCATCTAGAGACGGCTCGTAATGGAGGCGCCTCAGTAGCCAAGGTAGAGCAGATCGCGGAGAGCATCACCGCTCTAGAGAAGAAGCTCGACCTGTTAGATGCCTATGTCCCAGCCACAGCGGTCCCAGGAGACTCGGTTCCGCCTGCCGGTCCCGTGAAGACCAGTACCCTCCGCAGCGAAAGCCAGCTTGGCCAAAGTGTCGAAGGCTGCTAGACAGATATTCTCCTCTGATCAATCATAGTATTAGTAGCTCATCCGATGATTTAACCCTGTACTTTACTTGATTGTCATTAACAAAAACGCCACATACATCTATCCCTACCTTCGCATCCCAATGAAGTGGTCAGACGGGGCTCCTTTCTAACGTTAGGATCTTGAACGTAGTACTCAGAGCCCATCGTCTATATCATGTGATATACTTCACCAAAATCGGTTACTATCAGGCGGAAGTTGTCTCGCCATCCGTATCATGACAACATCAGACGTTAGGCTTGAAAACTGTGTAGTCGTCTGCTCATCAGCACTTGCGCCCAACGCTGTTCATGTATATCACGTACACCGTTTCCAATCATGACCTGCGCTCGTTGACCTATCAGCATATCGACAGCTTGAGCCACATACTTCTGCTCTTTTGTGAGCACAAGGTCCCGGCTCGTCGCAATCTTCCCCCACCCGCCCTTCTTTCGCAACGCCGACTGGAGCTGATCCGCCCATTTCTTCTTCGCGTTGGTCATGACATAGATATTCATGAGGCCTTGTCCCGCTTGTGAATTTCTCACACTCCTCGACTTTTCTCAATGATCTGGGAGATTGACGGGAAACATCTCCGCAGGTACAAATTAAGATTTTCCTGGGTGGTTTCGCCCCGCCATTCTCCAGGTGGGGTCTTCCATTGGTCTGGAAGCGCAGAAAAAGAGTTGAACCCGTTGAAGGCAGCGCCCCATCGTGCCAAATGTGCGCAATGTTCGTCAAAGTCTCCTCTCCGAATGTGCAAGACGAGCAAGCCTGGTAAGTCTGAATACGGGTCTCGTAATGGTACGAGAGAGTTGGGCATCGGGAGCGGTTCTAAGGGTTGGACCGGGGCGAAGAGATGGCGATTTACGTCGAATGCTGCATGCACCAATGGGGACCATCCGAGGAGACGTAACATGGGAGATTCTGACAAAATGGGCCCAGATAGAAAGCAGTCGTTCCTTTTGGCCGTATATGCTAAACATTATTAGTTGACCAGCATTGTATGACGACATGATAACTTGAGTCAGCTTACTAGTAGTCGAATATTCTATCCGACTCACGTGCGACTTCAACGCATGGCTCGTCAATCTTGCGTAGATATTCCGCCCACGTTTTTCTAGGATGTTCTTCGCCGACGGCTGACTGTCTCTCATAAGGTGTGCTACCGTTTGCGTCTCCACTATCTTCGGGTATGGACATATCTCGTCAAAATACTTTTTGTGAACCGAGCGAGGTGTAGTGTCATCGAAGACAAATGGTCCGCCAATCAACGGACCTAAATGAGAAATAAAGGTCTCGTTAATACATGACTCTAAGACGAGTGATCGTTCTTTTACCTGATATTAGGGCTGACAACGGTATTTGTGACGGTATTGGCTTCCCAGAGAAGCCGGAGTACTCGGTATTGTCTCGATTCCACGTGTAGTTGTCGTAAACAAAGCTATGTCGCGCTTTGAATATCAAGTTTCTGGAGACGGGGTGATCATTGTTGCTTACGATCGACCACTACTGTACGCCACCTGGGCGTTCATAATCAGGTCTTCCAGATAGTTTCCCCAACCGAGAGCTTCGTTCATAAGCAAAGGAACTGGCGCCATGAACCCTTCTCGCTTACCTGAGACGTGATTGTTCACCCAGAGATACTTCTTCCCCTTGCTGAACGCGTTCGTTTTACGTCGTGATGTGGTTGAGCCAGCTCCGCGCGATGGTACTCCTCGTACAGAGGAGGTTTACTCTGCTCCCACTGGTAGTGCCTCCACCCCTGGAGGAGCTTCATGGCAAGGTAGAGCACCAAAACGAGGGATGCAGTCCATACAATGATGATCCTCGGTGTAAGTCGCGTCTGTGACTGTCGGCGGCGTGGGCTCATGTGGCGACGCGACGAGAACGATGACTGACGCGTGAAGGGTAGTCGAAAGCTTTCCGTCATGGCGTCGTCACCCGCAGAAGATGAGAGTGTACAGGAGAGGTGGGCATCTGACCCTGTTGTTTGTTGCCCGGCGCGGTCATGATCAGGTTAAGTGAGAAGCCACGGCTGCGGCCAGACGCTCTGTTTGATGACGGTTAAAGCCAAGCTGTGATGCGGGCAATCAAACCATCCGCGACCCCCCGCAATGCATGTGCAGTCCAATGGTAAATTGAGAATAAGTACTATGTAGAGTAGGTAGTCTGACATGAAGAATAACCGACGGCAAGGCGAGAGCGTATAGGTTAAGGTCGTGAATATTGTCAGAGCTCGAGTGGGAAGTGCGTGGGGCATGACTGGGAAACTAAAAGTCAGAGCGTAACGGTACGACGGAGAAGCGCATCATGCGAAAGTCCAAGTCAAAGCGCAACGGTGGGCATCATGAAGGAGAGAAGAAGGATGTCAACGGGGAAATACGTGCTAGAGGCGCGTGTAGGGCGTCCGTGAAAGATGAGTGCTAGGTATACAACTGCATGAAATTCTTAATATCCGTAACCTTGCTGCTGTGGGGGTGCAGCGCCCGGCGGGAGGTTAGAGTATTGCTGGGGCATCGGCATAGAATTGCCGCGCGTGAGTAGCGGTTCTGGTTCTGGCGCTGGTGTCTGCGCAGTCGACCGCCTTGCTTGTCGCGATACTCGACGCACACCTTGAGACGTCTCGACGGGCCCGTTATCCACCAAGCTCACGCCTCTCGACCGACTCCTGCCACCAGCGACAGGTGGCTGAGCAGGAAGCTCCTCTGGCTCCGTGGTATACGGGAACTGCTGCTCGTCGTAACCCGCTCTCTGAGGCTGCGAGTAAGCATAGTTGGCCTGAGTCTCGACGGCGTACTGGTTCGCGCTTGACTGGCGATAGACAGCGTTATTTGGACACAGCTGTTCTTGAGACCGAGCGTCGAATGGCGATTGCTGTGCGTACTGCCCACCAACTGGCGGTGAGTTGTCGTATTCTTCCGAGTAGGCGTAGCCTTCTTGAGGCGAGATGAGCCGTTGGTGGGAGCCGATGTCAGAGTTTGTAGCCTCCCTCTTCGCTTGATCTCGAGAGGGCAGCCGTAGATGCGGATGCGGATGCTGGTGTCATTCTAGACAGAGGGGCGGGAAGCATGAGCAGTTGGTTTGGATCTTGTCTGCGCGGAGCTGGCTCCCAGTGCGGAATCGTATGTGCTGCTGTCGTACCCTTGGTTCTGGGCATGGTAGTCGCTTGTCGACACCATGGAGTACCTGTTGCTTTCCGCACTGTGGAAATCAAATCAGTAATGTTCGGCCCTGATCAGCTTCGTTACTTACCGCTTGGGTGAGCTGTTGCCGTAGTACGTTGAGTCACGCGACTGCGAAACCGGCCTTCCACCGCCTCTCGCGCTCAAACTCTGCCCACTTCTTCATGACAATGTGCGAAGAGTCAAACTCTCCCTCCTTATCACCATGGCTGTCAGCGGCCTTCTTGTCACCAGCACGACCTGGGGCGGGTCTGACCCCACGAGAACCGTCGTCAAAGTGCCAGAAGGCGTACGCGGGGAGGATACCGTTCCAGACGGGGAGGGATAGCAGGTATTATACCAACATCCAACCGATGTCAAGCGATCTTGCGCGAGGTGATGACGATCAGGAAACACGGGGAGACCAAGGACAATAGCGAGCAGGATGAGGGGAATGGTGGTGTTGGTTCCTCCAGGGATGATGGAAATGATGATGAGGTAGAGCGTGAACGAGATGGCACCAGGCAGGGGGAGGACGAGGGTACCAGCCAGCTCCATACCGACGACGAACTGCATTGAGAAGCAGAAGGTACCGCAAAGGTCGCGGACCAGGAGGAGTTCAGCCAGGTTGTGGATGGTAGAGTTGATCCAGCGACGACGTTGATTGAGAGAGAAAGCACACTGAATGTGTCCGGAACGACAGTCTTACATACAGCCTGGGGACAGAAGACGTTCTTTTAGTGCGCTTCGGGAAGGTCTTCAGCATGAGTGTTGTGAGGTATCGATCTTCACCCAGGAGGAGCAGATTCTTCTTGTGCAGGGGTATCGACCACGTTCTCTGAATAGTGCTCGACAATATCCGGGTTGGCGAGGATCGGGTACCGTACCCAGTATCCGCTCTCGCCTTTGGGAGCTTTTGAATGCGGTACATGCTGAAACAACCGAGAAGACAATGTTACAAAGACATGTTACGACCGCCGAACATGTGACTCGAACGCCTTCGTCATGTGATGCGAGATGTAGTACTCGAACACTAAGTAGCCAGACCATCAGCTCGGCTATGAGAAAATCCTGCATTGCTCACCTTGAATCATGGTGACCCACGTCTCGGCCTTGTTCGCAATCTTCGTCTCACCACACAGACTCCATTGATCTCGTAGTCGTTGACCATGCACGAGACCATCCGACTGAGCGAGTCTGGGAACACCTTCGTATCATGCATCGTGACCACAGAGCACGATACCCTCGTACCGGATCAGGGCTCACGCCCGGTCAACACGCCATATGGAGTTGAAGAACTCGTACTCAAACGTCGTCATCCGCTCGTCGAACATCACCTTCTGCATGAACGTGCCATTGTAGCACAAATCTGTGCCTGTCCACGCCTTGGCCAGGTTTCCCGCGGTTTCGCGTATCGTTAGCCTCGAGCGGGTTTAGCCCGCCATCTTGGCGTACGCAGCAACGATGGGAATACCTTTCTGTCTGCTTGCTTGGGACCGATCGCTGCCCTAGTGAAGCTACCCACGGGTGGCGTCGTCGTAGGGCGTAGAAGCCAGCGTAGACCTTTGTGCCCATGTTGTGCCGTTTGTGGTCCGTCCGGCGATAGCGACGTTAAGAGTGGTCTGTTCTGTCTCAAAAAAATAACCGCGCTTGCGAGGGTGTCGGATGCCCCAGAGGTGCCACTCCCTTCAGTGATCATAATGTACAAACAGATCTCCGGGGTTGATTTCAGCGTGTTGTTCCAGCACCCTTTACCATGACCGGTCGTGGCAGGATGTGACGGAGTGATGAGCTTATGGCTGTTAGTGAGTAGTCCGGTGAGTACACAGCGATGAGCGAATCCAATGTGGGTTCGAATAAGACTCGGCTTCTGAGGATGATTGACTCGTGAGTAAGGCGGTGACGGACGACATAGTCGCTGCCGAATGGGCAGCTAGGCTGTTGGAGTAAGTTGAAGAGGCTCCTGAGAGCTAATGCTGGGGGAGGCTGGGGTACACGACATTGGCCAGAGGGGCAGATTAGTGGCACGGGTCTTAATCCGGCGACCTATGGCGGTAGTTTGTCAAGGGAGGTCGAGGCTTCGTTGACTGTGACGGAGCAGCGGTGGTGTGTACAGGGGGCGTGAGTTGTAAGTCTGCGATAAGGCTGCTGTCCTGCATCGCAGCGGTGAGCGCATGTAAGAACACTGTGTCTGCGCGGTTGCGCTTAATAGGGCATCGGCTCAAGCATTCCTATACGCATTTCGATTGCCGACCATGCCTTCCCATTCGCTTTCAACATGTTCTCCGCGGGAGTTGAAGCGAGATGATCTAAAGTGAAGGAACAGAGGACTCCTGGCAGAACCTTTTGTGGAGACTGGGGCTCTTGCTGTCTCTTTGTGTACGTTACTGGGACGGTACTGGCTGTGGAGCCGGCCTGTAGATGCTGTCCTCCGTCCGTTTTCGGGGGGATCTCGGCCGCGCGCTTCATGCGCTGCTCCGTGAATGATCCTCGTATTCTTGAAGTTACCGATGCGCCAGGAGAAGAACCATGCAAACATCACGGCCATGAAGAACCGGATACCGACAACACCCAATCCCTTCTGCAACAAGACCAGTGAGACCATGTACACGTAAAGAACCACCTGGGAGGCGCACATCCAATGCTGGTTTGTGTCAATGAAAGCCCACCGTAATGATGTCCTCCAGACAGTGCCCAAGGGTCTTCTGGTTGGTCCGCATCAGGTACATGCTGATATCCTTGCCATTGAAAGTCCCGTTTCTGCTTCATGAGGTCGTTGAAGATGTCAGGGTATTGCACCTGAGCGCGGGACTCTCAGGCCATTTCAAGAGATTCAAGTCAACGACAGTTGCTAAATGATGTAAGTCCCTAATTGCAAAGTCATGTTATAGTGAGAACGTACGACTCAAATACGGCTAGGTTCCGGTTGGGATTCCGGACATCATCCCCCACGTATAGTACACTTTGGCCTTGTGGTGTCATTGAGGATGTGTAAGCGGTTGCGAGCGGGAGGTAGTGGACAAATGACAACTCGTCGACGAAATCCATAGCCGGTCAGGTTCTGTGGAGACGTGCCAAATTGGTTGTAGACGTTGCAAGGGAAGTACCACTCTGGCTCCGTGTTTTTCCAGCGATGCTGAGTTGGCGGCTTTAGTGATGAATTGTCTGCAGTTCTGGCCAACGTTCTGGAACATGAACGAGGATCCTCACATGTCGGCGCCCGCAACATTCCACCCGCCTTCCAAAAGCGGGTTTGACTGCCCATTGAACGTGCTGCCTGCGAGTTGGGATGCTTTGAAATGAGAGAAATCGTAGTCGTAGCCGTGGATAATGACGTGAGGGCGTTCTGAATGCTTCCCGAGTGGAATCGGTTGGGGGGCGTGCCGCACACAGCCTCGGTGAAGCCGAACGTCAAAAAGCCGACACCTGCCATGAGCGTGCCGATGATACTCAGAAGGCCGATTTTCTCACGCCCATGCCCGCTGCTGCTCCGGGGTGCGAATTCCTAGAGAAAGGGTGAGTACTGCGGTCTCAAGGGGCCGAAAGGCTGCGCGTACCACAGGCTCTGAGCAGAGGAGTCGGCACCCAGCACGTAATGATGTAGCAGTAAATGAAGCCAGACCCGTCCTTGGGGCCCCGGACCAATGTTCCCCAAGCACGCACCCTCAGACTTCGTCGGAACATCTGCGGCAGGTGTGGCAGCTTCTCTTGCGGCGAAGGGTGCCAGCGCTTGAACAGCGCCAGTCCAGACTCGTGCTGGTCTTCTTCTCCTGCCTAGGAGGGACTTGCCCCTGCGCAGCCCTGGTTTGGTTACCAGTGGCTGAAAGAGCGGATAAGGGTCAGTGCACAACAAGCGAAGAGCAAAGAACTAAAACGCACTCGATGGCATGTAGTCTATGTTCCCATCCTCCTGCAGCTCTGCAACGCGTGTGTGGTAGTGGTACTGCCGATGTCCGGGATCGATCTTCTCCCTGTCTGGGCGCACCAAGCTCTTTTTTCCTCCCGACAGGAGCACCTCCAGCCTCCGCGTAGCCGCCATCGGGCGGCGGCGATTGTGTGGTTGGTATGCGGAGTACTGTCGATGGCGGTTCTGGTCGAGGGGCGCTTGTCGGTCGCCACGTTCGGTGTTCTGAAATGAGATACCACGGTGGGTTCAGAAGGATATTCGGGGGCGGGTGTACGCCCTATGTTAAAGGAGGTCTGAGATTGGTAGGGAGGCGCGGGAGTCTGAGGCCCTGGGGGTCGGGCAGAACGCGGCGGTCGTTGACCTCGGTTATCCATGACAGTATAGGTCGTTCAAGAGAGAGAGAGGTTCATGGCCCCAAGCGCATGCACGCGGCCTTGAGGGAACGTGGGCCGCCCGTCGACGCGCCCAGAGGGATGAAGGTGCGGACGGAGGGTGTGGTAGAGGCGAAACTTGGGCGACACTGGCGTTGAAAGGGTCAGGAAGGATCCATCAAAGTTTATTCTCTTAGCTTACCCCCGCGTGCTTACCGATAAGTTCAAACGCCTTCACTGCCATAGGACAGTATACAGATTATTTTCTATGCTATCCGCCAATAATTATTGTTGTAAGAAAATAGCCTCCCGACGTCATTAGGCCCTGTTCAGGAGCACCGCTCCCTGATGGGACGAACTCCCTCCCAAGTTGAGCGCCGTTACGCCTGTTACTGATGTGTGACCACATGCGATCATCTGTGACTCGAGGTCGCGGATTTTTGGTTGCGCACGTCGCGTCTCAACTCTCCCAGCCGTTGGCCTCAAGGACTGGTAGTCCCGGTCCATAAGTTTATTAGTGAGTATACAAAAATGTAAATGAAATACTGTAAATTACATTAAATAGAGCCAGACCCCACTGCAGGATGTGAGAAATGCGGAGGCCCCATATTTATTGTGACATTTACTCAACTTGAGGGTGCCTAATTAGTAGTAATGACACTTGCCCTGCTAGTTGGGTAGCACTACTAGCATTGCACACTACCCGTGAAACCAGCATAATCAAGCTGTAAGAAGAAGTGTTTGGAGCATGTTTACTTGTTTCGTAGACTCAGAGGAAATATGACTTTGTAAGATGCCAGGATGAGCGCCCGGCCACCCTCAGCAACTTCCCTCTAACTGCACTACTTACGCTACTTACCGTGTGATGCAAGCCCGAGTAGCCCGAGCACCACACACAGAGTCACCCAGTGGACTCTAGGCGCGCGTCGTGACAGACTTGGGAGGTGTGCGCCTAGTTTGGGAGCGGAAAAATCCCATCAGGGAGCGGTGCTCCTGAACAGGGCCTTATGTCGAGGCACGAGCATCGGCGATCGCGAAAGGTCTGTTGCTAGCCATCTAGAACAATACCAGGAGGTGAGCGCGCACAAACCGAGCCGTCGCTAATCTCGAGCTCAGCTCTCGGCGTCCGTCGTAACATATTATGCACAAGAACATGAGCATGGTATGTACACTTTGTTTCACCATTACGCAGTTACCAATCGGGAAACGACGTCAAGCGGTGTAGCTCCAAGGAACTGCACAAAGCACATGCAGCGCATTGACTGGGCATCAACACATATGGTATGTTTTGACGCAAGGCGGTCGACGTCACTCTTTACCCATAGGAGCGGCAGGATTGGCGACATGTTCGATAGGAGAGTCACCACATGCGGAGAACCTACTATTCACCTGACGGTCGCCACCTATGCTAAGTGGGGCGCAGTATCCATGCTTCTCAAGTGGTGTAAGAAGAGCTATTAGACTTGTTCCGTAGGAATACCAGCAGTCCGGCATTGCCTCCGGAAATTCGGACTGCTCCTACCGAGTTTACACGGTCTCGTGGCGCGTGTCGTTGGCTTGTTTGCACTTTAGTTGCTTGAATCAACATAAGTAGAAACCGGTGTATGATACAGCTCGTGCAGCAGCAGAGACATACGACAGGGGCCATGTCCTGAACCGTGCCCTTGCTCGACTTTGCCGTTGTCGTCTCTGCGTCCATCCTCTTTTCATCTGTGACACATGCTTCTCATGCCAGAATAGGGAGCCCCGAAGCCATGTGCGAGGAGTGAGTGGGGGGCCTTCAAGATGAAACCCAATGGAAGACGTAGGGTGCAGCCTACATAGGCTTAGCGGGCAGCTGGGTTGAGGAGGATGCCATAGCGCTTCTTGATAGTCACCCGATGACGTGAGAACTTGTCATCAGGTGAGAGAAACGGGCTGTTTTTGAGGAGACCATGAGCTGATGCGAAGACTGTCTGTGTAGGGTCAGCGCACCTGGGTGAGCAGACTTCGTGATTTTACCAGAGTCCGTTATTTTCTGCAATATGAGGTTAGCTTTCCGTCATCGTCAAAAGGAGAAGGCCGAGGCTCACTTTGAGGGTGTAAATCCGGTTACCCGCCTCATCCAACGTGTACATAAGATGCATGGTGATAATCCAGTCTGCACAAGGAGTATGAAGGCGGAAAGCAGCAATACTCGAGTGTAATAAACCCGAAAAATCCCCAGTTGGATGTCACGAGTGCTATGATCTGCTTGGCGCCGGTAATCACCTGCGCGTCAGCGCGTCGCATTGGCGTGTTCCCGCTGGCAAGTCAAGCTTTCAAAGGCTGCCCGCGCGCCGTCTGCGAGCCGTTCGGGTGAACACGTCGCCCGGGCAGGTCCGTTCGCGATGTCAGGACGAAGATGATGCCCAAGCCCACTCACCCAAGACACGGGCACCTTTTTGTCTCGTACGCTCACATCACCCTGGCGCGCTCAGCCCGCCCTTCCTCTACGCTCTCGACGCATGGCGGAAAGACACACCAGGTCCTCACGGACGCCCGCTCCGGGCACCGTTGTAGCACCAATTCCGTGTATGATGATGAAACAAAAGGCAAAGATGAAGCCTTGAGCTTGATGTGCGTTTCCCTTTCCTGCATCGACGAACGGTAATGAACTCATAAAGCATTTCCAGCATGCGCTGATCAAGAAGCCCCTACCCGAGTCGGATCCGTACCACAAATGGAATTAAGATGGCTGAACAAGCCCGACATAACCATCCCACGCTACATTCGTGCAGCTAAATGGGATTTGGAGGATGGCTAAAGAAGCGATAGAATGGGCACGATGCAATGGCGGCGAGGAGTTTAAGCCCGAACTAATCCCCCCTGGAGGAGGTGAGTCACACTACTCTTGAGTATGTTCGATGCGTATACTCAGCTATGATTGTGTAGGTGCGGATAGAAAGTGTAACAGGAAAAGATTGTTCGTCTGCAACTTGCAACGTGCATATACGCGTTTCCTAGACAGTGTTTGTTAATGCCGGAATAGCGTCATCAACGGGTTCGACAAAGATGGCCGACCGATCATCTATATGGCGTCCAGGCCTCGAAACACTGCGAACGAAGCCACCCGCGTCAGCTGCGTCATTTGGTTTTCGGGTGCCTGTATGTCACCTTTGTGGGCCTCGCATAGTGTGTCCTCCTAATGTTGTTTGAAGAGAGCGAGCTAAGGATCTCATTGCCGCCAGGCCAAGAGTCCTGTGTGTGATCGTAGTGGACCTACAAGAGCTGTTCGCATTCGGACCAACCCTTCAATATCTGTTTGCACGTCAAGTGAGTTTGCGGTGCTCTCATACTGCTCATATGAGCTCATCCGGAAACTGCAATGCACAGACGTTGGTCATTGGCCCTCCTCCAGCAGCATTATGTAGAGACTCTAGGTCGTCCCTACCCCTGCACTGGTAGTGAATCTGCCTATGATCCTCACACTTCTTCTACAAAGGCATTTCCCCGATTCCCTTCCTTACCCAGTCACGAAGACGACGAGACTAAGGTAGGGAACCGCAATACCCCGGACGATAGCTTTCTGTTCTGTTACTGACGGGTTAATGACAGTATAAGCGCTTCAATCCTGATCTCAAGGAGCTCATTCCAACTGAACAGCTAGTCGCGGCATTCTGGGGCGACTTTGAGTACGAATTCGAGCCAGAACAGCTTATTGGTGAAGCAGACTTTTCTCGTAAAGTCCCGCGTCCCTTACCGTCCGCACTGCGAGCCCTCTTCTGATGTACTGTACAGCAATGCAACATAGTGGCCATTGCCACCGGACGGAACACGTGTTGGTAATCCCAACCGGGGTTTGCAGAAAACGTCTCGTGAACATCTCACGCCCATAGAGGACAGAAATTCAAGCGGAAAAGTACGTTATATCAAACCTTCTCCGGGTGATGCACGCGTTGATCATGCATGGCCCCTTTATCTCAGGAACCCGCACGAGTTTGATGCGCAAACAGAAGCGGGACTGTGGTAGCGTGAGTGCCTGCTATATTTATGTAGATTTTTGCATCGTGATTACCTTGTGGTCTGTATAGATAATTGTTGTTAATGCTACGTTACACGCCTTGACCGGCGTGCCCGAGCGACCAAAGAGTCTACAAGGCCTTCGTGGCGTCAGCGCCGGGGCCGAGCGACGGAGGCGGGCCGTTGGGTCGGCAGAAGGGCGGACGCCGATGGAGGCGCTCAGCGGATGCTCCGTAGGCTCGGATTCCCAGGCCGCTTCTTCCAACATCCGCTGTGCCGAGGCTTTTATAATGCTCGTTTTCGACGAGCGCCCTAAAACTCGCCTGATAAGACATCAAATCTCTACGACTAAACGCTTCCCTATATACAGAAGTGTAGTTCTCATCTTGTCTCTACGAAGCGTCCACCGCGCAGCGAGGACGAAACGACACCCCTTACACCGTGAACGCGCTTGTGTACTAGCCTCGGTGATACGGTCATGCGATCCAGAATGGCTCTGCCAAGATCACTGCGCTTCTACAAGGGGACCACATTCGGAGCACGTTCCATCCCTCACAAATGCTTGTGGCTGTGCCGCGCAGCCATGCGACACGACCTCGACCACTTCTTCATCCCTAGCTTACTGCACACTACACAGATCCACGAGCCACGACAAAGCCCCGCCCCTCCCGACGACGACGCCCCAGCATCGCGCTCGCCACGCCACTCAAATACCTAGCAAAACTCGTCTTCGAGAACACTGCGATGTCGCGTCCAAGGCAGATAGTGTCGCGACTCATAGACCACACCAACTGGCTGGTCCGTCGTGGAGGGAGGACCGTCTTCGTCGTGCTGAAATGCCCAAGGTGTGACGGAGATTATCCTCCTCGCATTTCTCTTCGTGTACGCGTCCCACAGAACGATGGTGCGATAAGTACTGTGGGGTTTGGTCCCCGGCTTTCCCACCCATCTGGACGGCGTACGTTCTTATCCTGTGCGTCGCGCCCTATTTTCGCGTTACTACTCCAGCTATGCTGGCTGGGGTAGGGCGCTGCAAGGCGTCGTATGCGCCATGCACAGAGCGAACAGGGGGCGGTTTCCGGAAGGCAACGGGGCAGGTCATTTTCGGACGTGGAGGGGGGCAGAGTACATGCCGTTAAGGGCGTCCGAAAGCGAAGAACACGGCCACATGTCTCCGCCAGACTCACTCACCCGCCTCCCCATCCAATCCCCCCACGCCACCGAACCCTGCGCTCGCATATCCCAGGTTTATACGCCACATTTTGGTGGGGTTCGGCTCGCGTTCTACTTCTCTGGGGGTCGTAGCCGTAGGGCTGGTACCAGTGGACCCACTATGAACATCCCGAAGATCTGCGATGGCGGGCCCGACTCTTCAAAAAAGCTCTTGCACGACAAGAACAGCCCGTGACCTGGGCAGGCTATGCGAAGGGGCGAAAAGATATTACATTGCTGCGGCATTCTACACCAACCAGATGTCCTAGCAACCGTACTGGACGCAGACTATGTTGGGACCGTCATCGCATCTACCTTGGGCCCGAGAGCAATGTGTTTTGTGTCGGTCGTAGAGAGTAAAATCGGCACGACCGACCAAATCACTGACCCCTCCTTCGCGAGTTGGATAGCTCCCTTGCTCGAATGGGGGGACTCGAACGTTCCAGCCAGAGAGCGCATCCTCATCCACAACGATGACCGGAGATAGAACCACGCCCACCAGACATGGCATGGAACAACGCCGCATCGTGGGACTTCCTTGCCCGCGTGTGCGCAAGTCGGGCTTTGGAAGCTCCTGCTCGTGCAGCACGCGGCGGCCCATGGCTAGGGCCGCGACCGCGTTGTTGTTCTCGGCAACGACATCTTCACTCGCTAACCGGAGAGCCCCTCATGCGAGCAAAGCTCTGAGACGAACAACGGCGACTACGACATGGCATGTGCCCTCGGACACTTTGGGCACTTTGGCGCATACGACATGTGGGACCTGCGCGACGCGACCGCGTTGGGCACCTCGCTGCCGGGGGTCATCTGGCCGTACTTCTTCTTCGACGCCGTCGGACTACGAGGCGATGAAGACCGGCTCGCCTGCACACCGTGTTCGCGTGCTGGAACGGCATCGTCCGTCTTCACCGCGACCGCCTGTCACCTCCCGGTACACCTGCGCTCGAACAAGACGCTCTCCACGTCCCCCCCCTGCACCGCCCTTCTTCCCTCCTACGCCCAACTACGCCACCCGCTGCTGTACGCGTACACCATCGGCGGAGTCGCCGGCGCTCACGCCGCCGTCCCATCAAGGTTTTCGCTCGAGCCCGCGCGAGGGGAGGGATGTTATCACTCCGAGTCGTTCTTACTCCCATACGACATGCGGCGCATCTTCGGGCTCGAACGCATCTTCGTCAACCCGCGCGTCATCACGGCGTACGTCTGGCACTTCTACACCTGGCACAAGTGGGTGCTCCGCCACCCCGCTCGTCAAGTGGTTCGTCGAGCGCGTGTACAACGGCGCGTGGATGCAGTATGCGCGCATGATCGTTGGCGACGATGATAAAGTTTACACGTGGGGACGGAGGGGACTGTCATCCTTGGTGGTACGGCGACTGGTGGTGAACACTGTCATACATTATTGTAGAACTGGTAAGTCCCTCGCTCATCACTTCAGTATCGTGCATCTCATGCGTATTCTTTGTCAGGGATGTAATGGGCGTCGTATTATATTGCAGGCTGTTGTGCTTTTGGGAACCATCAAAATACCCCGACGTGTGGATGCAGAGCGATACCACTCGATGATCTTCCTTAGTGTTGCGGTTACTCAAGTCTTGACAGGGGGCGAATGTTTACCAGTAAGCTTTGATTTATACCTGGATATATGCGGGCCGTTGACTTGTTCCGGTAGGAGAGATGGGGCTACGTTACAATATTGTCTACGACTCATACATGATACACGAAAATAATGCCCTGAAACCCTCGCTTCCTCCCCACTTGCTGCGCTATTGACAGTTTATTCGTCCTTCACGGACCACATACATTTATGCGATTTTCCGGTGATAACTCTGATATGACGCTCATGCACAGGTTCAAAACTCAATCCAGAGACAATTCACCCAAGCTACCGATCCGCACCACACATCAGCACTAGTCTAAGGGGGTTCGGGCATACATATCGCGTCATCAACACTACTTCGAGTTCATCTCGGTATCCTCAACAGATCCCGCACTTCGAGTCGGATACGGAGCCAAATGAATGGTGGTCGGGGTGACCCCTGTCTGGTCAGCATCTGGAGCACCGACGCCTGGAATGTTACCAAATGAAGTGTGCTCAATGTTTCTTCGTATCGTTTAGTGCTACGATCTCCGACGGCGATGTTGAAGTGTACAAGAATGATGACTGAAGTAGGAACAAGTCCCTGCAATGGCCCGTCACACCGTGGCAATATTCTAGGATTGGTTGGGAGCTCACGAGGATTGGATTAATCCAATTAAGGACGACATATGCTCCTGGTTATTGCATTTCTCAAGTATTAATGCTATAAACTTTGGGCACAGTCGTCAGTGCGAGAAGGCTCAAATGTCATGAACCACTCACTATGACAGTCATCAGGACAGCTCCCGACTCAAGGACAAGGAGTATTGCTCGGGTTACATGACTATCCCCCACCACAGTCAATTTTGCGGATCGAAAAATCTTTCTGGTGCGCCATTGTTGGTATCTTTGTGAAAGGTTGATAAGCAATAGAGTCAAACATATGATCATTGGGTACAGACAGCAAGCGGCCCGCAATTAGACTGGTGTTAAGCCCCGCGCTTGTGCCAAGGAGGGCTGCTATCGGGACAAATATGAAGGATTTGAGGGATGGGTCATTGTAACCGGTCGTGGCAGTAGTCGCCCCAACGACTCCAATGACTAAAACAGGGACACATTTTTAGTAGACGGACAAAAATGTTTATTGCAGGAACGATACGCAACTGAAGCTGGTCGTGGAGACTGTGAAGGGTTATGATGACAATCCACCACCGTCTAGACCAGACGACCCAGACCCTCCAGATGAGGACATAATCTCCTAGCAGAGCCTGTCGTCCGTGCTTCATTAAATCACACCAGTAGGTTACGCAAAGCGATACTGACCAATATCCATCCATAACAGCACACTTGGGCATTTGGGAGACTTGAACCGGGATAGGGATGATCGAAACACATACGTTGAATATAGCATTGCGCCCATGTGAACAGTCGCCAGTGCGAATTGAAGAATCGAAGCCGACAGCAGGGCCTTATACAGTTAAGGGAGACAATCGGCGACTTGTGCTGTGAGAAAAATGAAAAGAGGAAATCAATTAAATAAGATATTGCACACAGTATGCGCGGTACACACATCATTATATGCACAATGATCCCCTCTAAAAACGCAAAGATATCCCTGTTTTCTTTGTCACATGTCTGTATCCTAAGTCGAGTCTATATCACGTACCGTAGAACAAGGTCTCTCCAAATAGATTCAGAGTACCCTGCTGCTGATCGGTCCAATACCATGACAGTAATGAGTGCTGACAAGAAAGGCCTCGAACCTGAAGAAATCGTAGATCCCTTCAAGTTATATACGCTGGAATTGATGAGACATCGGTGACGTGAGAAGTGAAGTGCGGCGAGAGTTGTGAATAAATGTGGAGGATGTCAACTCGTAGCTGTTTCGCCTCCGTACATGTCGGTTCTTAGAGTGACGTTTTGGTGAGATGGTGAGAGGTTGGGGTGGGATTTGGACGCTGTCTTTCCCATACTGCGGGGTAGCTTCGCGATCGGCTCACATAAACAGGATAAATTCTCACATTACCACTTCCTTGAAATCCACGGCTCCAAGCGAGATCATGACATGCTCGGTTTCATTGCCCCAACGTTGGATTGGTCGCCATTGCCAATCACCAAATTATGAGAGTGCTTGAGCATGTGAGGCTAAGCTTGAAGTAACACTGTCTGCAAGGAAATGGCTTGAGTCCTGTACAGCATTTGCCGTCGAGGCTTAGGGGAGCCACGGATGCAGTCCGGTAACGTGAGTCGATCTATCCTTCTGAAATGATTCATCAAAATGGACTGTTCATGAAGGTGTAAGAAGTTAGATCCCACGGGTGCTGAACCAGAAGGCATAATTTGGAGCTTTTAAGTCTGCCATCACCGTGAAAGCGTGTCACTGCGGACCCGCTAACTATGGGTGGCCATTATATTTATACTCACCTAGCGCGTGTCGTAAGACGGCCCCATGATAACGATAAAGGCCTTGAACTGACGTGGTAGCTTCAGCTAATAGAAGCAGCAGAACATACCAACAGAAACGTTGTTATAATTAAAGACAACTTCAGGATTTTTTACATTGATACAGCAGCGGCGAAAACAAAATCACAGTCCTAGTGGCATCCGCAGAGACGAGGGGGTGTGTGAATACTGACATCGCTGACTTGAAGCCGAAACGAAATGTCATTTTTATCGTCAAGTTTCTCTTGTGCCACGAGGGCGTAACTGCAGAAACAGTGTGGCGGCGCGCCTGTGACCCTTTCTCGTGAGTCGGGCCCGACGGAACAGCAGCTGCAAAGCCCATCCAAAAAAGGCAGGTGGCTGCCTGCTTTTGGACCGGCGTCTGCCGCGGAGGCTGGCTTCGGGGCACAATAAAACGAACCAGGCTGCCGTCAACCTCCCTCACTTTCTTTCCCTCCAACCACAACATGCCCCCCGCAACGTTGACACTGCAATGGCGGCTCGATATCCGCAAGCCACCTCGACGAACCGCGTAAGTCAAGTATACCATGATGATCAACTACAAGTTCTTCCATTCACGCAACGGTACTCGGTCGCCCCTACGTCTTCAAGACCGACCACTGTCCCCCCATTGTGCCGATCGCCGTCCTCCCATTTGTACCGACCGCCGGACGCCACGTTGCGACATAGGTACAGTATCTGACAGTCGTCGCGCTCTTCTCAGTTCTTTTCTTTCCGCTGCGACGGTAGATAGGAGACAGGACCGGTTCGAGCTTCGGTAGCTTGAGGTCGTCGGTGATGAGTTTCTTGAGTCGTGGCCAAGGCTTGCCACTGCTGAGGGGGAACCTCATTTTTTCTTCTACGGCGTGAGCAGTATTGAGGTCCTTGAAGCGACACGAGACGACGGCGACACCCGCATGCCTGCACGAGGAAGCCGACCCGGCCAGCCGCACTCACCACACGCGCATGATCGCCCGGAGCGGCGGTCAGCACGCCCACCGGAGGAGCATCCTCGGGCAGTGGGATGACTACGGTGACTGAGACCAGTTCGCGTTGGGACACCCCTTCGGAAGGGGGGTGTTTTGTAGAGCCCACCGAGCCAGGCGGCGGCCGTCCAGTCCGCGCGTAAGGCAAGGCCGAGGCGGATTCAACGATGTTCCCTACCATCCTCGTGTGGGCGTTGGCTCCAACATTGAAGCTTAGTCTTTGGGTACGTGTCAGCTACTCTCATCTATACTGATATCCGCTAAGCTCTATGCGTCGTTTAGTCGCTTCAAGCTCGAGATCTCTGAAGCGTGATTTCTTGTTTCCGTTGCTTTCGCCGTGTTCGTGGTCTGCCTTTCTTCTTTCGTTCGGTTTTTTTCTATTTTGTTTCCGTCGTCTTCGTTCTTTTCGCTCTTTCTGTTATTCTCGCGCCTTCTTTTTCGGAACGTGGACGACTCTGGAGCTCCGAGTTTCTGGTGATTTACAATGCTTTTGGTCCCCGGCTCAGAGTGCCGGGGATACATTATATTCAGACAGATGAGTCGGCTTTCATGTCTTGTCCAGGTGTCGATGACTGACCAGCCTATACCCCGATGACAGTTTACGGTGCGAGGGGGCCTTCTGTGACGGCTTGACCGTTACAGGGCCCTTTGGTACGCCTTCAGGCCTCACGTCGTTTGCGTTGTTTCGATTTCTTCGACGCCTGCGCTCTTCGTTTGTACATGTTTGTCCTCATGCGCCTCACATTCGTCTTGTGTCGCCTCTTGCTCCTGTACGCCTCTCTTGTTCAACAATGCCAATGCGGCGCATCTTTACTCGGAATCTCCTCGTGTCCGCCTCGTGTGATGTCCCACAACTTCCCCTCAATGCTGCGTCCCGACCGTGCATAGATCTGTTGGTCAAAAATAAACGTATATAGTGCAATTGTCTACCTCCTTCAGTCATGATCAGAGTAGGGTGTCTGTGGCAATTCATCATTAGGCGCAGTTGCGGTGCAACCAGCGTTTTGTCAATGATGGAACATAGATGCTTACAACCCAACACACATTGTTCTTATTCTTGTTTTCATTACAATGCTCGTCAGGAGCTCGAAACTGGTACTCATTGATCACATCGGACATGTTCAGGAACGTCGGAAGACGGTAATGATGTCCTCGGAACCCCTCAGCCCATGTATTTAACCTCAGCCATTCTTGTAGTTCCTCTGAGACTTCGATAACCTCTTCACGCCGTGCGCTGGAACGGTCTGTATACCGTGTTCTCCCCTTGCCGATACTGATGACACAGTCGTGTCTCCGCAGCTCGGCTTTGACTTTACTTTGATAGCCCGGAAGATATTTAACCAAATTAATCACTCACAGAGATCCCTATATCGCTGGTCAAGATGTACGTTATTAAGACCTTGATTGCGCTTTTAGCCCTCGTCTCCGTTGCTCCCGCCTTGGCCCACTCGTACGTACCATTAGTTGTTATCAGGCATATGGAAAATAATCTCACTTCTACAGATCTTGCCATTCCACACAGCGAGATGAAATGACTCGTCTCGCCCGACAGATGCTTTTCTTGATTCACGGGCACTGCATTTGTGAGCCCATACTAGCGTTCATGAATTTTTTTTATCGACCGACGCCACCCATTCTCAAGTGATCATATATCGCATGAGGGCTTCCACGCTCCCTCAAACGGTCAAGCACAGCGGCGCACGCATGTAGCCGATACCAAGCTTGACACCGCTGTCTTGCGACGCGCGATTTTCAAAGCCATCGCGCGAGAGGTCCAGAGACGTGGTTCGGGCGTAGTTCCAGCGGAGACTGCTGTACGGTTGCCGAGGGGGATCAGGTCAATAATCAATTCCTAGATCAAGTTTCGAATCCCGTGTTCGCGTCGGCTGTCGCCGAGTGTCCGCTACGCCTTGCTAAGCGAGTGCGAAACCGCCGAAGGGGCATTCAATGCCCTCAAGGCCATTGCTCCTGTACTCTAGACGTCAGGGGTGGGCTGAGTGACCTCTTCAGTCTCGCCTGACTATTACCTTTCCGAGCCACGAGCATCAACGCGCATTGCTCGCAGGCTGCACACGCCGACGACGGGGTGGCTCATTGGCCGCCCTCTGGGGTCTGCGATTGATGCCCGGTACTGGTCGGGGCACTGGTATTGTACATGTAGGGCGGAGGGGAAATTAATGAAGTAGGGTAAATAGACAGAATCTGGCCCAACACGCTGCTAGTTAGGAGTCCCGCGGCCCACACATTTGATCAGATATGATCTATTGCACGTCGACCACTGTCGTGTGTACAAGGTGGAGGGAGTGACATAAGCGCCACAAGCCACATCCTTCGTCTATATACGCGGTGTTTCTCACTCGTTGAGTCATGTCGATGACTGCTAGAGGAGTGAAACCATGCTCTAAACATGATAGTTAGTAAACCGGTGTTACATAAATTAGAGATGTACTTACTACATCAGTGTATTGGATTAGTCCCCCAAAGGCAGACAGCGTTAAACAGCGTAAACGCTGTTTTTGGATGGCACGAAAATCCCGCCTGAAGGCGACCGCATTCAGTTGCATTCAGTGCATAAGTTATCACCAGAGCATAGTCACAGACCAACTTACCTTGACGCATTTAAATTTATAAATTTTCAACGGCTCTGACGCACTGCCTGGTGACGGTGCGCACGGTGGGAGACTCTCGCAGTCTGGGTGAGTCGCGTCAACACGGCCAGTTCTTCACAGCCTGCTTTAGCCTATGGGCACGGATAGCTCAGTACCCGCTCTGGTACGTGTCACTCCTTGTGTCAGCCCCACAGACCGTCTGTCTGGTAGGTATTGGGGGCCGAGGTTGGCCTGCGTTGGCACGGATGGTCGCGTCAAGCATCGTATTTTTAAAGACTGTCAGAGTTCTTGTGGCTTGGTCATGTTGAGCTGGGTTTGGATTGACGGGGATATAGTGGTGGGGGGAGGGATGTGGTAGAGTTCAGTTGAGACATCCTCTTGTAGGATGTGCGCGAGCGACAATGCATAGGACGAGACTATAGAGTGACGCGGTAGAGGACGCGTCCACTACCTAGCGCGCTCAAGCGGTTAAATCCGATCCGATCATCCCGCCGCCCGACGCTACCTTTTATGGTTTACCCGGGCGGCAAAAGTCGGCTTGAAAGGAGTTATTACGAACAACATTCGTTTTGAGATGCACAAAGTGCCAGAATACCTGTTATATGCACCATAACATCGCCTAATAGGAATCTAGTAGCTGACAGGAACGTCCACAATGGTGAGAGGGCCGCCGAGGATGGGATGGTCGCTTAGCATGGCGTAGCGGACACTCGGCGACAGCCGACGCGGACATGGGATTCGAAACTCGATTTAGGAATTGACCTGATCCTCCTCGGCAACCGTACTGCTGTCATGTACTTACATGCCCTTCCTCCGAGGTTGGAAGTAGCACTTACGAGCTGTTGCGTAGGAGCCCCAATGACAGTTAACCATCCGAAAGGCTATTTGTCGCCAGTAAAAGCGGGAGTGGTCTTTCGCTCGCTTATTAGACTCTAGATACGACGTGGATTTGGGCTTTTTTTGAGTTGAAGCGTAACGAGATGAGGAATACGAGACAAGAGTTGGACCAGGTCGAGGGTGTGCCATCGCGTTTGAGGTCAAGTTGAAACGAATGTGCCGTCAGCGCTGATCGATGATTGGTTGGATGTGGCTGTGCGCGCTCGTTTTCGGTTCCGGCAAGCCCGTGTCACGATCATAGATCACGTACGCTTCCCGAATATGGCATGCGAGTATGTACACCTCGTAAGCGTTTACTCGAGCGTTCATTTTCCTCCATTTCATCTGCAACCGCCACACCGCCCTCCGAGCTCCCGGGAGCTGCAGCTGCGCAGCGCACCTCCCTGCACCGGCGCGGCGCACGCAAAGAGTAACATGCAGAGGGTCTCGACTCTCTCTGACCGATGCAGCTCACAAAGTTGGAACTCTAGGTTAGCGAGCCCAAGCGAATGAGCGCAGGCGCAGCGCCTGGAGGCTTGATGGTCGGCTAGGCTAAACCGCAGCGCCTCCAAACTGTGTGTTCAATCACACCGCAGAAGGGCTCCTCGCGAAGCGGACATGCCGCTGCATCCCAGCGCTCTCCCCGCAGAATGAATTGCAACCCGGCAAGGAGGGCAGTGGGCCTCACTGCGCCTACGAAACTCTATCCCTTGCCTTCACCCTCCATGCTCGCCCGCCTGCTCAACGCGTCCCGACGACGGGGCGAGTATGCCATCCTCTCCCTCCTCCGAGCACAGCGCGCCCCGCGCACCCCTGGTGCGGCCGCTGGCGCGCGCCCCGGCGGCCCTCGCTCGCAGCGACGCTCGCGCTGGGCATGGCGCTCGGCGGCGCGGTCTGGCTGTTCGCGGCACTGGGTGTACACGCCGTGGCTCTTCCGCACGCAGCAGAGCTGCTCGCGCCGCTGTTTGGACCCCGCCCGCTGCCGCGCGCTGTACCCCGAGTTTGTGGAGGCGGAGATGGCGCTCCCGCAGCATCGTGTGGCGGATCCGTTTGCGAATGGGACAAAGTATTTGTGGGTGCCGAGCCATCCTCAGTGTGCGTGCATTGCCCCTCTGCTTTTGTCCTGCGGGCTGACGGGCTTATGGCGTAGGGTCTGGGTGGGGAAAGGGGAAAACTGGATGCAGGACATGGTCCTGACCTCGCATTTGGCGTACCGATCCGGACGAGCGTGCGTTAAAGTCGACCTTTTGCGTATCCAGCCTGACGACTGAACCGCCCCACCAGCTTTGTATTTGACGACTACTCGTGGGACCGACGAGGCCCCGCCTACTCGCGGTTCGACCGCAACAGATGGATCCCGACGCGCATTCCGCTGACGGCCATGATATCAGGTGCGTCATCCGACTCGGACCGACCCGACTGATCGACAGTATGACGCTCATTCGGACTGCTATAAGGTCCTATTGCCGGGTGGGCCATGGCCTGACGGTGATCATACTCCTCTGTCGATCTCGAGACGCTATTGGGAGCAGATATGTCCGCGAACCGACGAAGATTGATGCAGTGGAGGTTAGGAAGATTCATGGAGGAGGGGCGACGGCGGTCAAGATCGAGGAGACGTGGTTAGAAGTACTGAGCAAGATTGACGATCCGTGCGTTGAGGTTATCGAGAGCTCGGGTTTCATTTTCCACGTTTTGTGCGTGTGTGGCGTGTTCATTGTCTTTTGAAAGAACTGTCGACGAAGCTTACTACGATCACACAGCATGTTCGGTACAAAGAAGAGATGATGCCTATTTGGCCTTATTTGAAAGATACACCTATCCTTCAGAAGTTTGGCTGGTCGATGCTCGCACACAGCGCCTTCGACACCAACCGCCACCAGTTTGGCCCTACCTTCTCGGAGGCCCTACGTTAGCACATCTTCCTGTCATGGATGCATTGCCCAAGAACACACCCCTCGACGGTCTTCTCGCGTTTACACATACGCCCGGGCGACTTCTTGGACCACTGCAAGAACCTGTGCGCATGGAACGCGAACTTCAACGCGTTCAACCAATTCGAGGGTACGCCCGACCCCATGGGAGCGGCCCTCGGGGCCCTCCGAGGAGCGCATGGAATACTACCTCCGCCGCGTGCCTGCCGAGCACCGCGCAGATCGTCGCGCGCGTCGAAGAGTGCGCGCATCGGAGGCCGGCCGCGGGCCGTACAATACGGCGGGTGTACGTGATGACGAACGGCGAGCGCGCGTAGGGCGGAGGAGCTCAAGGCCGCGCTGCGCGAGCAGTTTGCGTGGGACGCGGTTGCTACGAGTCGGGATCTGGTGCTCTCGAACGAGGAGAAGTATATTGCGCAGGGATGGACATGATGGTGGGCCAGCGCGCGCAGGCGTTTTGTGGGCAATGGGGTATGTGGGCCGTACGAATATCGAGATGGTGGCTTTTTTTTCGCTGATTTTTGGCGCGTTTGCTTGTAGTTCTCGAGCTTGTCGTCGAACATTGCTATGCTCCGGATGGCAAGAGGGCTCCCCGTGTTTTTTTTTTTTTTTTTTTGAGAGCACATGGATGTGGTAATACCCTAGTCACTGTAATGCATCACATATTTATTCAACAGATAATCATTGAAAAACCACTCATCTCATCCCAGAGTGATTCATTAAGAAGCTCCGCTCTTAGCAGAGGCCGCGCCGTACCCGTCAGCAAGGTTAGCGTTCGCATTCAACTTACGACAAGGTTTGCGGTGCAATGCATGACTAACCTAGCGCACACATACGCATCATACACGTGTAGCAACGCAGCTTGATAGCTTTCCGTGGACGGTAGTCAGACGGCTCTATTGAGCTCGCCACGCTCTAGTCCGCCGGAGGCTGCCATACAGTCACGGCGAGCAATGCCCTACGGCGGCTTGCTGCACAGCGCGCTATTCAGCTAGAAGGAGATTTGGATTTCTAACTTCCTCCGTACGCACTGGAAGCACGACCTGCATTTTATTTGTGCTCATTCCTTGGTTTTTGAACGACCAGACGCACAAAGAGACTGGTCAATGTATAGGCGGTCGAGGTGCACAGCTTGGTTGTGGCGGCTGCGCGGGGAAATATTGGTGAGTGAATAGGCGCAGCAGAGGAAGCACCGGGGGCTGGGATGGGCGCTCCATCAGATGCCGTTGATGTGCCGTGTGCGGGTGCCTAGAGTGGCTTGGCGAGGATCATGGTTTCGGACAGCGCTCGTGTCTGGTCAGGGGTAAGAGGCAAGTCCTACCACTCCGCTGCTTCCCGTCCCATATCTAACCCCGTTTACAGAATAATATTCGGCACTGTTTTCATGTAAAACATGTCTTGATAAAAATTCAAGCAGCAGGACACTCGATCCCAGAGATCGAGGTCGGCGCAGCCTGGACCCTTGGGCACAACGCCAGCGAGGGAGGCTGTGATGGGATACCCAACTGCGCGTTGTTAGTCCTGCCGATTGTGCGCTTCGCACTCGCTGACGCCGCCGAAGGAGTCTCAGGAGCCTGTGTGTTTCGTTTGATGTCACCAAAGTGCCCTCTGGATTATATAGCGGTGCGCCCCCGCCTCCGCTCGCGTCGCCTTTTCTTCCCCTGCCCTTCAACCCTCCCCTCTTCGCGCCCCCTCCCTCTTCTCTTTTAGAAAACAAAAAGACATGTTCGGAGCCTTCAGCAGGGCCCCGGCGGCCGACTACGACCCCGTGCCGTCGTCCGAGTGGGGCGCGGGCAAGCAGATACCTTTCACCGCCCGCGCGTCGCGCATCCTGCGACACCGACGTATCATCTCTACTCTCGTCGCGGTCGTGCTCGGCGCTGCCGTGATCACTGTGTACCTTGTCTCGTACCATGTCCCCGACAAGGTGCCATGGCCGCTGCCCGAGGCGATGAAGACGCCAGACCCGCCGCTGTATCCGGAGTTCCACCGTGCGGAGCTCGCGCTACCGCAGCACGAAAACCGCGAGCCGTTTGCTCACGGTAGAAAATACATGTGGGTGGCAGACCATACACAATGTACGTGGCATTGTATATTTCTGCGCAAAAAATGTTGAATGATCACGATTCAAGGGTCGGGATGGGGGAATTTCATGCAGGACATGGTGTTCAATGCCCAACTCGTCTACGAGACTGGACGGTCGTACGTTCCATTCAAGCTCACCGCGTGTTGGTATATATCTCAAAGCGTTTGCAGATTTGTATTTGACAACTACACTTGGGACCGTGACGGTGGAGACTACGCGGATTGGAACGGGCACAAAATCCCCGTCGCGCATACCACTCTCTGCAATGATATCAGGTGAATGTCTTTTTGCATACTCTGGTCTTTCCGCGCACAGGAGAATGTGCGGATACAGCTGGACGGCATCCAGCTGCGCGGAGGCGCATGGAGCCTCGGCTTCTCCACACAATCCACCATCTCCGATCTCACCGGCCCAACATGTGTAACTCACGGATTGGCCTCTGCAGGTCCGATTGTGGGAGGGCCGTTCATGGACGGCGATAGCACGCCCATCGCAGTCGCCAAGGACTACTGGGACCAAAATATGCCCCCAAAAGACGATCATCCGCGCCGACGAGATCCGCAAGCTGCACGGCGACGGCGCGGACGCGCGCAAAATCATCGACACCTGGGTCGCCTACATCCGGAACATCGACGACCGTGCTTGGAGGTCGAGCGGCACTCGGGGAGCATCTTCCACATCTTGTGCGTTTTTCCTCTGCTCCGGTGGGTGACACCGCGCTGACCGCCGCGCGCAGCATGTTCGGCACCCCCGCGCGAGATCCTGCCCGTGTGGCCGACGCTCTCGCGCTCGCCGATCCTGCAGCTCTTCGGCTGGGGCACGCCCGCGCACGACGCGCTCGCGGCGAACCGCCACATCCTCGCGCCCCGCGCCGCTGATCGCGCCGTACGTGACGAAACCGTCCTGCCCCAGCTGCACGGACCCGCACGCGCCGCTCGAGGGCCTGCTCGCGCTGCACCTCCGCGCGGGCGACTTCCTCGAGCACTGCGAGAACCTCGGGCACTGGGGCGCGGGCTTCAACGCGTTCAACCAGTTCCCCGAGTTCCCCGACCAGTGGGTGCCTCCCGAGGGCGAGGAGGACGCGCGCATGGCGGTCTACCTGAAGCGCTGTCTGCCCACCGTGCAGCAGATCGTGGAGAAGGTCGCGGCGGTCCGCCGGAGCGGCGCGGGGCAGGGCCTGCGGCGTGTGTACATCATGACGAACGGCGAGCGCGCGTGGCTCGAGGAGCTCAAGACCGCGCTGCTCGCTGACCACGCGTGGGACGGCGTCGCGACCAGCCGCGATCTAGAACTCACACCCGAGCAAAAAATACGTCTCCCAGACGCTCGATATGCTCATCGGCCAGCGTGCGCAGGTGCTCGTCGGCAATGGGGGTGAGTGGACTTCGCGCCGTTTACATTGTCTGTATTAGACGTTTGGCTGACCACGGGGCGCGCACAGTTTTCGAGTATGACGTCGAACATTGCGATGCTACGCCAGGCGCGGGGCATGCCCGCCGACAGCACCCAGCATGTGGTAGCGACACCCCCTTCAAGTTCACGCGCATACATTCACGATTCGGGCCACGCAACAGTACGATACATACCACGGGCATCTTGTGTAATATTCAATGGGGGTTTACAGGCGAAGTATTTAATAATCCTACATTTGTCTGTACGGTTTTCAATAAAACAATGGATTTCATATACACATCAGAGATGTGCAGAGATCATCTGATCGTGCCAGCCTGAAGCTAAACCTTGCGGCGGTCCCGGGCAGATGTCCATCCAGCATGTACGAGCTTGGCGGGCGACAGAACCTGCCGCCACGCGATGCCTGTCAAGTGCGTGCGTGATTGGCTCCTCGATGCCGTTGAAATGCATCTCTCGTCTCTGGTTGCCGTAACTACTGAATTGACTTGAATTGACGGCCCCGGTGAGCGCCTGGGCTCGGGGTCTATAAACGGGACGCTTGTGGCGGAAATATGGACAGCGTCAGAGTGTCAATATGTTGCAAAAGATTACTATGAGTACTAGTGGTAGTTAGTTTACTGTGCGTACGTCGCGGTCGTGGAACTGTCATGGTATGGATACAAATTTTGCCGATGAACCCAGAAATCTCTACCACATCGCCGTGCTTTCCGGAGCAAAGCCTTTGGCCATCCTCAACAAAAGAAAAAGTAATCGCCACGTTCGACGCTAGGCTGGAGAACTAATCTCCGTGATCAGCCACAATTCCACGATGGCGCCCACAAACAGCATCCACTCACCCCGTTGCCGATGAACGCCTGCGCCTTCTCCGCGACGAGCATATCCATGCTCTGCGACACAAACTTCTGCTCCCAGCTCCAGACGACATCGCGCGGCTGCTCGCGATGCGCTCCCACGGGTGCGCCTGCCACAGCGCAAGCTTGAGCTCCTTGAGCCACTCCGTATCGCCGTTCGTCATAATATACAACATTCCTCAGCCCCGGCGCCGCCCCGCGCATGGCCTCGACCTTGCGCACGATCTGCGCGACGCTCGGCCAGCAGCGGCGCGCGTAGACGTCGGGCGCGTCGGCGCGCGAGGGGTACACCCACGGGTCCGCGAAGCCAGGGAACATGTTGTACGCGTTGAACCCCGCGAGCCAGCCCTCGAGCCGCTTGCAGTGCCCCGCGAAGTCGCCGCGCCGGATCTGCAGCACGAGCAGGCTGTCGAGCGTGCTTTGCGTGCGCCGCGGCGGCGGCGGGGAGCGCCACTGCGTTGGGTGCGGGTGTCGGCTCGGGGAGGAAGAGGTGCCGGTTCGTCGCGAGGGCGTCGTAGGCGAGCGAGGACCAGTCCCAGTGGGTGATGTAGGGAGAGGTGGAGAGAGAAGGCCATAGTGCCATCATGCCGTCTACGTTGCCAAAGGCGCTGTCGCCGTACGATGTCAGTGCTCAGTCGTGTATAGAGGCGGGATAGGAGCTCACTGTATGCTGAAGGTGGAGAGCCCCTTCCGCCCCGGTGATCTCGATGCACGGGTCGTCAATCTTGCTGATATACTCGAGGTACTTTTTGGGTAATGTCGAAGGGGTTGTAGTTCTTGGATCCCACAGCCCACTGCATGTCGCCGACGTCGATCTTAGTCCTCTTCGGACATATCTGGTCGAAATGTTCTTTTGACACCGCTCGTGGTATTGTGTCGACTCCAGAGTTGTCACCGACGATCGGTCCTGAACGGGTCGATGAGTAGATTGGCCACAGCGGTAACAACGCTGCTTACCCCCTGCAATGGCGGACAGTGGTATCTTATTAGGTATCCAATTCTTGTTCTCAAATCTAGTGTACGCGGGACCGTCCGAATCCCAAATATAATCGTTGAATACGTGTCTGCGAAGAGCCCATTAGCGCTCCATCGACAACGAGATCACACAAAAAAACTGGCGGATACCCAGTCCTATTAGCGAGCTGCGCAAGATGCGCCCGTCAGCACGATATCCTCCATATAATTCCCCCAGCCAGACCCTGTGCCCCCAATCGGTCAACATGCGTTCTACGCGCAGCCAACGCCGCCCGAACTCGAGGACACTCACAGTACACATGGCTCGACGCATACAGGTACTTCTGGCCCCCCCGCAAAACGGGTCCGCGACGCCGCGGTGCTGCGGCAGCGCGGCCTCAACGCCGCGCGGAAGGCGGGGTACAGCGGCGGGCGGGGGCTCGGTGTGTAGACGGACGCGATGCGAGGCGCGACCGCCAGGTCGCAGGGTGCACGATATGTGCGTAGACGAGCAGCCAGAGCCCGAGCAACGGTGAGCGCGAGGAGCGTGTAGATCAGGCCCGGAGGCGGGTGCTCAGTCCGCGTTTGCTGAACCGCGGGATGGAGGGCGGCATCGGGAGGGGCTCGTAGCCCTCTGCTGAGTGTGCGCGGAACCAGTTCCGTAGTGGCCAGAGTTTCCCCATGGTGGGTCAGTGGTGGAGAGAACGGAGAAAAAAAGGAGGGGGGGGAAGAAAATGAATGTGGAGCATCTATGCATCGCGAGTGGCTATATAGACCGCGACTGTATTGCAGAGCTGCGAGCTGAAGCTCGTAGCGGGCGAGCGCCGGGATGCTGGCAGGGCGAATGCATCACGAGAGCTGCTGTGCGCGCTGATAGGCTTGGGTCCGAGTCGCAGCTGGCGTCGTGTTTGTTCGTTGTGTACGTGGAGAAGTGCCACGAGAGATGATCTGTAACGTAGGCCCGGGCGGGGTGCAAGCGCACGCGACGTACGCAGAGAACAACACCGTCCGAGTCGGAGAGCGAATGCGCAAGATATAAGAAGCGCGAGGCGTGTCGTTCACTTCTGGTCTGGCCGAGTCAGTCGGAAAGCTATGGAATGCGGGTGGAAGGAACTCACATCTATGATCGTAAGCGAGTAATGCAGTTTCCAAGGACGAACATGATCTCAAGGACGCGTCGATCTCTAGTCCACAGCAACGATCCGCGGGTAGAGCGCTGACGCCACCTCGACGTAAACGGTAAATTAGCTAACTACAACTACAACTGTACAGCATGAAATTGCAAAACTGGGGACATAAGTACGGGCTGTTCGGAGATGATATCTGAGTGTCGGAGATGTCTATATGAAAACAAATCGTAGATGATAGCACAGTAGAGAACCGGAAAAAGCCAGAAACAATGAAACGCATCACACCGCCTGCTTCGCGCCGTCCGCCTGGCGCCCCAACAGCTCACTCAACTTGCCCGCCGCAACGCCCCCTGCGCAAACTCACTCCCAACTACACTCTTCAAGTTCCCCCAGCACAATGCGACCACCGCTTGCTCTTGCCCTCGCCCACGGACGCTCGGCCGCGCCGTCACCGGCGTCGTGTGGATCGCCAGCGCAGGCATCGAGAACCGCTTGCGCCGGCGCAACGCACCGTGTCTTCCTTCCTCGGCGCACGCGCACGGACAGGCGTTCGCGGGCACGCTCGCGGAGCCACCCACTGGCGCCGCGGCCGCGGGCCGCGAGGGCAGCGGGCAGCTCCTCCTCCGCGAGGTCGTCCAATACAAACGACGTCTCCTCCGTGGCGCGGCTGAAGCGCGAGGACGCCGCGGGGCTGCTGCCGCCCGACAGCGGCGGCGACGCGGGCTCGTCGTCGTCGTCGTCTTCTTCTTCGTGGTCGTGGAAGTCCTCGAGGATCTGGATGTAGCTGCGCGGGCGAGCGGTGTGCTTGAGGCGCACGCCGGGCACGGGGGGTAGGGCCGTCTGCGTCGTGCGGGACGCTACGCAGGTGGATGTCAGCCTTGGCGGGGGTGCGGCGGAGCGGGTGCTCGAGGTCGATGGGCCATGAGGACGGACGGCGAGGGACTGGAGGGCGTCGTCGAGGAGGAGCGAGGGCATCGAGCGGAGGCGCCGAGAGCGTGAGGCGGGTGATGGTCGCGGTGGCGGGGCGGCGCGGGCGCGGATTCGTTCGAGCACCGGGAAGACGGTGTCGTAGCACGCTGTAGCATGGCGCGCGCGCGGACTTGAGCCCGCCGTTCTTGGACGTACAAGGCATCACCCGAATCGAGGATGAAGAACGTCTGGGTTTGCGCCACAGGATCAGGAGCTGGGACAGGCGTGGACGTGTGGGCGCTGAGCTCACCTTGGGTCCGAAGCAGCCGTGTGGCAGACACAGCGGCCGCAGAGCCGGCAAATGATGTCTCCGCCTCCGCCACCCGAATGTCCGCAGCCACAGCGCATGCAGCTCTCCGTCTTGCCGTCGGGGGATCCAAATCGCGGGGACAAAGTGCTCGACCTTGCCCCGCTTGGGGCCCTGAGACTCCTCGTCGGGGGAATAGGGCAAAGCCTGCAGAGCATGACGGAGGTGGTTGGTCGAGGTCGACGAGGTCAGTGTCGAGTTCGGATGCATTACATTCAGCTGCACGAGCAGCGACGCTTTTGCACTGCGAATCGCGGCGGACATGGCGGTCCACTCGTACGCGCTCGCTCTCGACGAGCTGGCATAGACCGCAAACGACTTTCTCGGGCTGAGAACTTCAAAGCGCAGCTCCTCTTTCGACTCCTTGGGCGCACCCAGGACAACTTCGAGATCCACGAGCTCAATGTGGCCCTTGTACGTCCACTTCTCCTCAGTCCCACTCGAGCTCGACAGTCTCTTCTTCTTGGACGTCGGACTGCCCAACTTAGGAACTCTGAGGCGACCCGAGTCGTTTCGTCGCAGGCCGATTTGCGTCGGAACATCATTCTCAACGTCCTGCTTCGCGTGCGATTCAAGGCCGGGCGGCCCTCCGACGTGTGTGCGGCCTGTCTAGGTACAGCTGCTCCCCCACTTCTGGATTCCTATCCGTGTCCTCTCCGTCTTGTCGACGTTGGACAGCCAGACGAGGCAGTCCGAGAACAGCAGGAACTCGCGCTCCTTGGGTGTCGAGCCGACGACCTGGAAGAGCGGCCCGCGTTTGAGAAAGGTGCGGCCCGGGGCAATGAGGGAGAAAGGGAGGCCGGAGGGCTTTTCTGGATCGCGAGCAGTGCTAGTGTCTGTGCGTGTGTGTGTAGAGACGCGTTCAGTGAGTCCGTGACTACGATGACGTCAGCATCAGGGTCCAGGTAAGCAAGGCGCGTACATACTCTTGGACACGAGGGTGTGTGCAGCAACCAACGACTGGTATTCTGGATCCTCCTCGTCTGTGCTATTGATGAGGTCCTTCAGTAATAGTAGATACCTCGGACATCTCTGGACGATAGTCAAGAGCCAATCTCGGAACTTGAGTTTGCCGCAGCGGGGGTCCTCCTCTTGAGTAGTCATGAACGCAGCAAAGCTGGGGTTCTTGACGAGCAGAGAGGCATATGAAGAAAGGGCTTCTGAAAAAAGGAGGAGACAAAGGGCGTGTAGAGTGATAAATAGGGAAAGTGCGAAAGCAAGACCGGGGAGATGGGTGGAGGGTCCTGGTCGGGGAGTGTTGAGGTGGACGCATTAATGAGTGAAGATAGCGTAGAATAAAATGAGCGATGCAGATTCCAAATGTCGATGAAGTTGGAGAAAATGGATGTAAGCTCTGAGCGATCGAGCAACTGGGTTGGTGTGTCCAATGATGCAATGATAGGCGTAAGGAAATGCTGCAAGGATATTCAGACGACGGTGAGCCCCTGTATCCGGGATCGAGCACGTACCGAATAGATGAGCTCAAGGCCATCCACATATGTCCCTCTATCCGTCTCGTAGAGCTCATGGATGACTCTCCGTCGCTTCGCCTCCCGCTGCTCATCCACCACAACCGATTTCACCTCTCTGCGCCTCATGACCCGCCTCACGGGATCCACGGACGGCGGGCGTTGTCGGCTCGCCTTCGAGCTCGTACCGCCGTGCGCGGTGCGGCGGCACAGGCGTGTGGCCCTCGGGGATGCGACTCGAACGACGCCACGCTCACGACAGGGACTGTCGCTGGAGATTCGGATTCGGCGCCGAGGGCAGCGATATCCTGCGAAAGGGCAGGTGCGGCGGGGGCACGGCGAGACTGTCGGGCGCGAGGACGACGGGGCGTGCGCCGTCGACGGTGGGGAAGTCGAGCATCGGTGCATGTGGCCGGGGCGCGGCGGGCTGCTGCTGTGCTCTGAGCGCGAGCGCATCAGAGAGGGGCGGCGGAGGAGCATGGTACTGTCAGCCGCGCGCGGGGGCTGGGCGAGGAGGGGCGGCGGGCGAAAGACGTACCTGGGTGCGCCATGGGGCGTATATAACGGCTGGAGGCGGCGGCCCTTGCGATCGCTTTGAGGCTGCCTCGGGTACCCAGAACACAGTCCGAAATGGCATCCCGCCCTGGGCAATCGGTCCCTCCGCCGCCCGCAGCGCCCAGAACAGGCAAACTCGGCCAAGCTCGCCATCGTCCCGTGCGCTGCCCTCGTCGTC